>JANDJT010000167.1:9268744-9290033 GCA_024331685.1 Stegophilus panzeri | reverse complement strand
TGGTATAGTGTTTTAAGGGTGATGTGCAGTGCCATTTCTTCTCCAAACATGGTGTGTAGTATGACAGCCAAAATGTTAAATTTTGCTCTCATCTGACCAGACTACACTCTCCCAGTATTTCATAGGCTTGTCCAAATCAGTTGTATTAAACTTTAAACAAGCTTCGACATGCCTTTTCTTTAGTAATGGAGTCTTGTGTGGTGAGCGTTAGCAGTGGAGTGCATTGCCTATTGTTTTCTCTGCTGCCTCTGAGTGTTTCTGGAGCTCTTTCCAAGTGGTCCTTGGCTCTTGGGCTACTCTTCTGACTATTCTTCTGACTCCGTGGTCAGAAATCTTGCGAGGAGCTCCTGTGTGTGGCCGGTTGATGATGAAGTGATGTTGCTTCCACTTGCGGATAATGGCCCCAATGGTGCTTACTGGAGGATTCAGAGGTTTTGAAATACGTCTGTATCAGATTTCATCAATATGTTTTGCAGCAATAAGGTTGCGAAGGTCTTGGGCGAGCTCTTTGCTTTTACCCATCATGACATGTTTCTTGTGTGATACCTTAGTAACCAAAAATCCTTTTTATTTACTAACCCAGCTGATATTAATTTGCACAGATAGGGGGTATAATTACTTACAGATTTCAGCTGGTTCCTTGCCTTACCTTGACTTGGAGAACTACTTTTTTCCTGTGTCATTCCACTTTATTACATATAACTTTATCTATGGACTTTAATGTTGTGAATTCTTTATATTTCTGTATTTCTTGAGTTAATAGTGATGTCTGGTGAAAATTTCATGTGAATAACCTCATTGGAAATATGTTTACTGAAAAAAATGTTGATGCGTCCAATACTTATTTCCCCCACTGTAGATAGCCCAAATGAACCATACTGAAAGCAGTGGTATGTTGTGAATTATTTATCTGTTGTAATTATTTGTGTTTATCTGCTAGGGTGGAATTTACAAAGCTAGCTGCTGAGTATAAGATAGTGAACTTGGGTCAGGGATTTCCCGACTTCTCTCCTCCCAGCTTCCTCTTGGAGTCTCTCTGCAATGCCATCAAAGGAGGATTCGCCATGCACCAGTACACGCGCGCCTTTGTAAAGCATTTTTACATTTTCTTTCTTTGAACATTCATAATCTTTTTTTACTATCTTGCTTTTAGGGTTTGTGAAGTAATAATTAAATAAAAATCTGTAAATAATCTAAAAAAGGTTTAGTAACTGTAGTAGTAAAAGTGTAAAAACAGGCACCTAGAAATGCACACTAATCTTTCAGATGCACATAAAAACCAGGCTTAATTGTATTATTCATGGATAATCTGGTTATATTGAGTAAAAATGCAATCTGATTCACAGGGCCATCCGCGTCTTGTCAAGGCCCTTGTCAAATTCTTTGGGAGGATTTTGTCCCGTGAAATCGACCCCATGCAGGAGATACTGGTTTCTGTGGGAGCCTATGGGACACTTTTCTGTGCCTTTCAGGCTCTGATTGATGAGGGTGATGAAGTAAGTTTTTTGTGTGATATTTATTATGGTTTGAGCTGAACATGTGTGACCTAAATACCTTCTATATGCCACTGATTTTATTGTTAAATTGATCAGGTTTGAGCGTCATTATCCGTGATAGCCTCATGTTCTCCCCCTCTCATGCTTGTTCTGTGGTCCAGGTGATCATAGTGGAGCCTTTCTTTGACTGCTATGAATCCATGACATTAATGGCAGGAGGGAAACCCGTCTACATCCCGCTGAAGCCTGTGAGTGTTCACTTTCAAGGGCTCAAGTGAAACATTTTTTAGTTACAATGTACATTTATTTATTCATCACAAATTATTACACAAAAATCTGGGGTACTTTGTACTTATCTTATAGCAAAAGGTCACTGGTCCAACTGTGTCTAGTGCTGACTGGGTGTTATGTCCTGAAGAACTAGCCAGTAAATTTACCTCTCAAACAAAGGCTATCATCATTAACAATCCCAATAATCCATTAGGCAAGGTGAGTTTTGCCCATTTGCTTCTTGAGTTTAATAGCTTTAGTTGTTACTCAAAATGGAGTAGATGTTTCATATATTATGTACTTAAAGCACCGGATTTATCAAGTATTCTTTAAAATAACAATTGAAACTAATAGGTAGTCAGTAATAATTGCAAATCATATAAAAAATATGAAAATGAATAGTCTCACTATTTATTCCACAGGTCTTTCAGAGGGAAGAGTTGCAGATGATAGCTGACCTGTGTATAAAGCATGATGTTATTTGCTTCAGTGACGAGGTATATGAGTGGCTTACATATGATGGAGCACAACATATTAAAATAGGTAAGAATAAAAATTCCTTTGAATTTTGGGACATTTAGAACATAAACATTATAGTGTATGAATATACGGTGTATATAACTGATTTTTCAATTAAGGGTGTTATGCATGATACAGTAATAAGGGTTGCTGAAAGGTTTTATTGACCTGATAGGACTGAATTGTTTACCATTATCTGTGTTTCGAGTGTAGCAAGTCTTCCGGGCATGTGGGAGCGTACCATCACTGTTGGCAGTGCAGGCAAGAGCTTCAGTGCTACAGGATGGAAGGTAATAGTGGTGGAACGGAATAAAACTTTTTATTTATTTATTTATTTATTTATTTTATTTTATTTTTACATGTATCATATATCATATACCTGGTTTCCCTCTGAAGCCAAGTAGGGTTGAGCCTGGCAATACCTGGATGGGAGACTTCCCGGAGAAAACTAAGGTTGCTGCTGGAAGTGGTATTAGGGAGGCCAGCAGAGGGTGCTTGCCCTGTGGTCTGTGTGGGTCCTAATGCCCCAGTATAGTGATGGGGACACTATACAAACAAACATTAAAAAAAAAAAAAAAAACAGCACCGTCTTTCAGATGAGCCGTTAAACCGAGGTCCTGACCCTCTGTGGTTAGTAAAAATCCCAGGACACCTCTCATAAAGAGTAGGGGTATAACCACTATAGTCCTGGTGAAATTTGCCCCTTGGCCCTTTTCTATCATGGCCCCCTAATAATCTCCATCGCTGAATTGGCTACATCACTCTCTCCTCTCCATTAACAGCTGGTGTGTGGTGGGCGTTCTGGCGCACTAAAGCTGCCATCACATCATCCAGGTGGATGCTACACACTGGTGGTGGTTGAGGAGATCCCCCCCCCCTTTTAAATCTATGGAATTATTATTGTTTAGGTAAACTCACCTGTGAACACCTGTTAACACCTATGACGATGCTGTTATTAAATTATTTGGTTTTGTATACCTCTGGTTTTAATGGTTTTAAGGGATTTGTGTAGAAGGTTGCTTTTAGCCTTCTGTAGTGTATGAACACAATGTAGAATAATTGTGTTCTCTGAGTTTCACCTATTGTGGTTATTCTTTAAAATGGCTACCTTGTTTGTGAATGCATTTCCTGATTTCAATTTCTACACCATACTATGTGTGTTTAAGGTGGGCTGGGCAATAGGGCCGGGACGCCTACTGAAACACCTGCAAACCGTCCATCAGAACTCCTTATATCATTGTCCCACTCTTAATCAGGTAAAAACACACCTAAGAGCATATTCCATGTAGTCTGTTTACTTGTCATGTGTCTGATGGCAAGGAATCCCAAATATACAGAGCACTAAGGAATTTAATTAATAATTTGACTAAATAAAGATATGGCAAGAAAAGAACATACAGTTGGTTCCCAAACTGGGTGGCACGACCCCTAGGGGGGGCACAGAATTATAATAATGGGGGTGCGGCAAGGCTAAGGAATAGTGCACAGTCAGCAGATTTTTATGTAAAAAGAAATCTCTTCAGGGTGATGCAAGACCCCACTGTGAAAGTATCTTGTTTATTATGCAACTACTTGCCACATAAGTAAGTAATTGAACACAAAATATAAATTTCCTCATATTTTATTACCTCAAGATGTCTTGCAGTACCTGCTCGAGTGGTCTAGTACAGTCCACTAGATGACGTGATTGATGAATCAGTATTGCAGGGAGCCGAGTAAAATTATAAATGTGTGAAGCATAGTTCTTGATTTGAAAAGACTGCAGACGTAAAGCAGAAGATGAATCTACTTCAAACGTCACAACTAAAAGAAAGACAAGAAAACATGATGAGACATATCTCGCACTTGGATTCACCAGTACAGCGGTGGGTGATGAAGAGACCACAGTGTGTTGTGTGCCTCTAAACATTAGCGTCTGACAGTGTGAAGCCGAACAAGTTAAGACGGCACTTAGAGACGTCGCATCACGAACACAAAGACAAGCCAGTTGATTTTTTTCAGAAAAAAAAAAACCTATTCGACTGTCGTGCACAGCAGAGTCGTGTTACTAAAGCAGCATCTGTGCCTTCAAATGCCTTCAAAACTCGGCTCCTACAAAGTGGCCTACAGAGTAGCTCAGTGATAGAAGCCTCACACTACAGCTGAGGAATTAATACTTCCTTCTGCTATTGATTGCTATTGTCTGAACCAATGTGGCCACTATATACATGTAATATAACAATAAATTTACTGACTAAATTCTCGCCTGTTAAATGAGTCACTTAGTCTTAATAATGTTTAATTGTTTGAATCTGTTTTGTTTATTGTTCTTTTTCTATTGCAACATACTTTGTGGTTTGTTTGTTTTTTTTGGTTTTTTTTGGGCACATTTTCATACTAGTTGTGTTTGTAGGAGGCTGTTGCTGTGGCTTTTGAGAGGGAATATGAATTGTTTGGCACGGAGGAAAGCTACTTCAAACAGCTACCCACACAGCTCCAGGCCAAAAGGCTCAGGCTAGCTGAGTGTCTGAAGAGCGTAGGGTTACAACCCTTCCTACCCGAGGGTGGCTACTTCATGATCACAGACATCTCCTGCCTGAGTGAGTCCTCATTTCCATACATATACACTGCCTGGCCAAAAAGTCACACAATCTAAAATTTTGTTTCACCACCTTTAGCTTTGATTACAGTGCGTGGCAATGTTTCGACAACCTTGTGCAACGCAATATTTATTTCCATCTAGAGCTGCATAAATTTTTGGCTGAGATCTTGCATTGAGGATGGGAGAGTCGAACCACTCAGTAAAGTCTTCTCCAGTACATCCCAAAGACTTTGAATTGGGTTAAGTTCAGGACTCTGTGGTGGCTAGTTCATTTGTGAAAATGATTTCTCCTGGTCATTTTAGCCCGACGAATCTTGGCATTGTCATCGTGGAATATGCCTGTGCCATCAGGGAAGGTAAACATCCATTGATGGGATCAGCTGGTCATTCAGTACGATTCAGGTACTCAGCTGACTTCGTTTTATGCTTCGTTTTAGCATAATGTTGCTGAGCAACATTGACCTGACCAATTGGAGCAACCACAGATCATAACACTGCCTCCAGAGCCTTGTACAGTAGGCTCTATGCATGATGGGTGCATCGCTTCATGTGCTTCCGTTCTTACCCTGATGCACTCATCGTTTTAGAATAGGGTAAAAATGATTCATCAGACCACATGACCTTTTTTCATTGCTCCACAGTCCAATCTTTATGCGCCCTAGCAAATTGAAGTTGTTTTTATCTGATTAGCCTCACACCGATTAGGCCACACAGTAGTTTATTCCCAATCCTGTAAGTTCTCCTCGCATTGTGCATGTGGAAATGCTCTTATTTTCACTATTAAATATAGCCATGAGTTCTACTGTCGATTTTTAATGATGTAACTTCCCCAAGCATTTTATAGATCTCCGATCACGATCATTCAAGATTTGGAATATTAATTTTTCCAACCACATTTCTCCCTCAAAGTTGACAGTTCACCACGCTCCTTCCAGGTTTTAATAATGCGTTGGACAGTTCTTAACCCAATTCCAAGAATTAGTTGTTTTCTTTGTGTGATGCAGGACAATAATTTGCCCCTTCTGAAACACAGTAACATCTTTTCCACGATCATACGTCTTCTGACATGGTTGTTTAAGAAATGAGAAGCTACACACTGCATCTGTTAGGGTTAAAAGAATTGTTGCCATCTGAAACATATTAATTAATTATAATAAATAAATAATTAATTAATGACATTAATTAATTAATTAATTAATTATGCAATCATAGGCTCTTAAGTATTTGCTTATTTAAATCCAAACCGCGATCTTTTTTTGGCCAGGCAGTGTACGTATACAGTGGAGTGAAAAATTAAGCCAAGATGTACAAGATAATACAAGAGCTCAGTACAGTAAGGGCTAATAAACAAACAAAGTGTAACACAACCAATTAAAAAACTACTGTTTCATATAAAATGTAACATAAGTTAACCACACTGTACCAGCTAATTACTCACTAAGAGGAGTAACATCATGATAAACTAGATGTTATCTTATTTATCTACATATCTCTTCACAATCCCCAAGCACGTAGCCACTGAATTTGACTTCAGAAGATGAAACCTTGCCTTGATTAATTTTCAACAATTGCAGGAAAACTTTCTAGCAGTTGTCATCAAGCTAGCAACTACAATAACTTTCCTAGCACTAAAAGGAAAGCAGCTTGGTAGAAAAGATTTGTAAACAGTGGACACGGACTGTTAAGACACACGCCCAGTATTATATGTGATGTGTCTCTCCTGTAGAGGTTGACCTCAATGACACGCCAAGCTCCATGGACGAACCCTACGACTACAGATTTGTCAAGTGGCTTATTAAAGAGAAGGTAGATGTAAATCACACAACTTTTACCTTTTCAAAGTGATGCCTGATTATTTATGGTAAAATTTAACCAGATTTGTTTTGTATGTTCTTTCAGCGTTTGGGTACTATCCCTGTATCTGCATTTTACAGCCAAGAAAGCAAAGCAAATTTTCAGAACTACATTAGATTTTGCTTTGCCAAGGTAATTTGTTGCTTACGATACACTATATGTCCAAACGTATGTGGACAGCTGACCAGCACACCCATACAAGAGCCAACCACAAAATGTTTGGCTAGAATCTATGTTGTAGCAATTCAATTTCCCTTCACTGGAACTATGGGGTCCGAACCTGTTCCAGCATGACAATGACCCTGTGCAAAAAGAGGTCCATAAAGACCTGGTTTACCGAGGTCGGTGTGAAAGAAAATGAGTGGCCTGCACGGAGCCCTGACCCAAACCTAACTGAACACCTTTGGGATTAATTGGAACGCAGAATGCACCCCAGGTCTCCTCGCCTGACATCATTGCCTGACCTGACTCGTGCTTTTTTGGCTGAATGAGCAGAAATCCCCTCAGACATGCTCCAAAACCTAGTGGAAATCCTTCTCAGAAGAGTGGATGCTGTTACAGCAGCAAAGGTGGGACATACACCATATGAATGCCCATTGTTTTGCAGTGAGATGTCCAACAGCCATATGGGTGTGATGGTCAGGTGTCTACATATTTTTGCCCATATAGTGTATAATAAATAATCTGAATAAATCAGGGAAAATAAAGCAATTGGTGCACATTAGATTTTAGTTAGTAAAGATCCACTCATGTACCTTGCCAGTACCTTACTTTTTAATATTCTTCCTGATAAATTGATTTAAAATCAAACCAGTCCAGTGATTTAAAAAAAAAAAAGTATTTGTTTATGTCATACATATATGTGTAGACAGTATGATAAATGATTTCAACATGCTGGGACATGGAACGCCCCCTAAATATTAATATTTGTTCTTTTTCTTTGTAAAAAAGGATGACTCCACCCTCAAAGCAGCTGAAGATATTCTGAGACAGTGGAAAAAACAAAAATAGAGGGAATCATATGATTCTGTCCAAAATGAGCTTTGCAAATCAAATTGCTCACATATACCAGTATAGACTAATGTTGATTTATGCCTCTGTATCAATTAAAGGTAAATGTTTGCCCGTTTTTTCCTTCTCCTCTGTCTGTAGATATATTATATTTGTATGTGTGACAATCAGTCAGTCATCTTTGTCAAAACCCAGCAAATTTGGTTAAAAGTAAACCACAGGGCATGTGCTCGCACAAGTCACTTACCAGTTGTAGTTGGTGTTACAATCATACAATTTAATTCTTATTAAAAACTTCATTTAATGATCATCTGTTTTATGTGTGAATATAGGTTTAATATGACTCCACCCACATTATCTTGCTGTTTTTGTACCTACAATTGACAAAAACAGCAAGATGAAAAAACAAATGATTCCACATATTGTATTTGACTGTATGTAAAGGAAAGCTTGTCCTTTCATATACATAGTCATGTGAAAAAATAAGTTGGCTTTTTTGACGTATTTGGACAAGCAAACATTTGATTATCTTTGAAACAGTGCCTAAAGTTGATATACTTGAACAAAACAACAAGAACAAATAGCTTTTTCAACCATTTATTCAAACAACAGAAATATTAATAGATGTGATCTTGTACTGTGGAAAAGTAAGTACACCCTTGGCCTCAGAAGCTGGTATTGACCCCTATAGCAGAATTTGTCTCTAATGTTCTTTTTAGACAGCAAAGGCTTTTTCCTGCACACCTCCCATGCAGGTCAAATTTGTGCAATCTCTTTCTGATTGTAGAAGCATGCACTTTGACACCAACAGTTGCAAGTCTTATTAGGAGATCCTGTGATGAAATTTTGTGGTTCTTGGAGACTTCTTTTTGTATCAGATGGTCTGCTCTTGGGCTGAATTTGCTGGGACGGCCAGTCTTGGACAAACTGGCAGTTGTTTGAAATCTGCACCATTTGTAGATGATTTTCCTTACATTGGAATGATGTCCTTCAAATAATTTGGCGATCTTTTTAAATCCCTTGCCAGACTAATAGGCATCCACAACCTTTTCACATGACTGTGTATTTGTAGAGAAAAAGAAACCTGTAAGATTTAAACACCATGTTGCTGTGCATATATAAAGATTTGTAATAGAATAGAAATAAAGCGTGTGCACAGTTGCAGAGGAGATACTATCCACTGCACCACTGTGCCACCAAAGTAGTTTGTGATGCCATATTAGTTTACGGTTTACACAAACAAGTAGTTTTCATTTAGAGGAGAAGCAGCCAAGAGTATTCAAAGCTTCGTCAGGAATTCTGTTAAGAGTTTAAAATGTAAAACAGTTTTGATTTGTTTGAAATTTCTATGGGACATTGGTAATTACATGTGTGTTTTTTCATAGTATTAATGTCTTCATTATTGTTTTAAAATAGTGAAAATAAAGAAATCCGTTTTTGAGAAGTTGTGTCAAAAAAGTGAAAAATAAAGCTCAAATATGCTGGGCTGCGATAATAAAAGAAAAAGATTTATCATTAGATCACGACCCTGAAGATAATGTACAGAGTAAATGCAGACAGACATGAACAGCCAAACCTGCTATAGTTAGCTATTAGACTGGATATAGATGCGTGCTACTTGGCCAAGTCACATGAACAGCGAGTGGCAAGAATGTAACCGAGGAGAAAACTGCTACCAAGAAGTGGACATAAAGACAATAATGTACTACAGTATTACATTCAAAATATTTTTTTTTTGCTTGAATTCCAAATGGTTGGTCTAGCAGTCATATAGTGCACTCAATATGATGTGCAGTGCTATGTTACAACCTATGTAGAAAGCATAAGTAATGAACAGAAATCCATTTGGTATTCAGCCTAATTGCTTGTTGGCTTGTTGCCAAGTATTCCTGCATGATGAAGGAGGTATTTGTTGAGTTTTAGGCCTCATAAATGCATAGTGTGGCAAACTCAAAGTCCAACATACTTCTACAACTCCTTTTATAAACCACCTTCTCAAAAGCTACTGGGCAATATGAATACCTGGTGAAGCCATATGGCCTGGCCAGTGTAAATGCAGTTTTCCAGTCTTCTATAAACCAGGTGCTCAGTGACATGCTCCACAGGTATGTAGTGGTTTACACTGATCACAACTTGGTGTATTCCCACACATCTCTTCAAAGGTTCTCAATGCCAACTCACCTGCTAGAAAACATCACTCTATCACAGATCTAATTTTCTGATCTGCTTCTGAGGTGGGAGTAGTTGTTGTGTTGTCACAGAGGCAAGGAGTCCCGGTTCTTTTAAAAGAAACTCTTCTACTAAAAGGAAATATTATGTGGGTACCCGGAAACTCCATCGAGCAATTCACCACTACCGATCACTGAGCCCATCTGCTTGGTTGCTCCCATCCTTTGGGAGATAGGAAATCTCTGAGGCAGTAGCAGGTAACCCTAGACCAAGTGATCACAGGAGAAGGTCTATATCCCAGCAGCCATCTAGGGCAAGCTAATTATATGGGCATACGTATTCATCCCTATACCCTCTGCCATCCGAAAGAATGTTCTGCAGCATCTGCTCAAGGCTGTCAGACTCCTGAACACTGTGCTGTACCACTTCAAAAACATCGCCTTGGGATCCAAGTAATACCCTCCACCCCACTCCAGACACCCACATGTCACTTTCTTCATTTCTTCACAGTGGCTTAGTGGTTAGCACGTTCGCCTCACACCTCCAGGGTTGGGTGTTTGATTCCCGCCGCTGCCCTGTGTGTGTGGAGTTTGCATGCTCTCCCCGTGTTGCGGGATTTCCTCCAGGTACTCTGGTTTCCTCCCCCAGTCCAAAGATATGCATGGTAGGCTGATTGGCATGTCCAAAGTGTCTGTAGTGTGTGAATGTGTATGTGATTGTGCCCTGCGATGGATTGGCACCCTGTCCAGGGTGTACCCTGCCTTGTGCCCCATGCCTCCTGGGATAGGCTGCCATCCACCAGGATGATGAAGATGAGATGTGGGTGGACCTTCCAGCAGGACAACGATCCAAAGCATACAGCAAAGGATATGCTCAATTGGTTTCAGAGAAAAAAATCAAGGCATTAGAATGGCCCAGTCAATCACCTGACTTGAATCCAATTGAACAAGATTTAAAGACAATATGTTTAGAAGAATAGGCCAAAATCAAGCGTCTTGAAGCGGTCATTACAAACAAAGACTTCTCCACTAAGTATTAAATAAATTTCAGTTAGTGTGTTCAATACATTTTTCCTGTGTCATTCCTCTTTATTACACATAACTTTATTTATGGATTTTAATGTTGCAAATTCATTATATTTCCGGATTTCTTGAGTTAATACTGATGTGTGGTGAAAATTTCATGTGAATTGCCCCATTGGAAATATATTTACTGAAATTTTTTTTTGACGCGTCCAATACTTATTTCTCCCACTGTATAGGTCATTAGTAGTATTTTATAATCAAATTTTACTGGGAGCCAATGTAGTGTGGATAGAATAGGGGCAATTTGGACAAACTCTGTTTCTAGTAAACTTTCAGGGATCATTTCAGACTGCTATGACTGTTATGTATTTTATTTGACTGATCTCTCTAAATCGGCGTAAAAGCTACTCTCAGAGGGTGGATTATCAAAATTGTCTCCAACAATTACTACATTTTCTGCTGAAACAACTAGATTCAACCTCTGGGAACAGATACAGTTTCAATATGAGGGAACCTGAGAAACACCTTAAGGCAGCTAGTAGACAGTTTTGCATTTTTGTCTGCTGCATGGCCCTGGCTCTGGATTGTCACCAATTAACCAGACAGGCTGGTTTTAAGACTGTGAGCTATGTTAATAAATGAGAGCAGCACATCCTGAGTGTAATGGCTACCATCCTGCCCTAAAAAGCCAGTTGTGCCCTCAAAAGTAGCCCAGTTGTCAATAATAATAATTAATATTGTGAAAACATATTTTGTCCGGTGACTTAGTGGTTAGCACATTTACCTCGCATCTCCGGGGAATCCTGCCTCCGGACCTGCGTGTGCTGACTTTGGGGTCCAAAGGCACGTGTTGTAGGCTGATTGGCATTTCTAAATTGTCTGTAGTGTTTGAATGGGTGTGTAAATGTGTGTGCGCGATTGTGCCCTGCGATTGTGCCCTGCGATAGGTTAGTACCCCAACCAGGGTGTCCCCTGCCTTGTGCCCCGAGTCCCCTGGGATAGGGTCCAGGCGCCCCACAACCCTGTGTAGGATAAGCAGTACAGAAAATGGATGGATGGATATTTTGTTCATATCATGCAGCCTTAGTCTTGGGAAAAATGTGTACCATTTTGGCTTGAAATCTAATTTGTAGCAGTTTGTTTTGTCCAGGTTGGTTGCAGGTTGGTTGGATGACTCTTGTGAAATGTTTTTTGTTGTTGTTGTTTACATTTGATTCTGTTCTTGGGATTTGTCTGTTCAGTGTATTTCCTCTGTATGACCCTAGACTGTTTATGACTTTGGATTGTAACATTCAGCGTCTTGCACATGGATCCCTCTGGGTTCATATGTTACAAGGACTTTGACTGGGCCACTGTAAAATATTGAACATATCCTTTTTGAGCCTGTGATGTACATGAGAGCTAGTTGGCATGCTTCTCTGTTTGTCTGCTTACTGTCTTGTTTCTCTCTTTGTTGTATGTTATTAGTCTTGTTGGTCTCTGTTATGTTAGCGTTGTTAGTATTGTCTGTTTCCACTTTTGATGAAAGCACACATATGGCATGATACCATACTTCTTGATGCATGGGTAGTGTTTTGTGTCACATGCTTTGGATTTTGAAACATCTTGGGTCTCTTCTAACCACAAAACATTTTCACTCTAAAGAGTGAAAGTCTAAAGAGTCTTAACTTGCTTCATATGGTTTTTAATGAGTAATAGATTCTTTAATGCCACCCTCTCATACAGGGCACTTATTATATGGGCCAGTGGACCTTTACCAAATGAACATTGTAGGAACTTTCAAGGTGAAGGTTGACCTTCTCTGGCTACTACCTGTCTTTAGATTCTTTTAATTTTTTTTTTTTTTTTTTTTTTTTAGATTTTGTCTTTACTTGAGTTGGGTTTTGGCTAATTTACCAACCTCTACATCAGGGTGTCCAGTCTTATCCGGAAAGGGTCGGTGTACAGTTTTTCATTCCAACCAGTCAGAAGACACCTATTAGATTATTGAAAGGCAAGATGAGCTGATTAAACAGGTAAAATCAGGTGTGGCTCCTGCTTGATTGGAATGAAAACCTGTACCTACACTGGCCCTTTGCAGATAAAATTGGACACCTCAGCTCTAGATCGACATCACTAAGAAAAATCTAATTATTGATTCACTCCTATAGACTCACATTTTACCAGGTTTTTTTTTTTTAGTTATGTAAGCTGTAGTAATGTATAGTAATGTAGTAACCATAGTAACAAACCATTTAGCCATTTGTGAATTATGGTGTGCTGTTTGTGTGCATTTTCTCTATCATTTTCTCAGTTTTCTCTGTCTAACATGCATCAAAACATTTGAGTGAAAATAAAACATCCGTCATCTTAATCTTGCAAAAGATTGATCAGTTAGATTATTATAAATATATAAAATTATCTTACTCAGTAGATAGTGAATGCTAATTAAAATGATCTCACCACCTAGCTAATTAACTAAAACTAAGTACAATTAAATGAATAAGTATTGAATTCTAACTAATGTCATTTCACTGACTAAATTAGTGAATGCTAACAAACTCACTATTTATCTAGTAAAATCCGACCAAAAAATCACCCACTGACTAGCCAACACTACCCAAAATATATAATTTTATTTATTTATTTTTTTTATAAATGTAATAAAATAAAATTGGTTTGTGTAAACAAGATGTATGTTGCAAATGTCTTATTCATACAAATTTAAGAGCAACTCTTATTTTGAAGGTATCATTTAAATACTGGAATGTCTAGAAGAGTGGAAGTAAATCAAGCTGCAGTTTGGAAAACATTAGTAATTCCCATGAACTGGCAGAACAAGGTAGAGTAGATATCAACTCCTCCCTGTTATTATTAATGACATTATTGATGTCATTGTTATTGATGTAAAAAACATAGTACTTATTTGGTTTATTACCTTTTATCTGGTCAGTTCTGGCTAAGTTGCCGTTGATATTTGGGTGCCAGAATTCAACTATTTTGGTAAGCATATCTATCTATCTATCTATCTATCTATCTGTCTATCTATCTATCTAAGCTGTGGTTGCAGTTTTTGTTTTTAGCATAAACATGTAGATCTACATGTTCAGTTTGTTTACTTTTATTGCATTAATATCCAAGTATATTTCTAGTCAGCTAATCAAGTCCAAACAATAAGCAAAAAGCAAATCCATACAATAAAGATGGATGTGTGATTCTAATGTTTTTCATGTAATTGTTTTTCTTTAGGCTACACCTTGACACATGTTCTTGCTTTGCAGATCATCATGTCCTGCAAACTGCACACAACCAGGACTGAGGTAGTTGACAAACGTATATGGTAATGATTTACTCACCTTTTCTTGTATCTACTGATAATCAAAGTGCACAAAAGTAAATACACTTCAGTTTCTACAGGAGATGCCCTTGACCCTTCTTGGACTATGTTTTAACAACCTTAGCTTTATTTTTCCTGCCAATAGTGTGAACATGATTCTTTTAACTGTTTTACAGATTTTCTGTGCTCTTATGCAAAACAAATATGTTCACATGACTCGCATTTGCATTTTCTCCTGCTTTTATTATGATTATTATTATTATTATTATTATTGTATGTACTCATTTTGTATTTGTATACTAATTTGTATATTATTGGGCTATACCCAAACCGCAGAACATTTTGGCATACTGTATAAAGAAAATGTATTTATTTACTTACAAGCTGAGGTCCAAATGTTTTACAAATTTTCCGAAAGGTGCCAAAGGAAAATACAGATGAATGTTATTTAATCCATCGTTTGTGAAAACATAAAATTATTAATGAAAAAATAAGGACAACAATTTATTTAAAAAAAATAAATACTACATGCTACTGTGCTAAATAATAAACCATGTTGAGACATACAATCTTTTTAGCAACTTTGGTGAGCTAACCAGTTAAGCAATTATCAAGTTACCATGAAAGCTAACCACTGCCTGTGATCACTTATGTATATACTCAATAGTATTCCACTATAGGACACTTCGGACAGAAATTGGTACGATTTGATTTTTACCATTTTGTTTTCTGCTAGGTCTGAACTTTTCCAGTTAACTGCTGAGTACAAGGCAGTGAACCTGGGCCAAGGGTTCCCAGACTTACCTCCTGCCAGCTTTGTTCAGGAGGCTCTCTTCAATGCTGTCAATGGAGGCTTTCATATGCACCAGTACACACGCAGTCTTGTAAGAGAGATATTCTTTTTCACCCATTCTTACCAATAGGGGCAGTATGTAACAGCTGGATACTGTGAGTATGCATGTTGTAAATACTGCCATCATACATCGATCATTCCATTTTCTTTCCTCATCCTGAAGATGATATGGAGGTATTTACTCAGCAGCTTGTGTTCATGGTCAGAACTATAGCCTGCCACTGCTGTTTTTCTGCCAGTATTATACTCTGACTTGTTTACCTTAACTAAATTAATTTATTTTACTAAAATGACTCTGGGGTAAAATGACTCTGGGGTATCCCAGTGGCTGAATCCAGGATTTCTGTCATAGGTCATATCATATCACATTTCTGAATCACTATATTGATCCTCAGACTAGATGATTATTTGCTATGTATGTAAGACACAGGGGCATGTATCATGTTAAACGTATCATGGTAGTAATTATAATAAATGGCGTGTCATATAATCACTGTGTGCATGTGGTGGTATGCAGTTACTACACACCACCCCCGGTGTTTTTTTCAGAGTATATGGAGTATATAGGATAGAGCTACAGTTACCTAAATAGTCTTTCATCGTTTACTAACAGTGACTAACTGTATATGTACTTTTATTTATATTTGTGCAAACTAGGCCCAGCCCTATCAATAAATCACTTGAGATCCTCCCTTAAAATGATTTTTAACTCACCAGTTTTAATCAGTGCCCCCTCTAAATTAGGTTTATTAAGGAAAGATGTATTGTGACCTACAGGGCCATCCACCTCTTGTCAAAATCCTTGCCAAGTTCTTTGGGAGGGTTTTGGGCCAGGAAATTGATCCCATGAAGGACATCCTGGTTACCATGGGAGCCTATCAGGCGGTTTTTTGTGCAGTTCAAGCCCTGGTTTATGAGGGCGATGAAGTAAGTTCCTTGACGTAATATTTATCATGGTTAAACTTGGATAACTACTAAAACTACATTGTTCTAAATACTTTTTCAGGTGATGCTGATTTTTATATTAAACTGGACAAATTGGAGCATCAGTAACACTTACTTTTCCAGTCTTTTGTTGCCCTGTCCCACCTTTTTTTGAGATGTCTTGTGTCCATGAAAGTCAAAATTACCTTTTTTTTTTTCTTAAAAATGGTACATTTCCTCAGTGTAAACATTTGACATATTTTCTATGTTCTACTGTAAATAACATATGGGGTTATGAGATTTGCAAATCATTGCATTCTGCTTTTATTTACATTTATTTACATTTAACACAGCGTCCCAACTTTTTTGGAATTGGGGTTGTACAATATACATTATGTGGCCAAAGATTTGTGGACACCTGACCATCACACCCATATGTGCTTGTTGAACATCCCATTCTAGGTTTAGTCACCGTTTGCTGTTATAATAACTCTTCTGGGAAGGCTTTCCATGAGATTTTGGAACTTGGCTGTGGGGATTTGCCCATTCAGCCACAAGAGCATTAGTGAGGTCAGGCACTGATGTCAAGCAAGAAGGCTTTGGGCACAGTCAGCATTCCAATTCATTCCAAAGGTGTTCAGTGAGGTTGAGATCAGGGTTCTGTGCAGGGCACCCAAGTTCTTCCACTCCCTTATTAGCAAGCCATGTCTTCATGGACCTTGTATTGTTCTCAGGGGCATTGTCATGCTGGTTTGGGACCCATCGTTCCAGTATTGCAACAGCAATACTGTACAGTTGTGTGCTTCTAACTTGTGGCAACAGGTTGGGGAAGACCCTCATATGGGTGTCCACACATGTTTGGCCACATAGTGTATATCACCAGGCTGCCCTGGTTCATAATTTTTATTCTCTTTCTCTATCCTTCTCATACATGTTATGTCGGCCCAGGTGATCATTGTGGAGCCTTCCTATCATTGCTATGAGCCCATGACGTTAATGGCAGGAGGAAAACCCATACATGTGCCCCTCAAACCTGTGAGTGTTTATTTTCAAAAACTGTACCGAAATGTTGTATGGTTGTAATGTACATTTCTTTATTCATCACATAATTTATTACACTTTAAAAAAAAAAACCTGGGTTGCTTGTACATATCTTACAGCAAAAGGTCACTGGTCCAACTGGGTCTAGTGCTGACTGGGTGTTATGTTCTGAAGAGTTGACCAGTAAATTTAACTCTCACACAAAAGCTATTATCATTAACAATCCCAGTAATCCATTGGGCAAGGTGAGTTCTCTCCATTTGCTTTCAGAGTTTAACGTAATATCGTCTAAATACTGTTTGCCAAACGGAGATGTGTTTCACATGTTATGTACTTAAAGAAGCAAATTTATCAACGACTCATTACAACAGCTATCGCTAGCTAATAAGAAATGTCTGAAATAATCACAAACCAGTGAAAACTAATGAAACCATAGATTTCCAAATAATACTTGGCTCTATTAGTGCTCATTTCTTTTGCAGGTCTTTCAGAGGGAAGAGTTACAGATGATAGCTGACCTGTGTATAAAGCATGATGTTATTTGTATCAGTGATGAGGTATATGAATGGCTTACATATGATGGAGCACAACATATTAAAATAGGTAAGAAGAAAACCTTGCTCTGAATTTTTCAACCTTTAGAACTTAGACAAAGGTCCTAACTTTTAATATAGTTACAATGTTTGAGCTGTTTACTAAGCAGTGTGTGATCTATCATGTAATAATAAAGACCTTTGTTAAATTGATCTGTGGTTCCATTACAGCGACTCTTCCGGGGATGTGGGAGCGCACTGTCACCATTGGGACTGCAGGCAAGAGCTTTGGTGTCACTGGATGGAAGGTAATGGGGTGATGATAAAGTTATGGTGTGAAACTGTACAACCCACTTTCATTACTTTTGTTATATCACAGTGTGCTGTTTGTTGTATCATATACAGTGCTTTTAGAAAGTGTTCTGATTTCTCCTTCTCTTTACATCATGAAAAACAAACAAACAGATTTTCATAATGTTTTTTTTAATTTGATTAAAAACAGAAAAAGTATACAGTGCTGTGAAAAAGTATTTGCTCCCATCCTGATTTCTTCTGTTTTTGTGTACATCTCATACTAAATTGTTTCAGAGATTAAAGCAAAATCTAAGATAAAACAAAGATAACCTGAGTAAACACAAAATACAGTTTTTAAATGACAATGTTATTTATTGAAGCAAAAAAGTTATCCAATACCAACTGGGCCTGTGTGAAAATGTATTTGTCCCCATAGTTGCTAATTTCCCTAATCTATGAAACTACATTTGTAATGGGGTTCAGTTGGATTAGATGCAACCAGGCCTGATTACTGCAAACCCTGTTCAATCAAATCAACACTTAAATAGAACTTTTCCAACAGCATGAAGTTGGTTAAAAGGTCTTACCCAGTAACACACTATGCCAAAGTTGAAAGAAATTCCAGAATGATGAGGAATAATGTGATTGAAATACATCAGTCTGGGAAGGGTTACAAAGCTTTTTTAAAGGCTCTGGAACTCCAAAGAACCACTATGAGAGCCATTATCTCAAAATGGAAAAACTCTGCACAGTATTGAACCTTCCCAGAAGTGGCCGACCTTCCAAAATTCCTCCGAGAGCACAGCAACTACTCATCCAGGAAATCACAAAAGAGCCAAGGACAACATCAAAAGACCTACAGACCTCTCTTGCATTAATAAAGGTCACTGTTCATGACTCCACTATCAGAAAGACACTGGGCAAAAATGGCATCCATGGAAGTAAGGTGAGGCAAAAACTAACCCAAAAGAACATTAAGGCTCATCTAAATTTTGCCAAAACACATTTTGCCATGTTCTCTAACTGAACTAAATGATCGCAGCAAGCCTAGTGACAACCACCCATCACTTTATAATCAAATATAAAACCTGTTTAAATGATTTCAGTGTGTGTATCAGTACTTTCTGTACATTGTCAGCACATTTTAACAATACTACTCCAGTCCCCGCTAAGAGGGGAGGAGTGGAGCTCCCTCAACTTTTGATGTCCCCCTGACATGGAGCTGATGTCAATGGGGCCAATGCTGCACACATTCCTCTCCATTTTTCACTATTGCTAATGGTTCAAAACCCTGGCCTATTTGTCCCGAGGATTAGTGGATGAGTGAGGTGAGGACTAACTGCCACCTCTACTATATGTTTTCGCCCCGAAATCCTCAAACCTCACCTTCACCAAATGTACATTTTGCAATGCCTCAGCTTGAACCAAGCATTGGTGAATTGAAACTGGTTACAGCCCAAATCCATGAATGCATGGTATGTACCCCCTTGAACACTCACCAGTATGCGGTATGTCCTAGCTCTATCAGGGGTGGCCTGCGGCCCGTCGGGGATCCGGACCAGTGCTTCCACCTCCATCACATGGCATTGGTCCTGGAAATGCCCAGGCTCCCCGCAATGCCAGCACACCGACCCAAGCTTTACTCCCACATCTGCGGCTTTGGATTCACCCATTTGGGGGAGAGAGGAGACAGACACGGGGGAGAGGAATGGGGAGGGAAACCATGTGTTCGGGGAACTGGTCTCGGGGGAATGGGCCCCCGTTTCCATGGAGAAGGGACGGGGAGAGGGCAGGGAGGAGGGGGAGAGGTAGGTGAGTGAGAGAGGAAGAGGCAAGGGGCTTGCCTGCCCTCGAATACACTTGCCAAGTGGTCCTCTTCCAACTGGACCACCTCATAGAGAGATGCCAGACGGTGGGACCGGACCCACTCCGCCGTCCCTTCTGGAAGTTGGGTGACGAACTGCTCCAGCATCACAAGGTCAATCACATCCTCAGCACCGTGTCCCTCAGCCAGCAACCACCTCCAGCAGGCGCCGTGAAGCGTCTAGAAGAATACTAACAGGCAGCTGTGTTTGTGGAAGGTCAGAGAACGGAAGCGCTGATGGTGCCGTTCTGAAGTACAGTCAACCTGTGGCAAAATTACCCATTTCAGGTCCAGGTAGTCCACCATGTTGGCGACTGGTAGTTCGGAGACATTAGGAAGCTGGAGACAGGCTTGGAACAACTCAATAGGCACTTTGTTATCTCTTTCACCTTTCAGCTTATTTATGCACACACACGCACACACACACACACACACACACACACACACACACACACACACACTGCTTTGTGCTGGTTGTGCTCTCTCTCTCAGTTAGATTGAGGTCTGGGTTTTGACTTGGCTATTCAAACACATTCAGGTGCTTTTGAGCAACTCCAATGTAACTCAGTATGCTTAGGGTTACTGTCTTATTGGAAGGAGAACTTTAACTCCATTCTCTTGCTCCCAGACTGGAACAGATTTTCTTCTAAGGTTACCCTGTGTTTGCCTCCATCCATCTTGCCTTCAAACCTGACCAGTTTCCCAGTGCCTGCTGATGAAAAGAGTCCTCCCAAGATGATGCTACCAGCATCCTGCTTCACTGGGGGATTGGTGTTCTAAGGGAGATGAGCACTGCTGAGTTCCTTCGATGACTAATGTCCCCCTTACCCAGTCACTTGGTGGATGGCCTATGCTAGTCAGAGTTGCGGTTGTGCCATCTGGCACCACAGGCACCTTGTGGTTGATCTGGACAACCAACAGTCCTTCTTTCCTCACACTGCTAACCTGACTTGGTCATGCAGGTTCTCTTATACAACATCATGAGGATCGGGTGCTTGTTCAGGCTCATCTTATATTGGGATTTCTTTCTGTACTAGCTTCTCTCTAACATAGCTTTAGCTTGATGGTATTCTTAGACCCTGCCCTATTGAAATAGCTTGAAGTTTCAGAGGAGGACCACAAAGCACATCAGTACTTTAGATAATGGTGTCTGCTAAATGCAATAAATGTGAATATGAGAAAGTAATATTATATATTTACAATGACTCTTTTCTAATATATGCGTATATAAAAAGCAATCAATCTTTACTTCATTACAGAAAAACAAATTAATTTATAGGGGATATTTTATATTAGGAGGTGTTGAGCATTTTTGCAAATTATTAGTTTGCTGTAAGAACATTACAGGCAGAGATTTGGGATAATGACTCAAAAACTGGTTTATGTTTTATTCATTATAGAATACTTTTTTGAGTACATTAGACAAAGCATTTGTCTATGGGGAATTTAATTTATTTTTGACAATATACACTCATTTCAAATCTGATGACTGCAACACACTCCAAAAAAGTTGGGACAGTCAACTGTTTACCACTGTGT
>JANDJT010000167.1:9242191-9259263 GCA_024331685.1 Stegophilus panzeri | reverse complement strand
GTCTAGTCCTTCAAGAGCAAGGATGGGTCGAGGCTCGCCAATCTGCCAACAGATGCGTCAGTGAATAATCCAACACTCTGAGGACAACATTCCCCAAAGACAAAGCGGTAGGATTTTGGGCATTTCACGTTCTACAGTGCACAATATCATTAAAAGATTTGCGGAATCTGGTCAAATCTCGGTGCGTAAAGGGCAAGGACGAATACCACTTCTGAATGCACATGATCCTGATCCCGATCACTCAGACGTCACGGTCTTAAAAACCGTCATGAGTCTATAATGGATATCCTGACGTGGGCTCGGGAATACTTTGGTAAACCTTTGTCAGTCAACACCATTCGTTGCTGCATCCACAGATGCAAGTTAAGGCTTTACTATGCAAAGCAGAAGCCATACATCAAAACTGTCTTCTGGACAGTACCGCCGACTTCTCTGGGCTCGGTCTCAACTGAGATGGATAGTAGAATCGTGTTTTGTGGTCTGACGAGTCAACATTGCAAATAGTTTTTGGACAAAACAGCCGTCGTGTTCTCCGGGCCAAAGAGGAAAAGGACTGTCCAAGCTGTTATCAGCATCGGGTCCAAAAGCCAGTGTCTGTCATGGTATGTGGGTGTGTCAGTGCCCATGGCATGGGTAACTTGCACATCTGTGAGGGCACCATTAATGCAGATAGATATGTACACATTTTGGAGCAACATATGCTGCCATCCAGAGCAGGACAACGACAGACCACATTCTGCCTGGATTACAAGTGCATGGTTGTAGAGTTTATTTGGCTAATTTGTACTCCAGGCCCCAAGCCCCCACCCCCCAATTATCTTATTGCCATGTGTAAAAACAGTCATTATCAATAAGCATAACAATTACTGCATATTCAATAAGGAATTTAATTGCATATTAAATAAAGAACTAACTTTGAACAGTTCATTAAATTAACTGAAATTATGCGTTTATAACTATATACAAATAACTAGGTATATACATTAGCAACTTACAAATCCTTTCTGCACACATAACACATGAGCTTTTACAAATTGACACCATTTAAATTATTAAACTAAAATTCAATCAATTTAAACAACAATACATCGTTTTCCAAAGCTCACCTTCTGCCTCAAACAACTCCTCCTTCTGTCTCAGATCTTATTCAGTCAAGGCATGAGTGATTATTCCTGACACAGAAGGGATTGTTTATAGGTCACAGAATAGCTTGTAAAAGGACAATGAACTTTATTATTATTATTATTATTATTATTATTATTATTATTATTATTCACTGAGTGAATAATATGTTTCACACACCAGCAGCTCCAGAGAGAAATGTGGAAATTAGCTACAACAGTGAAAGGATCAGTGAATCAGTGAGTTGAACTCGAGAATCAAATTGGTGCTATTTGTGAAGGAATCATTCAGACAGGTTTATCAACTGTATTCTCCAATTTGTTGAAATGAACCGACTCAGACAAACGATTCACTCACGAATCGGACATCACTACAACACTTCTCTCGTGAACTCATCCGGGAATCTGTGAGCTGTTGCAAGGCTTCGGAAAGCTTGAATATGTACAACACTGGACTAGTTTTATTATCGCTCGGTTATTTTCCGTCCTTTTTGAACCTCAATGCACCATTACTATTGCTCGATTGTATGGAAAACCATACATTCATGGAAATATTGTGTTCCAACTTCCATCCAAGGATAATCATGGGGTGGGACTTTATACGGACTAGCTTCAGAATCATAGCACAAAACAGGGAACCTAAATCACTTAAAAAAAAAAAAAAAAAAAAAAAAACAACCTCTGGGTGACTGGCTGTTTTCCCAGTCTTGCTCTCTCCTCTTTTTCAAGTTTTTCTTTCCTCTTTTGGTATCCCGTTTCTGAATAATCCGCGAATGTTTTTAAGGGGACACACATACACCTGGCACAGTCTGAGGGCACTCATTATAGCATGCTTCTTAATAGATTACTGTGAAAAGAATCCACACCCCACCCCCGTTACAGTTCCCCTGAGTGTAAGCAAGGATGCACTGTATGTCTTCCCCTGAAGGTATAATTTACATACTGGAATGTTTAGAACAGTGGTGTTAAATGAGGCTTTACTTTGGAAAACACCAGTCATTCACATGACCTGAAAAACACTGTAAGGTAGATAAATATCAGATCCTCTCAGTACACTGGAGTGATACGCAGAGGTGTGAATCAGTCCTGTCTACGGAGCTGCCTTTTACTTGTCCTGTTAATGTATATATTTTTTTATCTTTTCACTTTTAGCTGTTTTGGTAAGCATACTTAAAAAAAAAAAAAAAAAAACTTTGCAAGAAGGTTATGGTCAGGCTTAACCTGAAGATTTGATTACAATTGCATGGTTTAGCATTTGTATACGTACGCATATCAATCTGTTTATTTAGATTAATTAGTTTAGATAATTATTTGTAGCCAATTTACATACTTAAACTTAAAACATGCTGTGTGATTCTAATGACTGCAGCTACAAAACTTGTATTTGCTATTTTACAATCTATATCCTGACACATGTTCATATTTTTAGACCATGTCCCGCAAGTTCCATACACAGAGGACCGAGGCAATCGACAATCACGTGTGGTAAAAATTTATTCGCCTTTTTTCAATACAATTTCAACAGTAACCTCAGTACAGCTAAGTGTAGAAAAACTCCCTGCTTAAATTAATCATTTTATTGGTTTTATGACTTGCTGTTTTAAGGTTGTAAAGCATTTTGTTTTTACGTTTCTTAATAAATAAAATGTACTTACTTATATCCAAATTCATTCATTCATTCATTCATTCATTCATGTCAAAGCAGTAACCACTTTACGCTAGGTCAGGGTCACACAGGATCTGGAGCTTTTTGCGGGAACACTGGGGGCAGGATGGGAAAATTAACCCAAGATAGGACATCATTTAGCAGTCTACCTACCTCTGTATGTTTTTGGGCAAAACAGATAAAAACTCCTCAAAGACTGAGTGAACCAGACGCCCTGCAGTTGGTGAAGTGGCAACACTACCCAGTATGACACTCTGCCACTCCTTATATCCAAATTTGGAACAAAATTTTCAAAAGATGGCAAAGAAAATGCAAATGTGTGTGTGTGAGTGCATCTGTTTTTAAAGTTGTTATGCAAATCTTTTGGAAGGGTGCACTAAAATGTCAACCAAGCATACAGTCACAGGGCTACAGCCAAAAACTGCTTATTACTAGAATCAATAGTAAATAGTAGGCTATGTTGATATGCGGTGGTATTACCTATTTAGCAACTTTTGGCAACTAACCAGCTTTATGCATTTAATGACCTCAATTAAACTCTCCTGCTTACCATGAGAACTGATATTCATATGTGGCCAAAATCAGTATATCGTACATGGCATAGGATTTGAACACATATAGTATTGAAAACTTGAAAACTCTCCAAGGAAAAGTAGCTAAGTCAACGTCTGTAAAAATGCTCTTTTTATCATTCTCACATGTTCACTTCATGGCAACTTTTCTGGGACATTTAGATTACTTTTTCTTGTTTTTTTTGTTGGGTTTTTTTTTGTTGGCATTTTCATAGGTTCTAGCCTTTTCACATGCATAAAAAAACCATAATATTAATAATAATAAAATGAAAACAAATAATACTTGCAAATTATTTAATGCACAGAACTCTTTTGTCAGTGGCTAGATACTGTATAGGTGTATAGTATGTTTTCAGTATTTTTCCCAGTTGTAACTGCTCATGCTTGGCTGCTAGGGTGGAATTTACCCAACTAGCTGCTGAGTACGAAGTAGCGAACCTGAGCCATGGATTCCCTGACTTTCCACCTCCCAGTTTTGCCAAGGAGGCTCTTTGCACTGCTGTCTGTGGGGGCACTAGTATGCACCAATACACACGCATCCTTGTAAGACAAATGTTTTCTTTGTTATTCATTGAACAAGGTATAAATGCAAGTTAGTCATTGGATTTGTTCGCTTGCATTTAAAGCATTGTCTAAAATAAACCTGCAGGCTGTAGTGCTTGCTTTAGTCTTTTATTGCCATTTATATGAAAACTAAGCACAGAGATGGTCCTTTTTTATTAGATTAACCAGGCTTAATCACCTTCCAGAGGTTTCGTAAGGAAATGTGTAATGTGACCCACAGGGCCATCCACCACTTGTAAAGATCCTTGCCGAATTTTTTGGGAGGATTTTGGGCCTGGAAATAGATCCAATGCAGGACATACTTATTACTGTAGGAGCCTGTGAAGCCCTTTTTTGTGCAATTCAGGCTCTGATTTCTGAAGGTGATGAAGTAAGTTCAGTAAAGCAATATTTATCAATCTTTGGCTTTAATTTAATAATTAAGTATTTAATAATTAAAAAAAAGTGTTTCTGATTTCATATTAAATTGAACAGATTTGAGGATCATTATTAACAGTATGCCCTGGCAGCCTCATGTAATTATCTTTCTCTACTCTCTGTATCTCTCATGTGTGATTTCTTTTACAGGTAATTATCATGGAACCTTTCCATGACCGTTATAAATCCATGACTGTAATGGCAGGAGGAAAACCTGTCTACATTCCCCTCAAACCTGTGAGTGTTTACTTTGAAAAGCTGTAGTTAAATGTTGTTTGGTGAGAATGGACTTTTCTTTATTCATCGGTTAATTTTTTTTTTTTTTTATATATAAAAACATTGGGAGCCTTGTCTGTATCTTACAGCCAAAGGTTACTGGTCCAACTTTATCCAGTGCTGATTGGGTGTTGTGTCCTGAAGAGCTGGCCAGTAAATTTACCTCTCATACAAAAGCTATCATCATTAACAGTCCCAGTAATCCATTGGGCAAGGTGAGTCCTGCCTATTTACTTCCAGAGTAGGGATGGTCAGATTGATACTTTCAAACCTTGTGGTCTGTTTCAAACACACACAAACACACACAGACACACACACACTCATACAGTATTCTGTGTGTGACAGTGACAGTATTTTACACCCCCCAATAATAATGAGTGAGATAAAAGTGACACAAGGCAGAAGTGTCACATAAGTATAATTAAAAACTAAATTTAAAAAGTTCCTGGAAGTAAAAGCAGATGTTTTCTTTTTTGTTTAATTATTATTTATGATTTCATTTTTTTAGTATATTGAGTCAACACACAAAGTTCCGTTGTTTCTGGTCCAATTGTTATAGTCCAAAGAAACCCATTTAGGAAGGCTGCATTGTTCTAATTACTGAAGCTAAAAGAAAAATATCATAAATAATCACAAACCAGTGAATTATATGAAGATGAAACCATTATGTAAACAGTAGTACAGATATTTTAATTAGCTGATTTTCATTAGTGATCTACACTCTTATTTTACAGGTATTTCAGAGGGAAGAGTTGCAGATGATAGCTGACCTGTGTATAAAGCACAATGTTATTTGCATCAGTGATGAGGTGTATGAGTGGCTTACATATGATGGAGCACAACATATAAAAATAGGTAACACAAGTTTCCTATGGATTTAGAGACATTAGACATAATGGTCTTTAAAGCTTAAAGCCTACATAAACCTCCTTATATTTGGAAAGATTACAGTATTTCAGCATATGTAACCCATTCTTCAGTTGTTCTTTACAATACATTTATAGCATGTGATACATGATGCAGTAATAAAGAGTTGCTCAAATCTCTTTAACCTGTGAGGACTGATATGTTTGGATTGGACTGTTTTTCCACTGCAGCAAGTTTTCCAGGTATGTGGGAGCACACTGTCACTATCGGGAGCGCAGGCAAGTGCTTTAGTGCCACAGGATGGAAGGTAAAATGTGGGAACAATATGATAAATTGCCACTTTTTTGGTATGCTGCTTGCTTGTATCTTGTATCTTGGATACAATATTCCTATGAAATACTAACTTTGCATTTTTAAACAGAATTATATTAAATTACATTAGTGCTAGTAATAAATTACATGGAAGATATAGAATTTTAAATGTACTTGTCATGAAGATCCATCTTTTTCTTTAGTAGCATATCAAATTTGGGTTTGATCATTTTAATTTAGTGTATAGCAAAATCCTTTCATTTAAGCACAATGTGTGGTAACTTAAACTGTTCATTTACTGGTATACCATTGCATGGGTATATCATCAATATAAAGTGTGGTTCAACTTTCTAGTACAAATTTGAAAGTAATTCTGATTAGCTGTGTTAGATCAGCATAAATTGCTTAATCATAGTGACCCAGTTTCCTAATCCTTTCTACTCATGTTCAGTTGGGCTGGGCAATTGGAGCAGGACACATCCTTAAACACCTGCAAAGCATTCATCAGAACTCTGTATACCACTGTCCCACTCCTACTCAGGTAAATGTATGGTCTGTCTCTTTAATAAATAATCTAATTATGATATATATGGCAGATATTCTTATTCTTCAAATGGGCACAGTAATATGACTAAAAAAAGAATAAGAAGATTAGGAATAGACCAAATATTATAAGATGTCAATACTGTCAACTCCAAAATTATTGTCATTCTTCATGAGAATATTCCTAAATTATTGTATAAAATCAACATTACACACATTAATTCACATCTTCCACCCATCCTCTTGCTCTAAAACTAACTACAAAAATTATTTCACATGGACCACTTTATGATATTTTCGCTCAGTTGCTTACTGTATATAACCAAGCCCACAATTATTAGGGATACACCAAGACTAAAACTACAAGGCAAGGTAAATACAGCACAGACAGGAATGAGACCCAAGATAAAGAGTGAACAGATTACAGTACAGTACAGTACAATGCAACACAATACTAGATATACTGGGATCTAGAAACTCAAGTGCATGGTAAGGTCCAAGGCTGCTCAAAGACTAAGTGAATGTCCCTGATGATGTCAGGTTTTGGGTCTTTGTACTCAGGTTCAGGAATAAGAAAGGGTATTGGCTGTAGTGTTCTTTGATCTAAGACTATATGAAATGGTAACTGTAGAATGCGTTATGTACGTGGAAACAAGGACTCATCTCGTGAGACAGCTAACTTTTAATGGAGCTTCCAGTATTCTTTTAATTTTCTACTCATGCTTTTCAGTGCTTCTATTCTTGTGAACACAAAAAGTTCAGCTCAGCTTAGCTCTTGCTCTCTCATTCATGGCATTCTCGTGGGAGGACAAAGAAAGCACACATAAGTAAACTTGATGTGATCACACACAGGTGAGAATCATCACACGTTACCTCCTGGTTCAACCTGCCTCCTCTCCGTCTCCGCTGCCACAGTAACACTGACGTGTAATAAACATGGTCCACCTGGCTTGGCAAACAGTAAGACAAATAAAAGATCTCAGAGCAGTACGTTGATAAATAAAACTGTTTTCCCACAAAAAAAATATTCTATGCTTGTAAAACTGGTAGAATTTCTAATATAGACAAACAGATATCTGAGACGACTAGGTCATTTGCTTTACTAAGGATTCACTCACCAAGACTGGACCTTATAGGCTTTTGGTGAGTGGAGACACGACCCTGCCTAAAACCACCCCTGACTCTGTTAACTCCAAGAGATGTTAAGTGTTTCTTGCCAATCGCCAGATGCTTGGCGGCAACTCCTGCTGAGTTCTTGGACTGCCTAATGAGTTGACATGGGTGCTGTTCTTCTAGCAGATTGTTCAGCTAGATAGCTAGGGTGAAAATCTGGACACGTGTTTACAATTGTTCACAAATTGAACATTTTGGTCATGCACACCATCGGAATGCTTGGCAAAAATGGGGTCAAAATACTAGGAAATAACCTGATATCCTCTGTAAAAAGGGTCTGATTTAAGGCTGGATTGGGGTGTGTATTATGGCCAGCAGTCCATGGGCTCTTGTGAAGAGTAATGTCATTGTGAATTCAGAAGGCTGAGAAAGTGAAACTTTCATTGAGATAATGTCCCCAAAATATTCATCTACTTTGACACAAAATCAGTGTTTAGCAATTGCCTTTTCAGTCTCAGAATTTGAACAGTACTGGAAACTTGTGGTCAGGATTAAAAAGGGCAGTGCACGTGCACAAAACATAGGAATCTAAAGTGTTCTCTAACATTGTTCATCATTATTGGAAGACACTCAGTGCTGTTTTTCTTTCCATGGGAGGCTTCCCAAAATATTAAGCATGGAGATGTTGTAACAAACTACAAATCCCAGCAGTTTTAAACTGCCGTTGGTTGCTAGTTTAATGTGAAAACTTTCTATTAGATCATTGACACTGATTATATTTGTGCTCACCTCCTGTCTCTCTATCAGTCTTGTGTTTTGAAGTCATTTAAATAAAAAACTTTGCTACAGATGCAGATCATTTTAAAGACAATGTTCTGCAGTGAAATTCTATACTCTAGAATAGAAGTTTTCTCCAACATTGTCATTACAAGAAGCAGCTCAGTGCTGGAGATGCACATAATTTAAATGATATTTTTTGTTCTATTGAGAAATTTGCACTAGTTTTGAAAAAGCATTTGCTTGGAAAAATATATTGTTAAAATAATACAGTGTCCCCATATGTTTAAGCTTGATTAATTTTTGTTCATTTTTGTACAGGGTACCAATAATTCTGGAGTTGGATATATATGCATTAAATCAATTAATTATAACATGATTATACAAAATAGTACAATCCAACAAATGGCAAAAATTAAGTTGGCACAGGGAAACCTAGTGTTTTTCAGCAATTTTATTATTTCTTCTTCTTTAACGAATGCCACATATTAGATTCTCACATTGCAGTATACTGTATGAGTACATGATTATTAACTATTTGTTTGTGTAGGAGGCTCTGGCAGTGTGTTTCCAGAGAGAATACAACATGTTTGGCACAGAAGAAAGCTACTTTAGACAGTTACCAAAGCAGCTCCAAACCAAATGCAAAAGGCTAGCAAACTGTATGAGTAGTGTGGGGCTGCAGCCCATCATGCCTGAGGGTGGCTACTTTATGATGATGGACATCTCCAACGTGAGTGAGTATTATAGCAAATTGTATGTCAGGAGTAGTAATAATACTAGTAGAAAAGACATGTCTAGACATAATCCTGAACATGTTCAAGATTATGATACAAGATTTTAGCACAGTTCCAAGAACTGGCTATTCTGGTACACTTTTCTAATAGCTAAAGCTATTAGAATGACACATGGTCAGTCGGACAGTAGTATATGCAGATACAGTCGTGAAAAAATAAGTACATCCCATGGAAATTGTTGGCTTTTTTGGCATATTTGGACAAGCAAACATTTTATCATCTTTGAAACAGTGCTTATTAATGAAGTCGATATACTTGAACAAAACCAAAAATGAGCTTTTTCAATCATTTATTCAACAGAAATATCAATAGATGTGATATTCTTCTGTGGAAAAAGTAATTATACCCTTGGCCTCAGAAGCTAATATTGCCCCTAATAACTTCTTGCAGGCGTTTCACATAATTGTCCACCAGGCTTGCTGGAATTTTTGACCACTCTTCCATGCAATATTCTTTCAGTTGCAAGATGTTTGAGGTTTTCTTGCATGTACTGCCTGTTTCAAATCCCCCCTCACAACATTTCAATGGGATTCAAATCTGGGCTTTGACTAGCCCATTCCATAACCCTCCATTTCTTTTTTTTTTTTTTAGCCATTCCTTGGTGGATTTGCTAGTGTGCTTAGGATCATCATCCTGCTGAAAGGTCCACTTCAACTTTCTGACAGATGGCCTCACATTATCTTCAAGCACTCTTTGATATAATGCAGAATTCATAGTTGAATCAATGAATGCAAGCTTTCCAATCCCTGAGGCAGCAAAACAACCCCAAACCATAAAATTTTCACCACCGTGCTTCACAGTTGGTATGAGGTGCTTCTCCTGAAAAGCTGTCTTTGGTCTGCACCAAACGTATCTGCTGATACTGTGGCCAAACAACTGTCTTTGATTCATCTGTCCAGAGCACATTATTCCAAAAGGCCTGGTCTTTGCTTATATGCTCATTGGCAAAACTGTATTCTTGTAAAGGCTTTTTTCTTTGCACACCTCCCATGCAGGTCAAATTCGTGCAGTCTCTTTCTGATTGTAGAAGCATGCACTTTGACACCAACAGTTGCAAGACTAACTATCAGATCCTGTGATGAAAATTTGGGGTTCATGGAGACTTTTTGCATCAGACTGTCTGCTCTTTGTTGGGACGGCCAGTCCTGGACAAATTGGCAGTCATTTAAAATCTGCACCATTTGCAGATGATTTTCCTTACAGTGGAATGATGTATTTAAAATAAATTGGTCTTTTTTTAGATCATTTTAAATCCCTTGCCTAGGGACTTCCTAAGCATCCACAACATTTTTTCTGAAGGCCTTATAGAACTCTTTAGATCTTGGCATGATGATACCACACACCTCAATAGCAAAGAGAACACCAGAATGAGATAAGAGGGGTATAAATAAGACAGGTTCCAACTGCACCCCATAAGCAGGCTCTAATGAATGGGAACCCAATCTTGAACACCCAATTCTAATTTTATGGATTTGAAGGTGTGATAAATGTAGGGGTGTACTTACTTTTTCCATGTACTGATCTGTTTTTTCTTCACTTAAATTGTGAAAATTACTACAAAATGTAAATTTTATGTGTCAATTAATAGTGTATCACCTTTATTAATAGGCATTGTTTCAGAGAGGAGCAAATGTTTGCTTGTCCAAATATGTAAAAAAAACAAAAACAAACAAAAAGCAACAATTTCTATGGGGTGTACTTATTTTTTCACATGACTGTACATGCATTTGTAAGCATACCCATGACAGCTTTCAGTGGAGTCTCAGGCTTGTTAAATCCAAAACTAGTCCATTCCTGGATATAATTTATTTAATGTATCTGTCCTGTAGAGGTTGACCTAAATGACCCAAATACTAAGGATGAACTCTATGACAGCAGATTTGTCAAGTGGCTTATTAAAGAGAAGGTAAAAATAAATTTATTTCACTAACCACATTTTCAGAGGGACACTTGTAACATTCAACTGCAACATTAACAGGATGTTTTATGTGTTTCTTTTAGGGTTTGGGCACTATCCCTGTATCTGCATTTTTCAGCTTGGAACAAAGAGCACACTTCCAGAATTACATTAGAGTCTGCTTTGTCAGGGTGATGAAAATAATGCATGTTTCAGATCAAACAAACAATCAGTACCCCAGCCCTTATGTGGTCTATTTAAAGTAAAGTTTTAATAATTTGATTTAATAATTGAAAAATGTAAATAAGAAATTTTAATAATTTTTTAATGTAATTATGAAAAGGTTCTGGGTATGCTATCTCTGAGGAATAGTATACTAGAGTTAATGGCAGTGCCTTCATTTAGTAGATATGTTGTTTTAGATTACTACTGCATCATTATTAAATAAATAAAAAATCACAATGCATATTAAATCCAGTGACATGGTTAATAAAGCTTAAATGCTCATAACATTCCCTTTCTTTGTTCTGAACAGGATGATTCAACCCTGAATGCAGTAGAAGACATTCTGAAACAGTGGAGTGATTATATCAAAATGGGATCAAACTAATTCTGTTCAAAAATCTTTTTTGCATAGCATGTCTGAGTCAGCTCACATTAACCACTATAGAAGAATCTAAGCCTTTAAATGAAATACCTCAGGGAGGTGGGAAATTCAGTAGTCCTACTGTGTTTTATCCATACTTATACAATTTAGTGCAAACAATTTCATCCCCCATTGTTTCTGGATGAAAAAGGAAAATGTTATCTCTATTTTACAGTTAATCTACAAAAAATGCTGCTGCAAAAGAGCAATTCAAGACATAAGGCATAAACAACAGAAAAAATTGTCTTATAATCAAAAGCAACAAGACAAATTATTGTCATCACACTTCCTCTGCTAGTGTTTGATATCCAGCCATGTTATAACAGATATATTAGGAAGAATGGGGGGACAAATTATTTTAGAAAGAATTATTGAACTGATTTTTTCCTTTATTACTATCAAACATTTCCCACCTTGCACCCAGTGTTCCTAGGATAAATTGCTTACTGAAGATGGACGAATGAATTTGCATTCTTTTGCATCCACACTATTCAACTAATCAAAATAACATAGAATAAAACATTTCTTTTTCCTACCAGTTAATAGGAAAGCATGTGTAATTTATTGAAGGAGCTCCACTGAATGTATGAATTAATGCAGAACCTAAAATAAAAGCACTTTTAAAATTGCGTGACCTTGAATATGAAACATCTGTGTAAGATGAACAGTAAATAAGCAGGTTTGAATGAATTCTTTATTGTGACCTGGAAATAAAAAAAAATGCACTTGAAGGAATCAAGAAATGAGGAGATAGATGGTTTACAGATTATGGATACACAGGTGCTTCCTATATAGCAGTCTTTTTTGTTGTAGTGTCTAACATCCAGTTGAGGCCAAACATTTACATACACCTAGGCTAAACACATTCAAACTCAATTTTTTCACACCTCTACACCTTTCGTATTACCATACATTTCCTCTGTTAAGTCATTTGGGGCATCTACTTTATTTGCATAAGAGGTCATTTCAAAATAATAGCTAAGCGTCATTGCATTGTGCCTTGTGGCATTGCCTTTTAATTGCTTAACTTGAATCAAACTCTTGTGGAGACTTGGTTCTAAATGCAGTTACAAGTGCACTCCCTTTTAACTCCTAATTATGACAACTGGCAAACCCGAAGCTTCTAAAAGCTTCTACTGTTTAAAGAGACAGTCAACTTTGTGTATGTAAATTTCTGACCCACTGGAATTCTGATGTAGTGAATTAAAGCTGAAATAAATGTGTATTTAATAAAGTAGAGGCCCTAACTGACTTGTATGGTATGGTAACATGAAATCTTTAGATATTTAGCCTTGATGTATGTAAACTCATTTGTACATGTATGTGTACTGTGTGTACATATACAGTGCTGTGAAAAAGTATTTGTCCCCGTCCTGATTTCTTCTGTTTTTGTGTACATCTCATACTAAATTGTTTCAGAAATTTAAAAAAAAATCTAAGATAAAACAAAGGCAACCTGAGTAAACACAAATTTATTTTGTGTGTGTGTACTGAACCAGACTGAGAGCTTAAAGGTTCAGGAAAACTTTTCAAGTGTTTTGAGTTAATTTTTGAGCTCTTCTCAGGTCGAAATTTCTGTATTATAAATTCTTTATTCTAATATTTTGAGATGGATTTTTTATTTTAATGAGCTGTAAGCTGTAATCAAGATTAAAACAAAAAAAGGCTTGAAATATTTCACCTTATGTGTAATGAATCTAGAATATATGAAAGTTCCACTTTTTGAATAATCAAAAAAAACTTTTCCATGATATTCTAATTTTTTTAGATGCACCTGTACATACACACACCTGTGAAAGTATTGGAACAGTAAGGCCAATTCTTTTGTTTTTGCTATACACCGAAGACATTTGTGTTTGAGTTGGGTTCGATATCAAAAGATGAATATGAGATGATAGATTAGAATTTCAGCTTTCATTTCCTGATATTTACATCTAGCTGTATTACAACATGGCACCTTTTGTTTGATCCTGCCCATTTTTCAAGTGATCAAAAATATTGGATAATCTGACTAACTGGTGTTTCTTGTGTGTGTGTCGTCCCCACCCCACCCCACCCCCCCGCCCCCAAAATTTATCAATATTAGATTGATAAACAAGTAATAGATCTGAATGTCTACTCTTGGTTTGAGCGCTGAGATTTACCTGTGAAGACTGCAGTTGTTGTTAAAAATGATAAACCAACATGAAGACCAGAGAGCTGCCTATGGAAGAAAAGCAAGCCATTTTGAAGCTGAGAAAAAAGGGAGGCCATTGCACAAGCATTGGGCATAGCCAACACAACAATTTGGAATGTCCTGGGGAAAAAAAAGAAACCACTGGTGTACTAACAACCAGACATGGAACAGGTCGGTCAAGATAAACAACAACAGTTGATGAAAAACCTAAAATCAACAGTCAGTGAGATCATTAAAAACCTCCATTGGGTAGGGGTGAAGGTATCACAATCTAGTGTTTGAAGAAGACTTCAAGATCCAAAATATAGAGGCCATACTACAAAATGCAAACCACTCATCTGCAATAATAATCTAATGGCCAGATTTGAATCAGCAAAAAAATACTTTGATGAGCCACAAAAGTTCTGGAACCAAGATTACCCTCTACCAAAGTGATGGAAAGTGTGGAGAAAGAAAGGATCTGCTCATGATCCAAAACATACAAGCTCAAGCACAGTTGAAGTAGTATCATGGCTTGACCTTGCGCGACTGCTTCTGGAATGGGCTCACTAATCTTTATTGATGATGTAACTCATGATGGTAGCAGCAGAATGAATTCAGAAGTTTACAGAAACATACTGTCTACCAATTTACAAAGAAATCCATCTAACCTAATTGGGAAGAACTTCAATATGCAGCAAAACAATGACCTGAAACACACTGCCAACACAACAAAGGCTTTCATCAAGGAAAAAAGTAGAAAGTTTTAGACTAACCTTGTCAGTCACCAGACCTTTACCCAAATGAGCTTGCATTTCACCTCCTGAAGTGGAGACTGAAGGGAGAAAACCCCCAAAACAAACAAGTGAAAGAAGCAATGTACAAGCCTGGAAAACATCTGACTCTGACTTGATGCAGTTATTGCAAGCAAGGGACATGGAACTAAATATTGTGTTATTTATTGCAGGCTGAAACATCTTGTTGAAGAGAGAGATTAGATGAGAATGTCCAGACTGGTTTGAGCTGACAGGAAGTCTATAATAAATCAAATTAGCATTTTTAAAATCATGGTGAGCAGCAAAGCATCTTGAGGTGGATGGGTTAAAGCAGCAGACAACTGTAAAACAACAGTTGAAGACTGGAAAAAGACCAGGTGATTTTTCCCTTCAATCTTCAACTCTCCAGTTTTGGTAAGCCTGTGCCCATGATAGCCTCAGATTCTTTTCTTGGCTGACAGGAATGGAACCCAACATGGTCTTCTGCTGTTGTAGCCTATCCACCTCAAGGTTTTCCTCTGACCTCTCTTATCAACAAGGCATTTCCACCCACAAAATTGTCGTTCACTCAATGTTTTTTGTTTTTGCATCATTCTGTGTAAACTCTAGAGACTGTTGGGTGTGAAAATCCCATGAGATCAGCAGTTTCTGAAATACTCCAGCTCATCTAGCATCAACAACCATGCCATGGTCAAAGTCACAGAGATCATAATTTACCCCCATTCTGATGTTTGATGTGAAACTGATGTCCTTGACCTGTATCTGCATGATTTTGTGCATTGTGCTGTTGCTACATGATTGGCCGACTAGATAACTGCATGAATGAGAAGGTGTATCGTTGTTACTATTAAAGTGGGTGGTGAGTGTAGATGTAAATATCAGGAAATGAAAACTGAAATTCTGATCTATATATTATTTATATATTATGTAGAAACATTCTTTATTTTTGAAGGCATCTTTGCTTTACAGTATTTGTTTGCATGTGACCTCTGTTTTCTTCAAGGACCTCTCTGTATTTGGCTCCATTTTGCCTTCCCTCAATTCTGACCTGTTTCCCTTTCCCTGCCACTGAGAAGCAGCCCCACACCATGATGCCTCCACCACCATGCTAAACCATAGTGATGGTATTAGGTAGTTGATGTGCATTACCTGGTTTTTACTAGACATAGCATTTGGAGTTCAGCCCAAAGAGTTAAATTTTTGTCTCACAAATTTTCTTCCATCAAATGACTACAATAAAGGTCTGATTGAAGGAGTATTTCTGAGACGGCTGTCCTTCAAGCAGGTTCTCCCATCTCTATGAAGGACTTGTGAGGCTCTTTTAGAGTGATCATTGGGTTCTTGGTCACCTCTCCTTGAACAAGGCCCTACTGAGTTTAGCCAGATGCCAGCTCTATAAGGTCTATGGAACGTTCCTTGGACTTCATGCTTTGGTTTTTGGTCTGACATGCACTGTGAAGTGTGGAATCTTGTACACATAGGTGTGTGGCCACAGGTGGACTTCAGTCAAAGATAAAAAGATAAAGCAAGATAAAGCAAAAAGCATGCACCTGTACTCAGTTTAGTGGGCCAAGGGTCTGAATACTTGTTTAAATAAGAGGTTTTAGTCTTTTTAATTTTTAATACCGTTCTAAAAACTTGTATTTTTCCTGCTGTGTCTTTGTAAATTATTGTGTATAGATAAATTATTGTGTAAAGTAAATTGAATCCATTTGAAACGGTCTGAATACTTTCCAAACCCACTAATGTAGATGTAGTAAAAGTAACACACAGTAAACAAAATTCCTAGAGAAACAGGACGTTTTGGACAAATATCTTTCCTTCATCATTTTAATACTACCTACAGCCCCAGAAGCACTTTGCACTCTATTGTAATTCTATACAAACTTGCCACTTTAAACCACCCACACGACTGTAACCATTTAACATGTGACTAATATGTATATTTTTGTTGCTTGTAATGTTGTTGAGGGAGAACACGAAGTAAGAATCTCACTACATATTGCAAACTGTATTTGTGCACACGATAATCTTGAAACAAAGTTTATGGTGAACAGAGAATGAATTCATACATGGGAAGAGTTTTGGGACGCAGCCCTAACCCTTCATGTCCCCGTTGCATTTCCTGGAGTTTTCTACTCACTTCCTGTGAGGGTGGAGCTAAGACGCGAGAAATGAGCAGTAGGCTGTGTCCGAAATCGCATACTATAGGCTATGTGTGTGCATTATGACTACAATTCCGGACATGCCTATATCCGCCATGTTAGCATTGTCATGTGACCTCCGACGTCATCACAAACACTAAAATCTTAAACAAATTAACAATGTATTCGGGTATTGTTAAACAAGTCCTGTTCAACCAAAGTTTAATATTTAAAAAGAACCGACGCTGTCTTCCGCGGGTTTTTTTTCCTGAGCTTGTCCGCGCCAGTCCCCCGTTGCATTATGGGATTGTTTGACTCGCGTAGTATCCATCGGTTGCATACTGCAAACTCTCACCGTAAGCAGTACGCCATCCGGGTATTTCTCGCCTACTGAGAATTCGGACATACTACCCTTCTGGCATATATATA
>JANDJT010000167.1:9217694-9232115 GCA_024331685.1 Stegophilus panzeri | reverse complement strand
AATGCCGAAATGTTGGTAATTTATGGTTTCCACCACAGTAATATTAAAAAAAAAAAAAAAAAAAAAGGACGTCCAGGTAAAGCTTCACAGACCCCAGTTTGAGAACCATGCCTATATGGTTATCCGAAATTTCATTTGTTTTAATTGGGGGGGAGAAATCGGTCAGTTTTCATAAAAACAAATTGGAACCATGTGGAGGATGAGTATAAACATCACTATCATTTTCAATCATAGTTTTTGTTAATGCTGGTGCAGATCAGTCACTTTCAGTCATTTTGTTTTTTTCATTATGATTAACACAAAAGACATTTAAAATATATCTTTATGATTTTTGTTGTATTATGTTTTTTTTTTTTCTGCAGTTATATAAATAAATTCCTGCAACAGACCATATGCTACATGTTTTCTTTTCCTTGAAGTGTTTTTTTTGGCAGAACTATTCAATCCTTCTGTCCATTTTCTTTCGATGTGCTTATCTTTTTATTTCCATTATGTGACTGGTCTTGTTGCCCCTTTACTTTCATTCCTTTTATTCCATGAACATTTTTCGTCTGTTATACACATTTGGTTGTATCTTAGCTGATGTGTATGTTTGCATGTGTTTGTGCTTAGGCTGTATGCAGGACCTGAGGTGGATATCTGGAGCAGTGGAGTGATCCTGTATGCTCTGCTGTGCGGAACGCTGCCCTTCGATGATGACCACGTGCCAACGCTCTTCAAGAAGATCTGTGATGGCATCTTCTTCACCCCACAGTACTTGAACCCTTCAGTTATCAGCCTTCTCAAACACATGCTGCAGGTGGACCCTATGAAAAGAGCCACCATTAAAGAGATCCGGTGAGACCTCCCTCTTTTTCATACCCAAAACCACGTGTATTCACAGATGCACAAAACATTTTCTTCTTAAAATCCCAGGACTTTCTTTTGTTTAAGACACTAGACTTTATGTAGTACCTTGTACGGTTGTCAGAAGTACCTGTAATTCGGTTCCAAGTCGGTACTTAAAAGATAAAAAGTTGACGGTACCAGATTTTCATAAGTATCGGTAGTACTGGGTCAACCTGGTACTGACGCGCTGCCTGACAGGTATTCAGTCGATAACTTTTCATGGGTGCACCGTGCAACAAGAAGAGCCAAAGCAGCAGCAGCTCCCCCAGTTACCATGGCTGTGTCCGAAACCGCGTACTAGAAATACATGTATTTCTCTCGGACGCTCGTTTTCCACTTTCGGTGTTATTACCGCTAAGTGTGTAAAAGCCTCGGCCCCTAAAGTTTATGTGCGATAGATTAACCGTGCTTTCAGGTATAGCGGCTGCTTACCCGCAGTATTTATTCACGCAGTTCAAGCAGGTGAGTTTAAAATGATGGTAGCGGTTGCATTATGAATGTTGTAGCATAGGTTAATTGGAGTGTATAATTGCAAGAAAATATCCTCGTTTTTGCTTACTTAATTGTTAGCAAACGCATGTTTAAAGCTAATACTGTTAGGAATCCTTATTAAACATTTAATGCTTTAACTTTTATTGGGGTAAAATAAATGGGAGGACATTATGGGGTTTATTAATTGTACACACCAGAGGCTTTTTGATGACCGATATATCTGAAATTTATGTGTTAGAAAATAATAGATGTGTGTCTAGCACTGTTTGTCTTTAATATCAGCCAGTCAGAAAAACATTTCTACTCTTGTCTGGATAACTCTAGTAGCTTTAATAATGAAATACTTGAAGTACAGAATGGCATTTTTTTAAAAAAAAAATACATTTTATATTGATATTTAACTTCTATGTTAACAAAATAGTGTGGTGTTTAATTAGCATGTTTTTGTGTTTTGCTTTGGTACCGAAATTGGTATCGAGTACCGTGGAATTTTACTGGTATTGGTACTGAGTATTGAAATTTGGGTACCGTGACAACCCTAGTACCTTGATACATCTTGTTGCAATGGCACATCTAACGGATAGTTACGAAAAATAGTTTGGGAAGCCTCTAGTTGAGGCTACTGGATGTAATAGGTTCCCTTAAGAGTTTACGTACAGTACTGTGCAAACATCTTGGGTACCATTTTAGTATAAAATTTTATTATGTAGATATTATTTTATAACTTCTGCATTATTGAGTCAGTGCCAAGAACAAAGAACATTATTTTTCCAACAAATTATTTTTTTAAAGCTATAGGAAAAATGTTTTTATGTGAGTAAATGTTTCAGACAAAAAAAACATAATTAAGGCTTCTGATGATGTCTCCAGAGGAACTGTGGTAGATTCTCCAAGATGCTTTGGTAAAATGTACCAGTTAATTTCCTTACAAAACAGCACAAAGTGTACCTGAGACTACTGACGACAACTTTTGCACAGTACTGTAGTTTTTCTGCCAGTGCTGATTTTGAAGGTTTAAGCTATTTGGTCACTGAATATATGGTAATATAAAATGTTCATGTGAGTAAATTATAAAATAACATTAACACTGCCTTTGTTCTCAAAAACAGGGTTTTTAAATGTTTAACTGTATTGTGTAAAGATCAGTATTTGGGTCACGTTAATTAACACGCATCTAAAGGAGGCCTGAAAAACTGCAGAGCAACAGATGGGCTACATTTCAGTATTTGCAGGTGTCTAGCAGAGATACCTAATAAACTGGCCATTATATGTCGCTCCAAAGTATGTGTATGTGTTGTACTACTTTGTCTTTCTATGTTCTTGTTCTTAGGGAGGACGAGTGGTTCAAACAGGAGCTACCCAAGTATCTATTTCCAGAGGATGCTTCGTACAGTACCACTATGATTGACGAGGAAGCGCTGAAGGAGGTGTGTGAGAAGTTTGAGTGCACAGAGGAGGAGGTGCTCAACTGCCTTTACAGGTGTGTATGTTTAACATGGGGACTGGTGAAATCTGTATAAAATTAGAAATGTACACTCGAATAGCACTTTATTAGGAACACTATACTAATTCTGGGTAGGGTCTCCCTTTGCTTGCAAGACAGTCACAAGTCTTAGTGGCACAGATTCCACAAGATTTTGGAAACATTCCTTTGAGATTCTGGTCTGTGTTGACATGACTGCATCACAGTTCCTGCAGATTTTTCAGGTGCACGTTCATGCTGCAAATCTCATTTTCTACCACATCCCAAAAGTGTTCTGTTTGATTCAGATCCAGTGACTGGGAAGGCAAATGCAGAACATTGAAATCACTGTCATGTTCATGCAACCAGTTTGAGACGAATTTTGCTTTGTGACATGGTGCATGCTGGAAGTCACCATTAGAAGATGAGGAAATTGTGGCCATGAAGGGATGCACATTGTCAACAACAATACTCAAATAGGCTGTGGCATTCAGGTGATGATTGATTGGTATTAATGGGCCCAAAGTGTGCCAAGAAAGCATTCCCCACACCATTACACCACCTCCACCAGCCTGGACTGTTGACACAAGGCAGGTTGGGTCCATGGATTCATGCTGTTGGCACCCAGTTCTGACCCTTCCATCTGTGTGCCTCAGCAGAAATCGGGATTCATCAGACTGCACTACGTTTTTTCAGTCTTCAACTGACCAGTTTTGGTGAGCCTGTGCCCTCTGCATCCTCAGCTTTCTGTTCATGGCTGACGGATATAGAACCTGATGTGGTCTTTTGTCCACCCGCCATTAGGTTTGACGTGTTGTGCATTCTGAGATGCTTTTCTGCTCGCCCCAATTGTACAGCATGGTTATGAGTTACTGTAGCCTTTCTGTCAGCTCAAAAGGGTCTGGCCATTCTCTGTTGACTTCTCTCATCAACAAGGCGTTTTCTATGTGTGAAAATCCCAGGAGATCACAATTTTCCACATTCTGATGCTTGATGTAAACGTTACATGAATCTGCTGGCCTGTATCTGCATGATTTTATGCATTGCACTGCTGCCACATGATTGGCTGATTAAATAATTGCATGAATGAGTATGTGTACAGGTGTTCTTAATAAAGTACTAGGTGATTGTACATTATACAAGTAAAATATAGACTGGCAGCTAAATGTCTTTGTCCATCCCATTCCCAATTTTTACCCTTGTTTTCTCTATAGTCAGAAAAACCAGGACCCTCTTGCGGTTGCCTACCATCTGATCATAGATAACCGGCGAATTATGAGTGAAGCCAAAGACTTCTACCTGGCCACAAGTCCCCCTGACTCCTTCCTTGATGATTTGCCTGCTCACCACTTTGCCAAGCCTCACCCGGAGCGAGTGCCATTCCTCGTGGCTGAAGCTCAACCACCGCGACCCCGTCATACTCTAGATGAACTCAACCCCCAAAAGTCCAAGCACCTGGGTGTTCGCCGTGCTAAGTGGCACTTAGGCATCCGCAGCCAGAGCAGGCCTAATGATATCATGAGCGAAGTGTGCCGGGCCATGAAGCAGCTTGACTATGAGTGGAAGGTAAGGTGGAAGTTGGGGCTGGGGGGTGGAGTCAGTAGAACATCCTCAGATGGGATAGGAAGGTAAAAGTTCTTTCAAGGTTTTTTGTATATTATTTGTCCCTAATGGTCAACCAGAGAAGAGTGAGAAAAGCTATCAGCCAATTTTTCAATATATATTTTTTAACCTTATATTATTAAATCTATTTGTTTTAGCTTGCCTTCCACTTACATTTAATGTTTCAAAGCACTGCTTTGGGTTTTGCTTTTTTCCTGTATGCTATTTATCTAAAGCATTTACTGATAGGACCCTGGATTCAACATTCTACTCCTGAAAGATTATGCAGAGTTGGACAACATGATCTAATCGTTTTAGTAATGCCCAGGAAGTCTGTGTGCAGGGTTTTATTTTAGTAGATGAATGAGTTGGTCAAATTTTAAAACGGTCTGCTATTTCTGATCCAGGTGTTCACATTTAGTTTTCAGTTCTTCTTTTAATAGCATGTGGTGGCACTTTTACTAGGCTGACAGTATTAACTGCTGTTTGACTGGCTAATACTCTTAACTGATCAGGACAAATAAATTGTCAGAATTAACTCTTATGCCTTATGACTCAAGCTCTTCACATGTTCTGTCTCGCAGCCTCCACACAACTTTGAGACCAGCATTAAGTTTGCAAAACATATGCACTCACTGTCCACTATAATATAAACACCTGTACACCTGCTCATTTAGGCTCACCCAAACTGGACAGTTGAAGATTAGGAAAAAAAATATCACCTGGTCTTTTTTCCAGCCCAAGATAGCCTCAGATTCTTGTTCATCCACCTCAAGGATTGATGTGCTTTGCATTCTGAGATGCATTTCTGTTCACCACAGTTGTAAAGAGTGCTTATTTGAGTTTATATGGACTTCTGTCAGCTCAGGCCAGTTTGGTGAATCTCCTCTGATCTCGCTCATCAACAAGGTGTTTCAACCTGCAGACCTTCTGCACATGGGATGTTTTTTGATTTTTGCACCATTTTGTGTAAACTCTAGAGACTGTATGTGTGGGAAATTCCAAGGAGATCAGCAGTTTCTGGAATACTCGAACCAGTCCATCTGGCACCAACAACCATGCCACAGTTAAAGTCACAGAGATGACTCTTTTTCCTCATTCTAATGTTTGATATAAACATTAACTGAAGGTCTTGACCTGTATTTGCATGATCTTATGCATTGTGCTGCTACCACATTATTGGTTGATTTGGATAACTGCACATATGAGCAGGTGTACAGGTGTTGCTATTAAAGTGAACAGTGAGTACAGTCAAGTGAAAAAAATTAAGTACTCCCCATGGAAATTATTATTATGTATAATTGTGTTTTTTTTTTTTTTGTTTTTTTTTGTGGTGTTTTTTTTGTTTCTTTTTTTTTTTTACATATTTGAACAAGCAAACATTTGATCCTCTTTGAAATGGTGTCTATTAAAAGTTGATACACTATCAAATGATATAAAACTGACGTAGTAATTTTCACAATTTCAGTGAAGAAAAAACAGATCAGTACATGGAAAAAGTAAGTACACCCCTATATTTATCACACCTTCAAATCCATAAAATTAGAATCAGGTGTTCAAGATTGGGGGCCAGTGATTAGAACCTGCTTAGGGAGTGCAGGTGGAACTAGTCTTATTTATACCCCTCTCATATCTAGTGTCTGGTGTTCCCTTTGCTATTGAGGTGTGTGGTGTCATCATGCCAAGATCTAAAGAGTTCTATAAGGCCTTCAGAAAAAGGTTCTGGATGCCTAGGAGTCTGGAAAGGGATTTAAAAAGATCTCCAATTTTTTTTTTTTAAATCCATCATTCCACTGTAAGGAAAATCATCTACAAACGGTGCAGATTTCAAACGACCGTCAATTTGTCCAGGACTGGCTGTCCCAGTAAATTCAGCCCAAGAGCAGACCATTTGTTGCAAAAAGAAGTCTCCAAGAACCCCAAAATTTCATCACAGGATCTGCTAATAAGTCTTGCAACTGTTGGTGTCAAAGTGCATCTACAAAGTGCTTCTACCTTCCTCTGGACAGATGAATCCAAGACAGAGTTGTTTGGCCACAGTAACAGCAGACATGTTTGGTGCAGACCAAAGACAGCTTTTCAGGAGAAACACCTCATACCAACTGTGAAGCACAGTGGTGGAAATGTTATGGTTCGGGGTTGTTTTGCTGCATCAGGGACTGGACAGCTTGCATTCATAGATTCAACTATGAATTCTGCATCATATCAAAGAGTGCTTGAAGATAATGTGAGGCCATCTCTCGAAGTTGAACCAAAAGTGGACCTTTCAACAGGATAATAGTCCTAAGCACACTAGCAAATCCGCAATGGCTCAAAAAGAAGAAATGGAGGGTTATGGAAGGGCCTAGTCAAAGCCTGGATATGAATCCCATTGAAATGTTGTGGGGGGAATTTGAAACAGGCAGTACATGCAAGAAAACCTTCAAACATCTTTCAACTGAAAGAATATTGCATGGAAGATTGTCAGAAATTCCAGCAAGCCTGGTGGACTATTATGTGAAACGCCTAAAATAAATTATTTCTGCTAAAGGGGGCAATACTAGCTTCTGAGGCCAAGGGTGTACTTACTTTTTCCACAGAAGAATCACATCTATTGATATTTCTGTTGAATAAATGATTGAACAAAACCACAAGGAAAACAGCTTTTTCAAATATATCAACTTAATAGGCACAGTTTCAAAGATAATCAAATGTTTGCTTGTCCAAATATGTCAAAAAGCCAACAATTTCCATGGGATGTACTTATTTTTTAACACTGCTGTATATTTTTGAGTGCCACACATTCTTAAGACAACAGGGAGGAGTCCTGATCATTAGTACATTAACATGATGGCGGTAGTCAATAGTATAAAGTGGTATTAAAAATACTGGTATGAGAAACTGGATTATTTTATGTGGTTCCAGGTTGTTAATCCCTATTATCTACGCGTGCGGAGGAAGAACCCAGTTACAGGCCTGCAAACCAAGATGAGCCTGCAGCTTTACCAAGTGGACAGCAGGACCTATCTACTGGACTTCAGGAGCATAGATGGTAATGCAGGCAACTCTTTTTTTTTTAAATCATTATCATTGAATTGAGCTGTTGTATATTGTTCATCTTGAAGTATTCACAAAGAAGGTTTCTATTTTGTGTAGAAAAAGGTTTGCAGGTGCTTGAAGTAGGTGATGGAAATGTAACATTTTACACATTGACACAGCTTTTGCCATTTGACTTTAACAGAGCAGTTGTGTGTTATGGGAAATTTTGAGAAAAGCTATAGTGCAAATATTTTTTGACTACAGTTATACATTAATTAAGTGACATGTGAGTAGCTTTTCATTTTCCAACTCAACTCTCCGACTCAGCATCTAGACCGAGGAGGAGACAAGAATCTTTCTCTTCTTAATTCTAGAAAATATAACAATGTTTTTATATGATTGAAAATGTAAGATTTAAGACATTTTAAAATTCCTACAGTTTGGTATAACCATGTGATTCATTTCTGTATTGTCATCTGTTGATCTTGAATTTGGAGATTAGCTCTGTTAGGATTTGTGATCTTCGGGTTATGGTTATTAAGGAGAGTAAAGCGAAAATAAACACAAAAACTGTGCCCTTGCCACATCAAACATTTCTCACACCAAGGCCTTGGGAGAATTTGCTATATGACGCACAGACACACACAATTCAAATGGGAACAATTCAAGGAAAGGCAGTATATATATCATGCTTGACCCACAACCGAGACGATGGGTTAACTACTGATTGGCTAGGCAGAAGGGCATATTTGCATTTAACTGGAAGCATATCAACATAAGAGAGGAACACCTCCATATATGGTATTCAGGAAGTCATGGAATGTTATTTGGGACGGTATGTACATGCATGCAAATGGTATTCGGGGAGACAAAGGAATGCGCAAATGGTGAGGGGCTTTATCTGTCTGTACCGGGTTAGGAAGAGTTTCAGAGGCACAAAGTGGAAAAGATGTTCACAAGGGAACAGAGAGGAAAGAGTGTTCACAGTAAATTTATCAAGCTCAGAAAGAATAATAAGAAACAGATTAATATCTAAACTAGATTCTGTCCAGTTCTGTTTTGTCACCCTACTATTCTACAACGGAAATATCAGGGAAACTAAACAAAATAAAACATTTAATGGTGATCTTTTTTATGGCAGTGTGTCAAACACGACCTTTCTGAGTTTTCAGGGGAAGTCTCATTTAAAACAATGTATTCAGTCTGTGTTCATATTTAATGTGTTTTGACCACCACTTTTTTTTTTATTATTATTTTTTTTTTTTAAAAACACTTTAGATGATATTTTGGAGACGAAGTCAGGTACTGCCACGCCGCATCGCTCTGGCTCGGTTGGCAACTACCGGACTACCCTAAGGAACGATAAGAGCGAGAGGAATGGATCGGAAGAGGGGATAAAGGGCGAAAGCTCAGCCCCCTCCACACCCCCAGTGGGCGGGGCTAGACAGGCCGAGGGCTCTCTCGCTTCTTCACTGACATCCTCAGTTGACTCGGCAGGGGGAGAGACATGCCCACGGCCCGGCAGTCACACCATCGAGTTCTTCGAGATGTGTGCTAACCTCATCAAGCTGCTGGCACGATAACTTGCCGTTGCTCTCATGCCTTTTTTTTCTCACTTTCCTCTTTGTCTTTCTGCCCCTCTCTTACTACTTGGACTTTCTACCTCTTTGTCTTTCCATCGTCCCCCCCCCACCATTGGCTCTTTCTTTTCTCTCCCTCTTTCTATATCCCCCCCCTCCTTCCTCCTTCTTGCTCTCTTTCTTTCTTTCTTTCTGTCTCTCTGAGTGTCTTTAGAGCAATAAGCATGCAAGCAGACGTCTCACGGCTCCATGAATCCCACACGCACAAACAGGCCGACTGGTCTGTGGTATTGCTACGATCCGTTTGTTCGGTTGGTGGATGAGGAGGTGAAGGTAGAAAACGGAATGCATGTTTTTCATGCCACAGGCAAGAAGTCCAAAAGATTGTCTAGCCACTTTATACTAACTATAGAATATTCTTTTAGAGCTGGTTTTACAATTGTTTATTGATGGGCTTGTTCGCCCGTGGTTGAGGTGTTGAAATGTCTGCACGCTGAATTGTTATACACTGAGCTAGCTGTACTGTATATAAGTGCACCACAAAGAGAGAGCGAATGAGGCAGAATGCAATTTTGCACAGGTTTTTCTTCACATGCTTCTGCTGATGGCCAATGTTAAAAAGAAGCAAGTAATTCCAGGAAGGGGCCATCTTGATGAACGAACATGTAATGACAAGGGCCAACTTTGATCCAGTGGGTAGTGGGTAATGTATAGGAGTTGATTAATGAGTGGGCCAGTTTTAACTTGTTCTTTCTGAGGAAGTGCAATGACCGTTCCTCTAACCATTTTCATAGATAAGAAAATAAAATGTCTTCTTTTTTTTTTTTTTTTATGTAAACTTCATTGATTTTTAAGTTCAGACTTTTTTTTTTTCCTCTTCACGTCATATTAGACTTTTGTGCATTGCTCTTATTTTACACAAATAGATATAAGTATATACAGAATAAAAAAGGCATTTGAATATATATTTATCAGTGCTTTATGGGATGGTATTTTTTATTGAAATGATAATGGGCTGAAAGATTCCTTTTAACAGGTGGTTGTTGATTATAATGTTTTGTGATATTTTATTCCATACACTGCTTCATCTATTTTTAAAAACAAAATTTTAGTTGTAGATGTTTTACAAAAACTTTTAACAGCTTGAAAAATAATTACATATGAAATTTGAGTGAATTCAGCTTGTACTTTCAACAAAGGACCCCAGAGACTTAAATATGTATTAAAGAGGAAATTGTTGGAAAAATGTTCTTTTGAGGAAATAGAATGGACTTCTGACTTGACTGCTTTAAATTGCTTTGTTAAAAGTATTAGTACAGAATTTAAAATCTGATGCCCAGGAGCCATTTCAGCCATATCCATCGACACGAAACTCTGAGGGAAAATTTAGAAATGATAGACTGGTGTGCTTACACCCCTGATTAGACAGTTGCTGGTGGGAGGTCCATGCTGACTCTAGTACTTATACAGTGCCAGAACAAAAGTATCTTTGCAAAATGTTTAATGCAATATACTGCGTTATTGATTTAACCATAACTGAAAACGTGAGCAGCTATGGTCTGTATTTATTTCTGTGTGACAGTGCAAATATAGATTTTGGTGTTTTTAAAATTGGAGAAAGCACATTCCATGTGTCTGTTCTTGCTGAAGTGCCCTAATGATAAGTAAATAAAAAATATATATATTTAAAAAAAAAAATGTACATAGAGTTTGGGCCTATAGATTTCAAAAATTGAGTATTTTGTGGTGATTCCCGATCTTGTTGTGCTCTATTGTCCGATCATTAAACTTATTTTCCAAGATCTAGTAAATCACATAAGTTATACAGTCCTTCAAACTCAGAACAGTATCATTTAAAATATAATGCCACAAAAAACTGGTATTTATCGTTGTAGGTTTTCGTTCAAACCATTATACCTCATTTCAGACTTTCCCTATTAGTAAAATTTTCTCTATTTCATTCTCTATTTCTAAAGCAGTATAGTGCAGTATGGATCACTGTATTTCCCAGCCTTAGGAATATCCGAAAAATCTAAAATATACTAAACGCTGATATACAGTCCATAACGACACACACAAAGTATTTAAATTCATTACAATCAGGTTTTTTTTTTTTTCTTTTTCTGTTCCTGTCTCAGAGGTCTAATTAAACTTGTATTAATTTGTCACGATCAGTTGTCTGAAGGGACGTTCAACCCTAAAATAATCCATTTGGCTTTTATCCATAATTTTTATTATAATAATTTAGAACTTTTAATAGGCACATATCTATCCCATTGGATCTGTATTTCAGCACTGACATGAAAGCGCCTCATGGTGGTACACTGCGATTGTGCTGCGATCTCACTTTAATATCACTATTATTGGGTTTCATTGTCTCAAAGCTTAAAAAGTTGCATGATCCCAACGTTAGGCAGCATATCATGTGATGACTTTTCATTATAATTTTTTTGTAGGCTTTTTTGAAGTTATATTTCCATATTATTTGAACTCTTGCACTGAAAATTAGTCATGAAAATTAATGCGAGACATGATCTGCAGCCATAAAAGAAAAATCTAAACTAGCCTGTAAGATTTTATTTTGGTCATTTGTAACATCATAAACAATTCATTCTTGTTTTTGCGAAGGGAGAATCATACTGTCTGATTGGGGTCTGTGTTATGATTTCTGATGTAGCAGATTTTTCCACATGCTGTGTTTACTATCTGCTGCAGTACTCAGGTGGGGAACATCTGGTGGCTTTGTCTTAACTGCTTCAAAGACACTGTTAAATATAAGATTGTTTTGGGAAGTGAGGTTGGCCAGTGTCAAATTCCTGATTGTATTTAAAGGACATTTTCCATTCATTTGCCTAATAAAGTCCTAAATGGCATTAACTGCTTTTGTTCTTTTATTAAGGTCACAAAAAATATTGTAATGTACGTGCCAAAGTTTGGGTTTGGTGCCAATGTTTAAGAAATAATAATGTAGCAATTTAAAATGTGATGTATGAATGTCTGATTCAGTAATAGGTCAATAATTTTAAATGAAAATGGTATGCAAGACAGTCCTGAATTTTGGCTCTTTCTCTCCACTATTTAAGAGAGTCAGGTTTAAAAATAAATCAGTAAATTTCTTCACAAATGTATTGTGGTGTGCTCTATAGGGTATAGAAATATGGAGCTGGGAAGCTGCCAAAAGTATTTAAATATAAATTTTGTATATTTGAATTATATGCTTGTCACATTAAGCAATTTTTTTCTGTGTTGTATTTATAAAGTTACATCTGTGTACCTATGTTTTGAAATTGCTAGGGGTAGAAGTTTAGACTTGGGTGTGCGAGTGTGTATGTGATTGTGTGCCCTGTGATGGACTGGCACCCTGTCCAGGGTGTAACCTGCCTTGTGCCCGATGCTCCCTGGGATAGGCTCCAGGTTCCCTGTGACCCTGAAAAGGAGTAAGCGGTAGAAGATGGATGGATGGAAGTTTAGACTTTAAAAATTCAGAACCCTAAGTAAAATTTTCAGAAACGTGGATTTTAAATATTAAAAACCGTAAATCAGTGGTCACCAACCCCGTTATAGTAAATTGTGTATTGATACCAATGGTCACCAACCATGTTCCTGGAGAGCCACCTTCCTGCAGGTTTCTCTAACCAAAATCTAACACACCTGTTTTAGTTTATCAAGAATATCTTAAGGAAATGATTAGATGGTCAGGTGGGCACGATTATAGTTGGAGCTAAAATCTTCAGGAAGGGAGATCTCCAGGAACAGGGTTGGTGACCATTGGTATCGATACACAATTTACTACAAATAACAACCTACACAAATCAATAGCGCTCTCATTCCATGTCACTTTCTATTCAAATGAAAGCCCAGATTTAATTAGAAATTGTGTTGGAGTATTGTTTAGCAATTGTTTGTCAGCAGGGTAATGAAGGACTAGACAAGCTGGCAGAGAACAAGTTTGTGAAATTCTTCCACGGAGGACAGAGACTGCAGTGCTGTTTAAGTCCACTAGATGTCCTCAGCGTATTAAATATTACTGTCAGGATTAGTTCAGCCTACAGAAGAAGCTTGTAAAATGGCGTACTGATATGCTGTAACAAATGTATCAGCATCATGTAACACATTTGTATTAATGTAAAATGTAAAAACAATAATAACTGTATTGAGTATTGTTTAGGCTGATGTAAGGAGGCTATTCGAAATCAGGCTTTTGAATGGGCTTCGTCTGAACTCATGCACTTAAATACACCCAATGTGATTCACCCTGACTGCTCAAGTGTTATATCATATAGCCTGCAAATTCCGGTAGTGCCACGTTTTGCATTAGATGTAGTAGTGTAGTGTTCGTTAGTCTTCATTTGTAGGCTGAACTAATCCAGACAAACAGAAATATTTAATATGCTGAGGACATCTAGTGGATTTAAACAGCACTGCAGTCTCTGTCCTCTGTGTTTGGAAGAATTTCACAAACTTGTTCTTTGCCAGCTTGTCTAATCCTTCATTGCCCTGCTGATAAACAATTGCTAAACAAAACTACAACACACTTTTCTAATTAAATCTGGACTTTAATGTGAACAGAAAGTGACGCGGAATAAGAGCGCTTCTGATTTGTGTAGGTTGTTATTCGTAGTAAAATGTGCAGAAAAAAACGAGTCATTTCGTTACTTTTGACGTTTACTCAGTTTATAAATGATTAAAGCATCTTGTGGTTATTATGTGTACGTTCGGTTGCTGTTTTAAGGCAATCTTCAAATGCGCGTTCCCGCGACTGGGTGCTTTTCTTGGCAGCGGTGCACACAAGAGCGCGCACACGTGCACAATCAGTGTGCACTAAATAGCACTCTGAACGAGTTACAGCACTGATGCACGTGTCAAGTTGTTGTTTTTTAATGTCTTTCTTTTAACAGGGCTGAAATGTTTTCTTGTGTATTTTGGAAGGATTTCTTGTACAGGGCAGAAAAGGTATGAGGTTTTTGTCTCGATGCCGGATGTACATATATTTTTACTTGGACAGTAAATGCTGCAATAAGTGTACGTCGAACATACCTGCAACGTTTAGACATTTCTATCAAATTTGTAATCTTCAGCAATGTTCTTTTGTAAATTTTATTTTTATAGTGGAAACTAATAAAACAAACATAATGATTTGGAATACTGGACACTTGATCACAGACAGTTTCCTCCCCAAATGATGTACACATACATAAAAAGCCTGTTTGTAAGTTTTACATACATGGTGTGTGTGTGTGTGTATGCATTCATATATACAGCATATTGTATATATGAGCTCTGAGTTTTCTCCTTTAATGCTTGATGAGGTTGGAGAATACATGGCAAGGGATCTGAGACCATTCCTCCATACAGAATTGCTCCAGATCCTTCAAATTT
>JANDJT010000167.1:9191769-9216442 GCA_024331685.1 Stegophilus panzeri | reverse complement strand
TACACTCACTACTTTACATTGTAGCAAAGTGTCATTTCTTCAGTGTTGTCACATGAAAAGATATAATCTAATATTTAAAAAATTGTGAGGGGTGTACTCACTTTTGTGAGATACTGTAAAATTGATATATTAATTTGAATTATTTCTCATGAAGGGTGACTAATATATATATATATATATATATATATATCATTAAAAAAAATAGATTGCCTTTGTATGCTAGACAAAATGAGGTGTAAATGTATTTAAATTATCCATTCCAAATTATGATAAATTGAAAAGATCATACACATAGCCATCTATTTGCTGGAGTTAAGGGAGCAAATGTGGCCATGCTTTCTGGCCATGGCATCCTCTCTCCCCTGTCAGTCATAGTAACACTAGCCAGTCATGGGTGTCTGAGAACTCATGTTGTCTTGAGGAGGGCAGATAGCACTTTCCTCCAAGTGTATTACACTGCCCACTGACGCAGCATGGGCAGCAGTTTGAAAAGATGTGGTTGGCTGGCTTTACATGTCTCAGAGGAAGCACGTGTTAGCCTTCACCGTCCCTGGTTGGTAGCTATCTTATGATGGGGCCTGGCTACTAGGTGGGAAATGGTAGAGCCTAGATGACTTTAGAAATCCCAGTGCAATGTTGTCACCATTGTTACCAGTAAGATGCAGCAATGGCGTAGGTATTATTTAATAAATCAGGAATGCATCAGCTGCAGTTGGTTTATCAGTGGTTAACTGTTTACTGTGGAGGTTATTTATAACATAGACGAGTCTTTTTCTATGATTTAATTTGTGTTCAAAATGTGTCTTTAAGATTAACTTAATCCTAACTGATGATGTTTAGGTGCCTGGGTTCAGTAACTAAACAATGGCTAGTGGAACCTACACAACACATGTTTCATGTTGTGTGAAAAACAAGAAAAGAAGAATGGCAATACATTAAAAAAAAAAAAAACATGCTACAAAAATTGGTCAGTAGCAAAATGTTTATTTTTGGCTTCATACCACATACATTGCTTTTTGAAATTCAATGAATACAAAGTAAAAAAAAAAAAAATTCACTTAAAACATGAAGTTCCTCAGGTGCTGAGTCATCCATCCATCCATCCATCCATTTTTGTACTGCTTATCCTACTGGGTCGTAGGGAATTTGGAGCCTATCCCAGGGAGCCCTGGGCACAAGGCGGGGTACACCCTGGACAGGGTGCCACTCCATCGCAGGGCACAATCACATACACATTCACACACCCATTCATACACCATGGACCCTTTGGACATGCCAATCCTTCTGAGTCATATTTATGGTAATTCAAAGTCAGAGCTGGCATGCTTGAATAATTTTTTTTTTCCACATTTCCAGTATAATTTACACAGAGCCAAATCATAACATCATACATAATATAGCACAACATCAAACTCTCCATATGCACAATGCTATTAATAGTGCAAATGTAGGCTTGTAAGTTGTAGCTTCAGCGAAACAGCGGTTCACTGAATAAACCCTGGTCAGTAAGTTCACAAAATTATGGATTGGAACTCTGGGCAGGAAATGCTGGATCTTATTCCTTTCCCTTTGGCTTTCCCTGGCATCCCTGGCATCTGCCTTGCTATTTCTTGCTCCAGCAGCAGGGATCTGCATTGTGGCGCTTGCTGTGGCTTATTGCTCCACCCACAATGACAATGAATGGTAGGTCCTGAGTGTGGCAGGGTGGTGCCAATGAACCCCCCTCTCCTGTGCCAGACTGTTGACAAATTGCACCAGTACCACTCATTCAACCACCACCTCTGGCTTCTTGGGGTCAGGCCTCAGCCATCACATGCAGGAACCATGGTCCTTCTGAGTGAAGGAGAATGGCCTGCCTCCAAAGTCAGCTCTCAGGAGGACCAGTGCTGTCTTTTAACACCAACCCAATTCAGAACGTCTTCACTGATTGGTAGACCAACTAGCTCTGCAGGCCAACAGCTGGCCTTGAGAGCTTCAGTGATTTTGGTGTACATATCCTGTTGATGTTTCTGCATGCCATGGAGATAATTCAGTTCAATTAAATTCTATTTGCGTAGAGCTTTTGACAATTTACATTGTCTCAAAGCAGCTGTACAGAAACATAAACACAGGATACAGATTTTAAGTGTGTGAATTTTTTCCTATTGAGCAAGCCAGATCATGATGTTGCTGCTCCTGCAGGTTGATCAGTGATTGGATGATTCATTTTTTGAGTAGCTCCAGAGTGTTGGCAGAGTATTCTGCTTGCAGAACACAGCAGACAATTTCTTCTCTTTTCTAAGCATGAACTACTGATGCAGTGACACACAGCTAACCAAGAAATAACTGAAAAGCCAGTAGTCCAATTGCCTTTGGAATTCCAAAACGATTGACTATATATAAAAAAGGCTGTGATTCCTATGCAATACACGACACACAGTATGGACAGAAATACCCTCAAACAAAAAGTTCTTGCGTCTCAGCACCTCAAAACAACAGTATATAGGGAGAAAGCTAGCATATTCATTGTCTTATTTAAAGTATAAAGTGCTGGAGTGAAAAGTCAAACAAATATTGCATAACTGTCCAACTACATACAGAATGAAATATTTAAAACTGCAGAAATACATTTTTCTTCACTGTGTTAAATTTTGAGGTTGCAGAGTTTGTCCTTCCTTTTTGGTTTGGTTAGATTTATGAGTTGCTGAAAGAGAGACAGAAGGAGTGGAATAGGAAGTGAGAGGAGGAGAGAAGTATTGTATGAGGGTGGAGAGTATAAGAACCTAGAGTATAGAAAGGGTGAAAATAGAGACCTAGAGAGCAGTCACTGATCTAAGAAATGATTTAACTCCGGAATTCACTAATTGACTGCATTATTTGAAAGGTGAGCAAAAACTATTTATTATTTAAACAAAATCAGCTACAGTTATGTATATTTATTTGCTGTTCACACCCATTTGTTGTTAAATTGTGTAAAACAACTAAATAAAGTGTATACAGCCTAATATATGGACTGTAGAAACCAGAAACTACACAGATTAAATTCTGCTGTCTTTTTCTGTTACAGTATTCTCTTGTATGCCAGATAGAATATATAGTGCCTCCAGAAAGTATTCACACTCTAGTGATTATTTCTTTTTTCGCTGTTTCAACATCAAAGTTAAATATATTAAAATGCATTTTTCCTACCCTTTTGAAGTGACTCTCTACAGAAATTCAATTAACAGATTATTTAGATGTCTTCAGAATTATTTTGTTTAAAAAAAATAAAACATTGCTAAATTGATAAGTTTTCACTCCCCAGAGTCAATTGTGCATTGTCCTTTTGCAGTAATTACAGATTTGAGTTGTCTCAGACATGTCTCTATGAGCTTTGCACATTTTGATTTTGGCATTTTCTCACAATTCATAAAGTACATTTTCCCATCTCTTCTAGATTAGATGGTAAATATTAGTGGACAACAATTTTCAGGTCATGCCACAGATTTCCAGTTGGATTTAAGTCTGGGCTTTGAATCGACAATTCAAAACACAAACCTTCAAGCCATTTCTTTTGGTTTGAAGGTTTGTGTTTTGAATGGCCATAGTTTTTTGACCTGTGTTTTGGGTTATTGTGCTGTTGGATTTTTTTTGCCCTAACATAGATTTCTGACTGACTGGAACAGGTTCTCCTCAAGAATCTTCTTGTATTTGACCCCATCCATGATTCCCTTGATGACATCAAGATTTCCAGCTCCTCCTGCTGAAAAGCAAACCCAGAGGATGATGCTACCACCATCATCCTTGGTGGTAGGAATGGTGTTACCTGGGTGTTGAGCTGTGGTCTGCGCCAAACATAAAACTTAGCTTTTAGACCAAACGGCTCGAAACCTTTCTTCCAAAAGCTCTCAGATTTTGTCACATTCCTTCTAGCAAACTCCAGGCATGCCTGTATATTAATCTTTCTTGGAAGTGCCCTCCTTCTGGCCACTCTCTCACTGAGGCCAGATCTGTAAAGAGCTGATGATATTGTTGATGTCTGTACAGGTTCTACTATTTCAGCCAGTGAGCTCTGTAATCCATTCAGTGTTGGGTTGTGTAGCAACGGTTGACAGTGCATCTAGGAAGGTTAACAATGTCATCTCAAAGCTTCAAGGGCAGTTTCTTGGTCCTCATGACAGGACTAATCTGATCTGCCTGATTTAGATGTCTTCCAAAGTCAGTGATATTTATTGTGCAACCACACAGTTGGACACAGGTGGATTAAAAAACGAGCCTTGTTTAAAATCTTTAGTTTAAGTGCTCAAGAAAATTAAATACTAGTCCTAATTAAAAGAAAGGGGGATGAATACTTATTCATTTTAGATTTTTTATTTTTATTTAATTCTCAGAACATTAAATAATTTACTTAATTTCTTTTCTGTAGAGAGTCACTTGAAAAGGTGCAGATGAAATCCCATTCTAATATACACACATTTGATTTTCCATTGCAGTAAAAAAACAATCAAACAAACAACAGCAACAAAAAAACAACATCCAACCAAACAAACAAAAAGAAATAACCACTAGGGGAGTGAATACATTCTGGAGGCACTGTACATTCATCACACCTGTTCCATGGTTCCATGTTCAACTGTTCCAATGATTGAGGAATTTTTTTATATTTCCAATATTTTTATTATTTCAGTGATTTAAAACTTGCCATATTATAGGTGTACCTAGATATTATATAACTAGTTGACTACAACTGTGTACGCTCACTGTACACTTTAATAGGAACACCAGTTTTCAGTTGTACAGTTTGGGTGAGTCTGTGCCCATGATAGCCTCAGAGTCTTGTTCTTGGCTGACAGGAGTGGAACCTGATGTGGTCTTCTGCTGTTGTAGCCCATCCACCTCAAGGCTTGATGTGTTTTAAGATGTTGTGTTCTGAGATGCTTTTCTGCTCAACACAGTTGAAAAGACTGATTATTTGACTATATTCTGATTATTTTACTATGAGTTACTATAGACCAGTCTGGTCATTCTTCTCTGATCTCTCATCAACAAGGTGTTTCAGCCTGTACATCCTTCACACACAGGATGTTTACTTTGTTTTTCGCACCATTCTGTGTAAACTCTAGAGGTTATTGGGTGTGAAATTCCCAGAAGATCAGCAGTTTCTGAAACACTCAAACCTGCCCATTTGGCACAAACAACCATGCCATTGTAAAAGTCACAGATGTCACACTTTTTCCCCATTCTGTTTTATCCTGTTTGATGTGAACATTAACTGAAGCTCTTGACCTGCATCTGCACGGTTTTTTAGCATGGTGCTGCCGCCACAAGATTGGCTGAATAGATAACTGCATAAATGAGCAGGTGTATAGGTGTTCCTATTAAAGTGGACAGTGATTTCTTGATCATTAAGAATGATACTATGGTTTGTAGAGAGCACTGGGGGGGATTAACTTTGTAAGATGTGTGCTTTGCCCTTCTGAGAGTGACCAGTAGAGGTAAAAGCTGTAAATGGAATTAGTCTAAAAATATTAAGCCATATAACAATATTAATAGGCAAAAATGTATTTGTTAAACTCATGACAATCTGATCAAACTTTTCCCCTTTTCTTTACCATTGTTGTACAGATGGTGTTGTACTGAAGACACTGGTGCTTAAACCTCCCAAAATTATTCCATTTGCCTTGGTACACCTTATGTCTATCACCTAGAGGTAGATTTTAATTACGTTGACGGCATCAAACAAAGCGACATCATTCGGCGGCTGGGTTTTAACAGACGGCCCAGGGCCACACCAGTCTCTGAACAACAGAGTGGGATTGGCCCTTCCCACTGGGCCTGTTCTGGGTCACTGTCATCTGTGAGCAGCAATGAAACTAGGAATTCCTCTATCACCCCCTCTTCCTCCTCCTCTTCTTCTGTTAACAGAAGAAAACCTCCTCTTCCTCCCTCCCATTCCTCATCTAAATCCACTTCTGAAGGTTCTGAACACTATGAAGCCCTACATGTTTGCCATAATAGTTCAGATGAGAAGCCTCCCTTAATGACATGGCAATCCACTAGTCCTAAACCAAATCCTTTAGTGGAAAGGACTTTGGTGGAAACACGAAAGCGTTTAGAGCAAGAGAAGGTTTCTTCTCAGACAATGACCCCAGAGATATACTCACGGCGTAGGCTAGCTAGTTTTGCTGGCCTAGGCTCAAGTGGTATTCTGTCACCTCATACCAGCTCGAGTGCTCTTAACCACACTCAATCCCAGGAAAACCATAAAGTGTCTAAGCTAACAGTTCCTGATCAGGCTTCCTCAGGGAGCTGCTCTTTGAGAACCAGCCCTAAGAGCTCTGGCAGGGCCACTCCAGTGACTACTGTTAGTCCACTGGACCTTCAGTTGGTCAGGGACCAAATGGTGGTGGCTCTAGAAAGGCTGAAAGAGATGGAGGAACAGGTAAAGATCATACCTGTGCTGCGAGTCAAGATTTCTGTCTTGAAGGAAGAAAAACAACAGCTTATTGCATTGGTACAAAAACTAGAGAATCAAAATTTAGGTTGTAATCTAGACGCAGATTTGCAAGGTCCATCCAGAAAAAGAGCATATAGCACAGGAAGTACTATGAAGTATTCCAAACCAGAAAAAGATGATGAGGGCCAGAGGAAGTCTGCCAAAAAGTTAGACGGTTGGGAACATAATGCCTTGTCTGATCTGGACCAGTTTAAGCAGTTAAATGCTGAACTGCAGCTGACTGTCAATGATAATGAGAATATTTGTGAGGAGTTTGTGTATTCAAGAAGTTGCTGTAGGGATGATGCTACAGAAACCAAACTTAATGTACGCTCAGTAGAAGTTGGTGTTACCGAAGCTATGCTAGGTGTGGTGTCAGACACTGAGCTGGAGCTTGAGATACAACAACAAACTATTCAAGTTTTGAGGGACAAGGTGCAAACACTGGAGGTAGACCTTAAAAAGGCATTGCTTAAAGCAGAATTGTGCAGACTGAAGAGTGCGCTACAGGAAGCTGGGGCCCATACCCATGCTGCCAAGAATTATAGTGCACAACCAGAGATGCAAAGCATTTTAACTCAGACAGGAATGCGGACAAGGACAATTGGCATTGGAAATCATGTTCAACTTGTACATGCTGCTGTTGGGGAAGGGGGAGTGCAAACTTTTAACACTGTAGGAGTGACCTGCCAGCCAGAGACAAATGATGTTGCGTCTGGCCTGGATACACCCATTGAAATGTGGGAGATACAGAAGAAAGTGGAAAAGAGGGATCATTGTGTAGGAACACAATATGTGCCAACTTGCAGTCAAGGTGTTGGGACATTTGTGAGTGTTTGTGATGTTGGTATTATGACCTTAGAGTTGATGGATACTCTGGAGAAAAAGAAGACATCCAGTAGAACAGTAGGCTGTGGTGATTGCACCATAGATGTAAATGTCAATATGGTCAAGCCTCTTGTTTCCCAGGGTATTGGCACTGAACCTGTCAGAGGTATAGATTTTGGTGTAATAATGACTCCAGAAACCATGTCCCAATGCACCAACACTGATGTGCATACCGTCTCCCGCTGCACTAGCACTTCCCCAGTCTATGTCTCTGAATCAAGCACCATCCCAACAAACATGCGTATGAAGGAGAGACATACCAACACTGCCCACATAATCACTCGAACACTTGCAGTTGGTGATGGGAAAGTTAACGCTCAACAAGTGGCTGGAAAAATGCACTCCATTGCAGTGGGGACTCCTGTATACCTGAAGGAAGGAACAGTCACTCCTGGTACCCCCAAAGTGATGACTCGTGATACTGGTGTTGGACTGGCTAACATTAATGAGAATTTCTTGGTTGGGCTCCGAACACGGAACATGGCATGTGGTCCATCTCGCTTACCAGATCCTAACAAGACCCGGAGTATAGGGGTCGAGGTGGGTGATGGGAGGATACGGGATGTGGATGGGCATATGTGGATGCCTGTACACTTACTACAGCCACAATTATATGCACAGACGGAGTCTGGACTGGATCATTACATAGACCGAATGCAGAGACTGCTAAAAGAGCAACAGAGTCTGCTAACTTGTGGCCATTTAAAACCAATGGATGAGGATGCTCTTCAACCCCAGCACCTCCTGGACACACAGCATGGAGGTAATACATTTTCTTTTCATTTTTTTTTGATTGAAGACTGCACCTGCAGATAGTTTCTGAAAATATTCAATATGCAATATCACATAAACATTATTTCTAACATTCTCAGTACCCAAGCATGGCTCTTCTTCAAAAGCCAATGAGAGCATGCAGCTTAAATCAAAGAATTTAATGGAACATTTCAGTGGTAAGCGTGTTTTTGTATCCATCTACTTCATGTACAACTTTCCAGTATTTGTTAGAAGAAGAGAAAGATTTTCTTTCTAAAGAGTGGAATGCAGACAGAAGATAGAAATAGCTCTCTTTGGTTTGTCTTTTGGCTAGATGAGCCCTACACTTAGAATATTTTGGATAGCATTGTGGTTTGGAAAACTTTCATGCCCCATAGTCCAGTGGTCTGTGGCACACACAAAACATAAACACTGTTTATTCTGAGTGTGACTGCTGTGTGCATGGTGAAGAGAAGGAGCACGCAAGTCTAAAACCCTCATTATTTTTAAAAGGCCTTAAATAGATATTATCAATAAAGATTTTACTAAAAGAGAATGATGTAGTTGGTAGTCATAATAATGTGCATTATTCAAGAGTAGTTAAGAATATTTCACCATACTTAAAAAGTACACTAAAAGTGACTAAGGTGGCTAATGCTAAATATTTCTTATTATCTATACCATTCAACCACATGTACAAAATACATGGTTCATAATTCCCAGTGCATGCAAATTTAAAATCTGTAATCTTGAGACAGTCTTGTAGGACAAATAAATCTTACTTGATGATTTATGATGATCATGTTAAATATTTTTAAGAGCAAGTCTGCAACGAAACTGCACTTGATTACCATTGTAGCTAGAACTTTAATTGGTGATAAGGGTTTTCTTTCTTCTCTTTGTTGTCTCCAAGATGAAAATGGCACCATCAGATCTATTATCACAAGAAAGGACATGTCTCAGAAATGTGCAGAAAGCAGGAATACCCTCAAGTCTCTTTCTCCAGGGTGAGGATGAAGCAGTTCTTACAACATCTCTCCAAATATTGAACGAAATTAATGTTAAAAAATAAATTGTTTCATACATTATGTGCATTTCCTTTATTTCTGTTTGGACGGAGCTTATAATTGTGCCTGTAAATAGGTAGCATGTACTGAGTTAATAATATTGCAATTTTTTAAAAGCCAGTTGATACTTAATTTATTTGATTTGTTTGTAGAGTAGAATGTCCTTTTTTTGTGAAATGTGTATGGTATTGGTATGGCTTAAATGATCATTTGTACTTTGCTTTCTAATCACATCTCATTCGTAGCTCATTAATACTTCCATGAATTCTCTTGAACCACAGCTTTCATTCTGTGAACTCAATTTTCAGTGCTTCCTTTAGCTTTTTTTTCTCTGATGATTATAATTTAAAGGGCTTGATGAAAGCTAGATATTCAGGAATGAGCCAAAGAACTGCATTGATTTAGCCCTTTATGTTTTGGTTGTAGGTTTGAGTGTCTATCCATTACTGAAGACTCCTTCTCTGAATGGACTGATTCTGAGGAGGAGAAGAGGAAAAGAGTAAAGAAGCAGATAGAGGAGGGTTCCAGGATCAGCACAAAGCCGTCTAAAATGGAGAGAAGAGAAGGGTTGGTTAGAAAAGAAACACATTTCCATACACACAATTTCCCCCTTGAATATGCTTTGCTGATTTAAAAGTTTGTATTATGCTTCAATATTGCCACTAAGTGAGAATTGTTTTGTATTATTTTTTTTTTAGATATGAGATAAGTGACAAGGTGATTTCTGCCTGTCACAAGTTAAAAGCCCACCTAAATGACACCAAGGTTTTATCCACCAGAGAACTGGTGAGTCCCCATAACCTGAGGAAGAGAAATTTTTGCAAATATGTGCAAAATGTGTGGTTTTGTTTATTTCTATTACAGTGAGCAGTTTGGGTTTGATTTTCTTCCCTGCTTGGGCTTTCATCTGTGGAAGAGAAAGTGGGTCATCATAAAATACTTCTGAAATACGTTTTTTGCCTTTGAAATGTGAATTCCTTGCACTTTGAACCATACCTTCAACTTCACTGTGCAGGGACCCGCTGATCAAAATCCTGATTTTAAATGCTTTGTGTGTTTGTGTGTGTGTGTTTCTGCATATATGAATAGTGCATTTAAAAAACAATTTTTTTCAGAGTGTATTTTATGTATAATCATGCATTAACATTTTTAACTACAGCAGATCATAAAGTCCAACTACAGTTGAGAGCACTGTGTGCAGTTTCTCATGCATGATACCCAGAAGTACATGTTTCTTGTATACTGCCATTAAAAAAAGCTATCCCCTGTAGGTAGGAGCATGCATAAATTTGTTTGGTTAGTGGCAAAGGTCAGTTATAGGGATCTGTGAACTACTCATTGTTAACTGTCATTTAATATTCAAAGTAATCCTGACTAAACTGCATGCCATGATTCTCAGCATTGCAACTCAGATGCAAGCATTATTTTAGTGGTAGGATAATACTCAAACTTATTTTATTTAGATGCACATATGTTTAAAGGTAAAATCAAGAAAATATGGATACTGGGGGGCTGTAATCAGGGAAACAAATATTCCAGTTTTCCTGTTTTTGCCTTCAAATAGATGAACATATCTGAGCTATTGATTTTGGCACTTTTGGCTATTGATCAGCAAACCTTCAGTCATGGGGAATAAATGTTTGATTAGAACACTGGTTCATAAACAGACTTTATAGAAACTGTCTACAACAGGAAAGAAATTACATACATATATTGAGCTTTAAAAGTAGAAAATAAATTCACTTGAAAGAAAATGTGGAGGCAGTTATGGAAGGGTGTGTTTGTGGTGAACGGTTCTAGATGACTATGAATTGTAAAACCGCCCTTTGCTGTCTAGCATTTAAAGTAAAAAAAAATTCTCTTGTGCTTCACATGTCCATGCAGTCACATATATCCTGCAATTACCTACTGGCATGCAATGTTTTCTGCTGAGATTGTGGAACATTAGCTCAAATTTAAAATATGTGAGAAATCTAACCTTTAATTAAAATACATTTATTCTAAGAAAACACAATGTAAATGAAGCATATTTTGTGTGCATCCAGAGACAATTGTTTCTATATCAAAATGTATATACATCATGCAGACACAGACAGCCCCGTACAAATATGCACAAACATGCACACGCAAACACACACACACACACACACACACACACACACACACAGTGGGCTCCAAATTCTGAGACCATGAGTAAAAATATTTTAGTAAAAATATTTTGCATTCTTTTCTAATTTAATTGAACAGTTTTCATTATAATTTTTTTTTAATTTTATTTAAAAACAACTTGAGTGAAAGTAGAATTTGAGAAATATTTACATGAATTTAAAAGTTTCTTAGTATTTCGTATGTCCCCTTTTTGCTTTAATGACAGTGTGCATTCAAGCTGGCATGTACTCCATAACTTTGAGAAAAACCTTATGATCAATTTTAGATCAAATCCATCAGAGTGTTGTCTGAACAAATGCTTCAGTAGAAGAGACCTGTAGAAAGCAGTTAACATGGTCAATATCACAAATTTGCTTATGTTTAAATAGGGACCTAGAAGTTGCAATTGTAGAATCTTCTAATTAAATATTCAAGATATTGAACATTTACTTTCTTTGTTTTAAATATTTTAAAATTCTAAAACCTTCTGTTTATTTCCAAATAAAAAACAAACAAACAAAAAAAAATCCCAGCTTTTCAGTGTGGCCTCAGACTTTTGGACCCCACTGTGTGTCCATCAGGTCCATAAGTATTTTGGAACAGTGACACAATTTTCATAATTTTGCCTCTGTACACCACCACAATGGATTTGAAATGAGGCACTCAAGATGTGTAGACCTGGAGCTTTAATTCAAGGGGTTTAACAAAAATATTGCATTAACTGTTTAGGAATTACAGACATTGTTTTTACATAGTGCTTCCATTTTCACAGGCTCAAAAAATAATTGGACAATTAACTTCCTTTTTTAAAGCAATTAAAGCAGTTTCATGGCCAGGTGTGGCCTGTTTCCTCATTATTTCATGACAGGTTAAGGAGATAAAAAGGTCTAGAGTTGACTCCAAGTGTTGAATTTGCATTTGGAAGCTGTTCATGGGAACTCTCAATATGCAGTCCAGAGAGGTGTCGATGCAAGTGAAGGAAGCTATCATTAGGCTGGGGAAAAAAAAACCCAGACCTATCAAAGAGATAGCAGAAACTTTAGGAGTGGCAAAATCAACAATTTGGTACATTCTTAAAAAGAAGGAAAGCACTGGTGAGCTCAGCAACACCAAAAGGCCTGGAAGGCCACAGAAGACAACTAAAATGGGTCATCACAGAATTCTTTCCTTGTTGAAGATAAACCCCTTCACAACATCTAGCCAAGTCAAGAATACTCTGGAGGAGGTAGGTGTATCATTGTCAAAGTCTACAATCAAGAGACACCTTCATGAATGTAAATACAGAAGTTTTACCTCAAGATGCAAACCACTGGTAACACTCAAGTACAGAAAGGCCAGATTAGACTTTGCTAAAATATATTTTTTTTTAAATAAAAAAAAAGCCTGACCAGTCCTGATGCAAGATTAACTTGTACCAGAATGATGGGAAGAGAAGAGTATGGAGAAGGAAAGGAAGGGCTCATGAGCCAAAGCATACCACATCATCTGTCAAATTTGTGGAGGAAGTGTTATGGCATGGGCGTGTACGGCTGCCAATGGAACTGGGCCACTGGTGTTTATTGATGATGTGACTGCTAATAGAAGTAGCAGGATAAATTCTGAAGCGTATAGTGCTATACTTTCTGCTCAGATTCAGTCAAATGCTGCATAACTGATAGGACAAGGCTTCACAGTAAAGATGTATAATGATCTAAAACGTACCGTGAAAGCAACCCAAGAGCTTCTTAAGTCAACGAAATTAAATGTTCTTAAATGCCAGATGAACTTAACCCATTTGATCATGCTTTTCATTTACTGAAGACAAAACTGAAGGTAGAAAGACCCACAAACAAGTAGCAACAGAAGGCGGTTGCAGTAAAGGCCTGGCAAAGAATCTCAAGGGAAGAAACTCAGCATTTGATTATGTTCATGGGTTCCAGACTGCAGGCAGTCATTGACTGCAAAAGACGTGCATCCAAGTATTAAAGATAATCCTAATATTTATGATTGTTAGTTTGTCTGATTACTTCTGAGCCTGTGAAAATGAAGGGACTACAAAAAATGGCTGTAATTCCTAAACCGTTAATGCAATATTATTGTTAAAACCCTTGAATTAAAGCTGAAAGTCTACATTTTAATCACATCTTGATTGCTTAATTTCAAATACATTGTGGTGGTGTACAGAGGCAAAAATACGTAAATTGTGACACTGTCCAAATGCTTATGGACCTGACTGTTTATATACATACACACACATACAGAAGTCAGGTCCATTGGTCTCTTATTGCTGTTGGTCGCTTGGCAGTCTCCCTGGTAAGTTTTTGTCTTGTCCTTTTGTAAATTTTGGAGGGACGTTCTGTTCTTGGTAATGTCACTGTGGTGCTCCGTTTTCTTCGCTTGATGATGGCCTTCACTGTGTTTCATTCTACTTCTAATGTTTTGGAAATTCTTTTTGTAAAAGAAAATAAAAGAACAGTAGCTCTTCTGTGGGATCGGACCAGATGGGCTAGCCTTTGGTGCTCTTGTGCATCACTGAGCCTTGGGCACCAATGACCCTGTCGCCAGTTCACCAGTTGTCCTTCCTTGGACGTTTTTTGGTAGGTACTAACCACTGCATACCAGGAACACCCCACAAGACCTGCCATTTTGGAGATGCCCTGACCCAGTCGTCTACCCATAACAATCTGTCTCATGTTAAAGTTGCTCAGATCCTTACGCTTGCGCATTTTTCCTGCTTCCAACACATCAACTTCGAGAACTGATTGTTCCCTTGCTGCCTAATATATCCCACCCCTTGACAGGTGCCACTGTAATGAGATACTCAATGTTATTCACTTCACCTCAGACACTTTCCTCTCCTTACTTTCCTCATCCATGGACCTCCTCTGCCCTCTACCTTGTAAACCCAGGAAGATTTCTTGCCCTGTTCCTTGGCAATTGGATGTGTTACACAGCAGTCAGAGAGAGCTAAGAACAGCAGAGAGAATGTGAAAGAAATCACAACTCAACAAAAATCTTGCCTCATACTGCGCTTTCCTGTCCAAATTCTCATGTGAAGTTACTTCTGCTAAGACTGCCTTCTACAGAGAAAAGCTGGAAACTTCTGTACAAGATCCTCACAAGCTCCACAACATCTTTTCTTCACTACTCAACCCACTGGCTCATCCTTCTCTGTCCTCCCTGACTGCTGAAGACTTGGAAAAATTGTTGAAAATTTTTTAAAAATCTGCCAGACCTTCACTTCTACCCCAACTCCTACACTACCCACTCAGGATTCCCCTTCTCCTTCGCACATTTGCGAAAATTTCATGTAACCCAGATATGATTGAGAACTTGCAAATGCCTTGGTGGAAGAGTGGGGTAACATCTCACAGCAAGAACTGACAAATCTGGTGCAGTCCATGAGGATGAGATGCACTATAGTACTTAAAGCAGCTGGTGGGCACACCAGACTGTTACTTTTGATATTGACCCCACCTTTGTTCAGGGACTCATTATTCCTTTTCTGTTCCTCAAATGTCTGTGAAACTTGTTCAGTATATGTCTCAGTTGTTGAAAATTTTTATGTATATTTTTACACACACAATTGGGTTCATAACTATTTGGACAGTGACACAATTTTGACTCTGTACACCACCACAATAGATATATAGAACTCATCACCATTATGTCTCTACCTTAAAGCGTTCCTGCCTGAACGTGATCCAGCAAGACTGGTTCTGTGTGTCCAGTCAGAAGAAAGCATATCCAGAGACAGTTGAGAGGTTTCTGAGCATGTGTCATCATGTCTCTCCTGCTGTTTTGACTCATGTGGCTAACATGGCTGACCAGAATGGCAACACAGCACTGCACTACAGCATATCCCATTCTAACTTCAGGGTGGTGCAGAAACTGCTGGATGCAGGTACACATTTCTAGTGGCCAAGTCAACAAAGTTTTTAAATTCAGAAATTGTCAAAAGTTACAACCGTGTCTGGGTAATTAATTTTTGTCCATCTAAGAAAAAAATTATCATATGTTGTCAAGCTACTTCAAAGTAATTGAGCCAGCTTTAGCATTATTTCATCATTGATGGAGAAACTAAATATATCACTCAGGAAAAAAAGCACTGGTTCATTAGGATTAGGTTTTTATTACCTTCCCCAAAAGTCCAAAGGCAAGTGGAAATGCAGCAACATTAAAAACTTTATCCTTCAATTCAGTTCTATTCCTTTGTGACCAGACAAGTTGTGAAGTTGTGCAAAATGCCATAACATGGACAAGTGCTGTTCCCTTACCATATTAGCATTCTTAATAATATTGCTGCTTGCTTGTTAGATTAGCAGTGTTTGCCTGTTATTGGTGCAAGCTGGATATAGTGTGTGTGTGTGTGTGTGTGTGTGTGTGTGTGTGTGTGGCTGGATGTGCAGGTGTATGTAATACCAATCAGCAGAATAAGGCTGGATACACTCCCATCATGTTGGCTGCTTTGGCTGCTGTGGACACCAAGGAGGACATGAGCGTGGTGGAGGAGCTCTTCAGGAATGGAGACGTCAATGCCAAGGCCATTCAGGTGTTGTGTCTGTCTCTGTGCAGTGTAAATATATCTACTGTATGTGCATGTATACTATTGTTCTAATATTGTAGGCTGGTCAGACTGCTCTCATGCTGGCAGTCAGTCATGGACGTATGGATATGGTGAAAGTTCTCTTAGATTCGGGGTCAAAGGTCAATATTCAGGATGATGAGGGCTCTACCGCGCTTATGTGTGCCAGTGAGCATGGCCATGTTGATATTGTCCGTCTCCTACTGGCTCAGCCAGGCTGTGATGCCACTCTGAGTGACAATGTAAGCAGCCTATATTCTTTCTGGGAACAGGAACTTTACTATCAAACATCATTGTTACAGTCTTTGATGTATATATCCGTGTGTGTCTGTTAGGATGACAGCACTGCAATGTCCATAGCCCTGGATGCTGGCCACAGTGACATTGCCATGCTCTTGTATTCTCACATAAACTATGGAATGGGCCAGCCATTGGTAGGATCATTCAGATTTTGATTGATATTATTGATAGATACTACTATTGTGATATTGTCCCATAGTGTCCAGTGATGCTTGTAACTTTCTCCCTAAGCTGAAAATTTCATCTTTATATCTGTGTGCTTTCAGGCTATTTCTTGAAGCTGGACACCAGCTGCTCCAACTCAAGGCTTTTTTGATTGATTTCTTTAACTTATTTCCTAGTGCTGCATGCCCGGTCCTTTAAGTCTTCATAGGATAATAATCTGACTGTATATTCAGTTGAAATATTGCTGCATTATAATGTATTTGTAAAGCTGACATTTCTGAGTCATTATGTGTTATAAGAAACACAGCAGAGTCTATTGCCTAATCTGCATGAAGGACAGATATGAGGAAGTCTCAAATCTACAGTGTATCATTTACTGAACAGCATATTTATTATTTCGCATTTGATTAATCACAACATGCTTGTAAACACATTTACTTAATATTATACATTTTAAGATGCAGTAGGCTAGTAGATTTATATTTGTATTTTATAGCTTGCATTGTGCGCAGTATGGTACATATGGGTCTCAAAATTTGTTCTTATAGCATGCTGTTATTAAAGGTAATTTAAATTTGAAGCATGAGTCATGTAATATATTAGTGGCCAGCAAAAATGTTGGCAAAACTACATACTACCCTAATAAATATTATGGCACAATAGTGCACAAATGTATATATTGTAATAATATATATAACAATGAGGAAATTACTTTAATTATATATTTGTATTTTATTTAATTTTAGGCCACCTATCCTACAACAAAACTGACAACAGTCTTACAGTCTGTTAAAGGAATATACACATTATATACAGGGGGAGTGGACAAAATAATAGAAGCCCATAACAGTTTATTAATATAAAGGACCTAATAAGGAGTAGGAGCATCCTTTTCCTCCTGAACAACTTTTCTCCTTCTTGGAATGATGTCATACAATTCCTGAATGGTTTGTGATGGGATGTTGGACCATTCTTTCAGTTCTTTGAGGAAGTGGATATCTACTGAACTTCACTCCAGAATTTCTCATAAGGGATCAATATTGTTTAAATGTGGTGCTTTGGGGAGGTGCTTGACTCATCAAATCACTTTTAAATCATTTTAGCAGTATGTATGGAGGCGTTATCGGTCTGGAATGTGGAAATGTTATCAGGAAAAAGTGTTTGCGCCATAGAATGCACATGGTCCTATAAAACTGTTTCATATTGTTGCCTGTTATAAGACCATACAATGAATTAGAATGATTGAATTAGTGATCCTAATTATTTTCACGAGATGGCAGCTTAAACCATTCCCCCATTATAGTTAACAGCAGACAGTGTGGGTTAAAAATATCTTTGCCTTACTACAAAAATGTTTTATGGTATTTACAGCAAATTATGCATCTTTATTCACTGGCTGTCAATACAAAAGTTTTCTGAATTGCAGCCGTTCCATGAATAACACTGAATTTTGCCAATAGCGATTTTTTTTGTTTATTTAATGTACTGTATGTAATTTAAGAAAATTGCTATAACTTTTCTTTGTTGAATATCAACCATTGAATATATCAAATTTACATTCAAATTGTGATACAGGTCTATATGCTGTTCTAATCATAGATTTACATTTTACATAAAAGTGGTTGTTACTTTTTTTTTTTTTTTTTTTTTTTTTTTTTTACAGTTTTTAACTTTTTAAAAAATATATTTTTTTAATGTATTTTTATTATAGATTAAATTCTTTGATATATGTAGTTTTCCCTTCTTCCATTAATCATGCATTTCTTTCCATTATTTGTGTAGTTAATTAATTACATTGTATCTTCACATATTGGGTCCTTTCTGATTCTCTGCTTATATGCATCAACTCTTCCTACTCTCTTTAGATGGCTCACTCTCTAATTCTATTTGTAAAAAATGTGATATATTACTTTATTTATATTTATTCACTCTGTTTTACACAGAACATGAAGTCACAACTGAATGTCAGTAACTAAGCAATACTGTCAATACTGCATTGACTGGATTGATGTAGATCCTGTGCCACACCTGGCAAAGTAGAGAAGGAATGAAGGGATTATTAAACATGCTATGTTATCAGTAGTCTTATTAGATACAATTCCACTATTGTCTGACATAATTAAAGCAAGTCCAAAGCAGGATATGCCAGGAAATGGGAAAATGAAACATTAGCACAATCACTAATGCAGCTTTTATATTAGTATGTGAAAAGTGATCATTAATTTCCTTCAGTGGTGTAATTTGGACCCAAAACTCAAGATGCAGTGACAAACCAGTTGTGATTTATTTTTCTTAATGCTAGTTTCAATAAGGAATGTGATCAATCCAAATATTCGACGGCAGAAGATTCCTTTGATATGACACTCATGACTTTCGATTCCTACCTGTGTGAACATCAATTTCACTGAAGCTCAGACTAAGCAAATGGAAGAACAATATACATGATACAAATACACTGTTTCCAGTGCCACTGAAGCATAGAAGATCCCAAAGTACAGCTTAATTAATAGCTATATTGTTAGCTAATTTTAAGCAGAATGCAATGCATAATAAAAGTAAATAAATTCCACAAGGTTAACATGTTTTAAAAAAGTAACTACATGTTTTTTTGTACTGTAGTCTAAAAAGTGTAGCAGTTCTGACATGCTGACCAGAGAATAGTTATGGAGATTTGGCTGAAGGGGTGTTTGGCATACTTCTAAGGAGCAGTAGTACCTATGATAGGGGGGGCCTGCTATGTCAAGGCATCATGGTCACCCAGTGCACACAAGGAAGTTTTTGGTTCTGACGACTCTCTATCCCACTGGAATTAAAATTTTAAGGTCAAGGGAATGGGTATGGAAGTATTTTGCAGACAATTTTCAAAAACAATTTCAAACTGTATTTGCAATTGTATTTCCTATTCCTATAAATAAATACTATCCATAGTGTATCATACGTGCAATACTTTAGATATCCTGTGAAGTAGACAACTATAATCTTGGTAGAATCTTACACAGTTGCCCAGGTCATGCAGTTTTTAGATGGTACCTTACTGACTCGTTTACTATAAAACACTGGTGAGATGCATTTCTAAGAGATTAGCTTCAGGGGACTTTAACGGGAGAAAAATAAAAAAAATATATATTCAATTGTACTTGGTTCTCTGTCTACTCCAGAGTAAGAATATACACATTTTGTCATTTTTGTGTGTTTATTTTTTGAGAAATAGAAGTGAGAATCTTGAATGTACAGTGAATGTCCGGTGACCACAAGATGCTCTAAAATGTGACTGTGAGTGACATCACTTCAAAATACAAACACGCCCCATAGTTGGGAGCAGTTCAAAACTGTTGTTACAGAGACTGCAAAAACCATCCTGGGGCAAAAAAACCTGTGCACCAGGACTGGTTTGATGAAAATGGCTAGCAGATTACACAGCTTCTGGAAGAAAAGAACAAGTCCTAAACAGCATGGCAGCATGACCCCAGCTACACTTTGAAAGCAGACAGATGCAACACCTCAAAGGATAAACCCAGAAACATCTCCATAAGGTGAAAGACACAAGAAGGCACAAGACGTACAACAATATGTCAACTGTCACAACTCCAAACAGTGCCATGAAGACCTGTGTATGGACCTTCAAGGACAGGACCTACACCCATACTGTCATCACACAGATCAGCCTTGATCAAGGACCAAGAGGGCCTAAGAAACCATTGGGCTGAGTACTTCTACATGCTGCTGAACAGACCTTCCATTCTAAGCCCCCCAGCACTAACGCAACTCTCGAATCTCACCAATCTCTCTCAACTAACGCAACTCTCGAATCTCATTCAGTGAATCTGGGAACATGAAAAGATGCCTGATGACTTTAGAAATGCCCTGATTGTAGTGCTGTACAAGAACAAGGGCAGCAAAGTAGACTGTGAGAATTACAGGTGTATCTCCCTTCTCTCCATTACAGGCAAGATCTTCACCAACATCAGCTTGAACAGACTCATCAGGTAGCAGAAACCAACCTGGCAAAGGCCCAGTGTGGAATTTGCCCTGGTCGCAGTACTGTGTATATGATTTTCACTGTGAGACCACCGTCAAGTTCAATAAAAGTGTCTGCAACAGAATTTGGACTTGTACAGCTGAATTTGGACTGGCAAAGTACAGCTGCCCTACAGGCCAGGTGCTGTCCAGTGGTGACCAGTCAGACCCCTTTGAGATCACCAGTCTTATTCAACCTGTTTTTCACCTGTTCTTGGTCTACATTTGATACCACTATGATGGCTCCATCTTTGACCTGCAGAGACTGTCAGCAAAAACAAAGATTCTCCACAGCATGATTCAAGAGGCCCTTTTTGCAGATGACTTTGCACTGATTGCCAACAAGCATGAAGACCTGCAAGCCATACTAAACAAGTTCTCAGAGGCCTCAAAGCAGTTTAGCCTCACCATCAGCCTGGGTAAAACAGAGATACTGTTCCAGCTTGCTCCAAATTCCAAAGTCCCTCAGACAAGAATCACCACTGATGTCGCTGAGCTAAGGATTTGTGGATAGTAGCAGTTACCTTGGAAACAAAGGTAAAAGCAAAAGGTAAAAGCAAAAGGTAAAAGCAAGTCAGGCTCTGGCACAACTATGCAACAGAGTTCTGATACACCATGACATCTCACTGACCACAAAACTCAGTCTATAATGCTGTTGTCCTCATATTGCTCCTGTAAGGCTTTGAAGCCTGGACTCTTTACCAGTGCTATATGACTGGAGAAATTCAAGAATTGGAGAAACTGGAGAAATCTTTACCTCTGAACCACAGAATTCAATACAAAAATAAAGAGGCACATTTGAGGATGAAGTGGATCTTTAGCAGTTCTGGTCTTTGATTGTCAATTTTGATCAATGTAGTACAGGTGTAATACAGTGCAGAAAACAGCAGTTCTATTTCACCCCTTTTAACTGCCAAGAGCAGTATTTTAACACCTTGGATACCTTCTTGTGTGCATGTGCACACATGTTGAGACCCTTTGACAAGCCTGGTGGAGTAGTATGCTTTCATAATTCCATGTTCACAACAATGAGGCACGAACTCTCATATAAGGGATTGGAGTGTGTAACCCTCCATTTTTTTTTACTGTATGGAAGCCTCAGTGTCTCTCAGGAAAACCTCCCAGACAAATCTGAAGTTTCTGAACTGAACTGCTGTTCATCCCAGGTGATTCATCCCCATGTCACGATCTCTCAGATCTCACCTTCGGTCACTGCATGCATCCTTGGGCTAACCATGGACAATCAACTGTCCTTTTCCTCTCACACTTCTAATCTGACATGCTCATGCCGATTTCATCTTTACAACATTAGAAGGATCTGTCCATTTCTATCCACACAGGCCTCTCAGGTGCTTTTTCATTTACTTGTCATTTTGAGACTGGACTACTGCCACTCACTCCTGGCAGGTTTGTCTCTGAGTGCCACTGACCTCTGCAACTGATCAAGAATGTAGCTGCATGACATGTTTTCAACCTTCCTAAGTTCTCTCACACCACCCCTTTGCTATGCTAACTCCACTGGCTTCCTCTAGCTGTTTAAATTTAAAACATGATGCGTTCCTATTAAGCCAAAAAACGGACCAACACCCACTTACCAAAATGATTCAAAGCTCTTATCACACACTGCACCACGCTCCCTCCGATCCTCTAGCACTGCTCGACTGGTCCCACCATCTCTCAGGGTACAAGGAAGGCATGCATCAAGACTCTTCTCTGTTCTGCTGCCTAGCTGGTGGAATGAACTTCCCTTAGATGTCTGAACAGCTGAGTCACTGGCAGTCTTCAAATGATGCATAAAGACCTACCTCTTCCTAAAGTACTTAAATTAGCACTTAATTTTTTTATTGTATCGTCTGTGTGCTTTTCTTACGATATTACCTCCCCAATACAGTTTTTAGTTTGATGGTATTCTTAGTTGTTATCTAGTGAACCAGTATCAGGATGTATTTATTGATAGAGACTTCAAAGCATTTCTGTAAGTCACTTTGGATAAGGGCTTCCACCAAATGCCATAAATGTAGATGTAAATGTCGAGTGAATTAGAAGCATTTTCCATTTGTCCAAAGAAATTTGCATGTTCCTCTGAAATTGTTTTATGGTTCATAAAGGTACAATCTAAATCTTTGTATTTCTATCTCTTTGTTGGTGTGTGCATGCGTGTGCGTGCGTGTGTGTGCATGTGTAGTGAATGCTATAGAGAGCGTTACAGCTCTGCAGGCAGTAAAACGTGCTGTTGCCATGGTAACTGACGGAGATGTTTTACAGAAATGCCCCAGTCAATCAGGATATAAAGTATGAATGTGAATTATATTGTTATAACAGCTTTTCACTATATCATAATACACACTACCCTATTGGTGTTGCTTTGATGGTTAACTGTCAACATTAAAGTGATTCTTGGAATATAGCTGCATTAATATTTGATTAATGAAACCGTGCTCTGTCCTTGGTGCTACAACTGTTGCCATGGCAAAATTGCAATTAAAAATTGTTCCTGCTTGGGAAAGCTGCCTCAGGGGTTGCACAGATGAGACAATAATATTCTTAAGAACAATTAATGAACTACTTTATGAAACAGTTTCTATAGTTTAAAGCAGATTTGTAATAAATGAAAGGAATGACAACAATTATGGGTGTAACAGTATGAAAAATAATGATGTGAAATTTAAAATCATGCTATACCACAACAGATAATGTGAAGTAGACACCTTGTACTGATTTACTTTGGTGTGGTGGTCCACATTATGTGTTTTCTCACCTGTTTACAGAGCCTGAGGTGCCACAGGAGCCAGTGTTTCTCCTTAGAGGAGCAATTTTTTATTAAACCTGGAATAAAATGTGGACAACCTCACCAAATACTGTAAAAAGTGCTCTGGCTATTTGTAATAAAAAAAACAAAACAATAAAATAAACAAAAAACCCTAACCCCACCTTTAACATCATTCTATTTGAAAATGTAAAGATATATGCAGAGTCTATGATATACTGAAAACCATGGTATTGGGTTGTATGGTTATATACTATTCCACCCTTAAGCATGTTGACAATTAAAATGGACAATCTTGAAAAAAGAGCTGAGTTGAATTATCAGGATGACATCATCATTGACCAAACATGCGGAAATCTGTTCTGTAAATATTTTAGGCTGTTGTCATGTATTGCCCGAAGGAACTCTGGACTTCAGTTCCCAGCAGCCACTGCACCTCTGCATCACTGTCACATGACCACCTGCATCTGACTGTTTGCACCGCACTCTTTGTCTGGCTTTGATTGTCCTCTGTTGTCACGTTATGCTCTCCAGCCTCGTGTGTATTGATTTATCTTTTGTTTTGTTCTTTATTAAACTTTAAATCTGCACGTGCTTCCGTCTCCGCCTCTCCAAATCGTGACAGCTGTACATGTTTACACCCAAAATTCATAGTTGTCTGAGACTCACTCTTCTTTAGACTCAGTCTCAGAAACTCAATTCATGGACTGTCTGTTGTATATTGTACATTTAGGAGATCACAACAATCCGAATCTTGCAGGTTACAATATCATATGCACCTACATACATATACACTTGCAGATTTTAATCAGTACCATGCGAAAATAAACATTACTTCCCTGGTAACAGTGAGATTTTGAGAGCAAGATATAGTCACTGGATTGATGCAAAAAGACTTTGTGACTTTGTGCACTCTCTGGGTTTTGCTTGTGGTTGTGTTTCCACTTGTACCCATTAGGAAAGATCATTTAATTTTAAAACAAACAGGTCTGTTTTTGTTTTCTCCATTTGTACCATCATTTCTGTAATCACTTCCCTCTACATACATTTGAGCAAAGAAGGCTGTGAAAAATTGTTTTTACTGTTTAATCTTTTGATCTTTTGTTCAAAAAAATTCACCAAAGTACTCTGCTCTCATGGATATCAAACAATTGCAAACACAACACAGGTTTATATATATATATATATAAAAAAAACCACTTTGTTAAATATATGTGTGCAACAATTATTGGCACCCTTTTAATCAATATTTCGTGCTACCTCCATTTGACAAGATAACAGCTCTGAGTCTTCTCCTATTACACTTGATAAATTTGGAGAATACATGGCAAGGGATCTGAGACCATTCCTCCATACAGAATCTCTCCAGATCCTTCAAATTTGATGACCACATTGGTGGACTCTTCTTTTCAGTTCACCCCACAGGTTTTCTATGGGTTTCAAGCCAGGGGACTGGGATGGCCATGGCAGGACCTTGATTTTGTGGTCAGTAAACTATTTTTGTGTTGATTTTGATGTATGTTTTGGATCATTGTCCTGCTGGAAGATCC
>JANDJT010000167.1:9168876-9183134 GCA_024331685.1 Stegophilus panzeri | reverse complement strand
GGACTGAGGCAAAGTGGAAAACTGTTCTGTGGTCAGATGAATCGAAATTTGAAATTCTTTTTGGAAACCATGGACGCTGCATCCTCTAAACTAAAAAGGAAAGGGACCTTCCGGCTTTTTATCAGCGCTCAGTTCAAAAGCCTACATCTCTGATGGTATGCGGGTGCATTAGTGCCTATGGAATGGGCAGCTTTCACATCTGGAAAGGCACCATCAATGCTGAAAGGTATATACAGGCTTTAGTGCAACATGTTTACATCCAGATGTAAACCAACATCCCAACTTTTTTGGAATTGGGGTTGTATTTTAAAATACAAACAGCAGCTTTAACAATTTCCATTAAATTATCTTTATGATTAATCATTTAAAGCCTGTGTATTATCAAACACTAGTATGAATATGAAACATTAACTAAAAGTGAAAGTAGTGGGAAAGCAGGTGATTTTGATTTAAATCTTTTGAAATATACAGTAAGGGCTTTATTTTAACTCCATATTTAAATTCCTACACAGGCATATTGATAATTTGGTGGGGCATAAGCAATTTTTAACTGGTTGAAATGAACACGTCTGCACTGATGTGGGTGGAGTGCCACAACAGGTTGTGTGAGGTTTGAAATTCGCTGGCACAGTGGCATTATCAAACCCACTATGGTCCAAAATTTCACTTCCTGTTGGGACGTCTGTTAGCACAGACACAATCATACAATAATAGAATTCTGAGTCCTGTCCTGAAGTGATATTTTCAATATGCACTTTTATGTCATTCTATTCCAATATAAATAAGCTACTAACCCAATATATATTTGTTTTAGCATTCATTATGAAGCCTTATCATTCTGACTATATTTGTCTTTCAACTTTGACTGTTTCCCCCCCCTTTTTTGCCTGATATTTGTATCTTCAACCCCTTAGCTATTTTTTTAACAACAATAACTTTTTATAATAAAGAATCTCACACTTGCATTTAAATGTTCTTATTTGTGCAAGTACTACTAAAATGTTAAAATAATATTTTAGTGCCCATAATACTTTAGTGCTATTATTTTAACAGGAAACACTGTAATTTGTGCCAGATAGCCAGTTATTTCTACCACTAAAATATCAGGCACACCTACTGATAATGTATTCTGACTCAAATATATCTATTTTTTCCCCAATTATGTTTGTTCCTCACCACTTACACCAATGGTCATCAACAAACTAATAATATGCACCATAATCTTTTTGCATTTGCTCCTTAATCACAATTATAATGACCAAAGACTGTAAACACAGCAAGAGTAGTAGTGTAGTAGTTTTAAATCCTGTATGAATAAATACAAATATTTACATTTAATTTATCTTATTATTATTATTATTATTATTATTATTATTATTATTGACCTTACAGCAAACCCTGACCCTCATTCATTCTTCATCATTCCCATGGATTGTTTCTGCAGTCTCAGGCTGTTCTAAAAGGAGCGTCTGAGGATATGGAGGAAGACAGCAGTTTGAAGAAACGAAAAAGTGACCACCAGGGCAACCAGGCCTCTGAAACGGGGCAGGAGATTGTCGAGAAAGTAAAAAAACGGCGCGGTCGACCCCCAGCTGAGAAACTTCCACCAAATCCCCCAAAACTTACCAAGCAAATGAACACTCTTGTTGACATGGTCATTAACTACAAAGACACGTAAGTAGCAATGAGGCTACAACAAATTTCCTTTAAGACGACTTTTTGTGAGACTAATCATATATGGGCGAAAGACTTACTGAGCACTAATAATAATAATAATAATAATAATAACAACAACAACAACAACAACAATAATAATAGTAATATTATTACTATCATTATTAACAACAACAACAACAACAATAATAATAGTAATATTATTACTATCATTATTAACAACAACAACAACAACAACAACAATAATAATAATAATAATAATAATAATACTTGTGCATTTGTATTTATTTATTTATTTATTTATTTTGTTTCGGAGAATAAAGTTGCTGGAGACTAAAATTGTGTGACAATTAAGGATCACAGTCACAGTGGTATTTTATATCCAATTTTGGTCCAAAAAATGTGCATGTGTTACTGCCTCCTGAGACTCAGTCTTAGAGCACCATGGGGATAAACAGTATTTCCCTGACCTCAAGATTTAGAGCCTGTTAGAGCCTGGTTTTGTGGATGTTTACTATTTATGCCACCCTTCTCCAACACAGGTAGATGACTTCACTATCAGAGTTTGTAATGCAATCAGAGCTTCATATTTGCAGTGATCTGTGAGCATTCAGTTAGATTGATAAAAGCAGTGAGAATTTGACATTTATCATGGAAAACAAGCTATTAAATATGATTCAGACACTGTTTTACTTGCAGACCCAGACAGCAAAATATGGCATGAAGCTTGTATTTTATGCAGTTTAGAGTGTAAAAGCATGCCTAGGAAGAAAATGCATTCTTTTGGCTGTATTTAGAATTGGCAACTTAGGTTTAAAAATTGCGTGAATATTTACCAGTGTTCCTTGTATTCAGAATCAGGTTACACATCTGCCTAAGTTGATTTTCTGGGTGTGCCATTAAGATTATGCAAATGCATGTACTTCACATCTCCAAATTTCCCAGAAATTTCTTGGGTGGAGGTGTCCAAGACAGGCATCACTGCCTATAAACTCAATCCCTTGCCTTCAGGCCTTAAAACAATTGGGGGGGGTAGAAAATGCAGACGAAGAAGCATGTAGCATTTTTTCTTGCTGTCAAATGTAATACAATGTAACAAAAAAAAACAAGAGACAATTGACCAAAGTAAAAAGAAAAAAATACTAATAGCACAATATATGAATAATAAGATGGCAAGCATTGAAATAAACATCCAACCGGAGTCTAGTATTTTGCCAATGTATTGCTGCATGAATAGCCCTAGTAGTATCATCACAACCACTGCAATTGGTTTAATTTAACAACATCACTTCCTTCATTAACCTTCAATACCTTCATTATTTGGCAACTCATAAAATAGTGCTTCCTATTATTTTGCATTTAATAGTTTTTATTTCATGCTCTGAGACTTTCCTGTGCAAACAACTTGTACAATGTAGCCATGGGTTACTAAATTGAGGTCTTGTTGAAAAGTGTTGTATATTGTTAGTTTATTCAAGTCTTGTCATCAATTGCCTATTATGGTGTTATTCTAAAAATTCGCTAGATAGTAACCTATAGTATAAGTCAAGTGTGATAAGCTCTTGACTTCATTTTTTTAAGCTATGTCATTATTAATGTCATCAAGCAACATTAATGGACTTGTGATATTTATGATGTTTAAATGATATTTAAATGTGTGGATTTGTATCAAAGTTCTCGTGCTTATGACACAGCCATGAAAATATTGACATGATATCTCGTGACACAGAAAAGTTGCATATACAATGCAATGCACCAGTCTTATGCCTTGTATTTGTGCATGTGCCATGATCCTGGAAATTTAACCCAAAATGTACTACTATGTAATATTTGTTTATTTACTTGTAAAAACGTTTGTGTGTATTTTCTTGTGCTTTTCTTGTGTCATATTGTTATTTAATGGTAGTATCCCACAGTTAATTAATTGCTGTCATACAGGTTGGGCCGCCAGATCAGTAAAGGTTTTGTTCAGCTGCCATCTAGGAAAGAGGTACCAGAATACTACGAGCTTATTCGCAAGCCTGTGGACTTTCGAAGGATCAGGGTAAATGGAAACCTGTCCTATTTGGTGCAAATGTTGTACTTCTCCAAACAAAACAAAAAAACAGACATGACTGTAGTTTTAGTGTGGGTGAGATTGCAGTGTTATACAGTCTGTAAGCCATCAAAACATATATAACAAATATACATTGGCATAGATTCTACAAGTCTCTAAAACTGTACTGCAAGCTGTAGAACTGCATTGTAAGTCTACTTTAGACATTCTACAGTATAACAAAGCATATACAGTATAGACTGTCAACAATATGTCAGGTGACTGTCATTGACTCACTTGTGAAATAATTATCAACGTCAAAAATTCATGGTGGTAGATGTTTAGGAGATCATGTATAGATTATCAAATTGTACCTTTTGCTTTCCCTTTATAACATATTCATAAGCATTGTATGAATAATTTATAATAATGGATAATTTATTAGGCATATGTCAAAACATGAGGTGAGGTGACATTAAGGTTTTTATGTAGTATGACTGCTTTTATGTGAAAGAGAGAAGAATGGTTTATAGTTAGACTGGTAAAGATTGTTAGTTTGAAATATTTTATACTTCAGTTGAATGTTATCAGCAATATTTACAGTGCTTTGAAAACGTATTTTACCCCCATCCTGAGTTCTTCTGTTTTTGTGCATAGGAGTAAGTCCTAGTCCTAGAAGTAAGTGAAAGACTCATCTCCAGTTATCGGAAGCGTTTGGTTGCAGTCATTGCTGCAGAAGGTGGCACAACCAGATTTTAAGTTTAAACGGGCAATTAGTTTTTCATATTGGTATTAGGTGTTGGATAACTTTTTTTTTGCTTCACCAAAATTTTTTTAAATAAAAACTGTTTTGTGTGTTTACTCAGGATGCCTTTGTTTTATCTTGTATTTTGTTTGAAGAACTAAAACTATTTAGTATGAGATTTACACAAAAACAGAAGACATCAGGATGGGGCAAATACTTTTTCACAGCTCTGTACAAATATAGCATTCATGAAGTATGCAGACCTTTCTAAAAAGTATCCATTACAAATGGAAAATTGATTATCAGAATTGATTTTCATTTTTCAGTCATGAAAATGAGTCATTGAGCTGACATATATCCTATTCTAGTGTAGATTTGGCAGTACGCTTAAAACTTGTTGTTTTGTTGCTATGTGAACCTCCATCCCAGTATCAGGACTTGCAGAGTGGAACTGGATTGCCCTGTATCTAGCTCCATCCATCTTGCCCTCAACCCTAACCAGTTTCCCAGTCCATGCAATTAAAGAGCAAGCCCACATGATGCTACCTTCACCATGCTTCACTGTAGAGATGGTGTTCTTGGGGTGATGAGCCATATTGGGTTTTTGCCAAATGTAGTATTTGTGCAAAGGCCAAACATTTTGATCTCATGAAACCAGAGATATCATGAAACCAGTTTTTTTTTTTTTTCTTGCTAATTTCCCATAAAGATTCCAGGGTATAATTGTCTTGTGAACAGCTTCTTCCATCTCTCCAGCTCCTTCAAATTTATCTTTGGCCTCTTGATTGCCTAATGCCCTCCTTAACCAGTGATTGACTTGGTGGATGGCCTCCTCTGGGCAGAGTCGCAATTGTGCCATATCCTTTTTATTGGTTATAATTTATTTAATGGTCCTCTGTAGAATGTTCAACTTTCTTTTAATAACCAAGCTCTACACTTTTCCCCACTTTGTCCTGGACTTGTTTTGATAGCATGTGACACTTTAATTCCATTCATTTAATTATGTGACTTCCGGTGCAACTGGTTGCACTACAACTAATTTAAGATTTTCACAGCAACTATGCAAATTATATTGATCCCCCAGGTTTCTTGGTTTTAACACTACAAAATGTGGAAAGGTTGAAGGAGAGTGAATATTTCAAAACTATATATATGTGCTGCTAAACAAAGACAAACTAATAACTTATAAATTACAAAATACAACATTTTATTCAGTCTATCCATAGATCCAAGATAATTGAGGCATCTTCTCTCTTTCAAGCTAAGAGAATTCATGTTTCATGTGTTGACTATAGAATGTCTAAAAGGAACTACCAAATAATATGTTACCATGATTTTATTAAAGCATACATACATATCTGTTGCATGTGTTACTAGAAAATGATAATTTTCTAACTAGCTTTTTTTGTGTAGGAACGAGTACGTAACCACAAATACAGGTGCATTGCAGACTTGGAGAAAGATATATTACAGATGTGCCACAATGCTCAGACTTACAACCTGGAGGGATCTCAGGTGTGCCTCAAGTGCCTATTCTTCGTCCAATCAAATGTGACCCAGTCAAATTTACCATGAAATGTTGAATTTGAAAAACAAAGTTTCTCACATCTTAATGGAATAAAACAGGCCATATTTGGGTTATTTGTTTAGCATAATGGGTAACAATATGAAGATTTGAACAAACTAAATGTCTCTGGTATTCTAGTATGTTTAAATTTGTGAATTAATTATTAATATAGCCAAGGAACCATATTAAACATTCTTTTAGGCTATTTCAAAGTGCAGTTTCTAGCTATTACATAAGCAAAATTGAAGAGCTATTTCTTAAAAGTTCTTTTTTTTTTTCAAATAATTCTCAGTGTACTTTATAACCACTGTTATAACCATTATACACAGTGTTATAACAATACAAACTCTGATAAAAGATCTTATAGTATCAAACAATAAAATGATGGTGATACTATGTGTACTATTGTTTCAGATCTTTGAGGATTCCATTGTGCTAAAGTCGGTCTTTGAGAGCGCAAGACAACGGATAGTAGAAATCAATCAAGAGGACACTGATGCTGTTGGAGGCAGCGAGGCAATGTGTGGCAAGCATTTAAACCTAGAAAGTAAGATTAAATTGATAAATTTACTTGAATGAACTTAATGTGGGTGATATATATACATACACACATTCACAGACAAAGAGTGGTGCTTGAAAGTTTGTGTACCCTTTAGAATCTTCTATATTTTCTATATTTCATATTTCTATATGACCTAAAACATCACCAGATTTTCACACAAGTCCTAAAAGTAGACATTGACAAGGGAACCCAATTAAACAAATGAGACAAAAATATTATACTTGGTCATTTATTAATTGAGAAAAATTATCCAATATTGCGCATACATATATATCTATATCTATCTATCTATCTATCTATCTATATATATATATATATATATATATATATATAATTTGCATATGTAGAGAGAGGGAGCAGGGGGAGAGAGTAGAAATGAAGGCGTGGAATGGGAGGAAAAATGGAGTGATCCTTTGCTAGCTGGATGACTTAATTTTAGGGAAGTCTATCAATGGCACTGTGAGGTGGGGAGGAGGCATATGGCCCACTCGTCCTCATGCTATACCCAGCAGCTGCCGCATTCTTGATGAGCTCCATGAAGGCTTTCTGGATCATCCATGGGGGACATCTTCATTGAGTGTCATGGCCACAGATGGAGGAGCTGCTGCTCGAGGAGCAGCTGGTTGTAGTTACATCTGGAGCACCTGTCGGTCCTCGGCCAACTTGTTAGCGATGGCTTCAAAGCACAGCTATTGTTCATGGTACAGGTTGAAGAGGGCCTGATGTTACTTCTGTTGGAAGATGGCGAGGGACTTAGTTATCTCACTGAGTGGGGAGGTTTCTATGGAAGCATCTGGTACCTCCTTCCTGGGTTTTGGCGCCACTTTAGAACACAATATGTTGTGCTGACTCCATCAACTCCTTCTTGCTCTGGCTCACAGCATCTACTGAAAAGAAAACACACACATAAGTAAGCAGCCAATAATCACCAACAGGTTGGAAAAATCACGTATTGTCTGTTGGTTCAACCCATCAGTGCTCTATATCCACAGCCAACACTTGAGCATGCCCTCTTTGCCACACAAAACTACAGACACAATTTAGCACAATTAAACACAAACACAATACTTTTGTTTCTCTTGTTCATACTACTGAAGACCAAATAATAATTTCTGTAACTTCTTTGTGAATTCAAGTTGCATTTTCCCTACAAATGCATTACAAGGATCATGACCTACTACATCCTTTCTATTAATGTACCCCTACCATAAAAGCTTTAGAGTATGCAGACAGAAATGATTGCAGTTTAGGATACAGATCTTGTTTCAGTATGGTCACCCACTGGGTGGTCACTATGAAACTTAGATACGCAAATAAAATAACTCACTTTTATTTTATTTTTTTAGAGAATACACTGAAACAATTTTCTCCTCTTTTCTTTCAGTAAAATCAGAAGCAACAAAAACAAAATTTGACAAGAGTAGGGAGAGAAGCACCACTGTTCCTGCTAATTCCAGTGCTAAAGTAAAGGGGATTTACAGTGATGAGGACAGCGCTGAAGACCAGGAGGACAACACAGGCTTGGAGGATGGCTGAACTACATCTTCTGGATATGAGCTTCATGGCTCTCTGTCATCTTGCTAACATTGGAAATTGATAAGCTCATCAAATCACTTGCATTTATGTGAGTTGATTCAGCGTCCTCATTGTTCCCAAATTTGTTCCAGACTTGATCATGTGCACATTAATATATTGAGATACAGCTAATGATATTATGTTGTAATTAAGCATATAAAGCATCCTACTGCATTGAAGTCATAGACTAAATATAAAGTCATATCTAGATGCATACCTATATTCCAGGATGATAAGAAAGTAAGCAAACAAGTAAACACTATTTATTTTTATTTTGCAATTTTGGAAGCATGGTAACTCCACTAAAGGTCAGTCTAGGGCAAATATATAACTCAGATAATTGCTTCTTATTTCTGTTTCATGTAAACCTATGACTTCTTATTGTGTCACATCACCATGATATGATTCTGACACAACAAATGTAACATTGAGTTACAAATTTAGTTGTTAACAGAATTCGACTTGGCATCAAAATAGACAAAAAGCAATCTTTATAACAAATATCAACTATTGTACTTTGTAAAGTCTTTATAAATATTTAAAGTGGTGCTTGAAAATTTGGGAACCCTTTAGAATTTTCTAGATATCTGCATAAATATGACCTAAAACGTCATCAGATTTTCACACATCATACAAAGTAGATAAAGAGTGAGTGGCAAAATTTGAACCTTTGCTTTCAGTATCTGGTGTGACCCCCTTGTGCAGCAACAACTGTAACTAAACATTTCTGGTAACTATTGATCAGTCCTGCACATCAGCTTGGAGGAATTTTAGCCCATTACAGTACAGAACAGCTTCAACTCTGGGATGTTGGTGGGCTTCCTCACATGAACTGATTACTTCAGGTCCTTCCATAACATTTATATTGGATTACAATGAGGACATTGCCTTGGCCATTCTAAAACATTCTTTATTCTTCTTTAACCATTCTTTGTAGAATGAAGTGTGCTTGTGGTTGTTGTCTTGCTGCTTGACCCACTTTCTCTTGAGATTCAAAACAAGCCCAAACCATGATACTACCACCACCATGTTTCACAGGTGGGAGAAGGTTCTTATGCTGGAATGCAGTGTTTTCTTTTCTTCAAACATAACGCTTCTCAGTTAAACCAAAAAGTACTATTTTGGTATCATCTATCCATAGCCATCTGGCTTGTCCACATGATCTTTGAACTGCAGAGGGGCAGCAATGTTCTTTTTGGAGCGCACTGGCTTTCTCCTTGCAACCCTGCCATGCACACCATTGCATTGTTGTTTAATGTTCTCCTGATGGTGGACTCATGAACATTAACATCAGCCAATGTGAGAGAGGCCTTTAGTTGCTTAGAAGTTACCTTTGTGACCTCATTGACTATTACATGTCTTGCTCTTGGAGAGATCTTTGTTGGTTGACCACTCATGGTGAAGGTAACAATGGTCTTGAATTTCCTCCATTTGGCCACAATCTGTCTGACTATAGATTGGTGGAGTCCAAAGTCTTAGAGATGTTTTTTTTTTTTTTTTTTTTTTTTTTTTAACCTTTTAGGTCCTCAGAAATCTGCTTTGTTCAGGCCATGATACACTTCCACAAACATGTGTTGTGAAGATCAGTCTTTGATAGATCCCTGTTCTTTAAATAAAACAGGATTCTCATTCACACCTGACTGTCATATTGATTGAAAACACCTGACTTTAATTTCACCTTCAAATTTACTGCCAATCCTAGAGGTTCACATACTTTTGCCACACACAGATATGTAATATTGGATCATTTTCCTCAATAAAATAAATGACCAAGTATAATATTTTTTGTCTTATTTGTTTAATTTGGTACTCTTTGTTTACGTTTAGGACTTTTGTGAAAATCTGATGATTTTTAAGGTCATATGTATGCAGATATACATATGATACATAAGATATGCATAGATATAGAAAATTCTGAAGGGTTTCACAAACTTTCAAGCACCACTGTATGTAGCTCTATTCCAGTTGTCATGAAGGGATTATGCATGTGTCATGTAACCCTGTAAAATCTGCAATTGGTATAAAATGTTTTAACAGTCAGGGAAGTTTTTCCACTGCCCATTTTTCATATATATTTTTGGTAAAAATTTAATTAAATGGAAAATTGGAAATTTGGATCAAACATTGTCACTTCTACTTTAGTTTGTGAACATCTTTGGGAACAACATTGAAAACTGAACTGTATTTAATCAATCAATGTCTTAACTATATGATTAATGAGCCCTGTGGTGTTTATGGAGCATGATGCATTTTGCTGGAAGGACATTGCCCTCAATAAGAGGGTTCTAATGATAACACTGTCAAGATGTGTGTGTAGTTTTGAGGGTTGGGAGAGAAAATGTCTTTATAGGTAGATTTTGAAATAAAGTTTTTAAGGTTTTTATGATATGAAAGTGCAAAGAGGTTTGATTTGAATCATCATAATTGATAATAAACATTTTTATAAATAGTCCTACAGTGTCTGTCAGAATTTATTTTTTGGTGATTAATTCTGCAGTTACTTCTTCCAGAGTATGCGGATCAAATTAGCTTGATTTTTGATGTTGCTTAAATGACATAGACTTATTTGAGTGTCTTCTCATTAAGCTGCTTGTCTATTCATAAGATGTTAATGGTACTCTTATTTTGAAATCCATTCTCCACACAGGCTCTGATGCCAGGATTTAAAGGAGCATACAGGCATAAAGTAGTTTACATTTACTTCATTTGACAATACAGAAAAAAATTATGTTGCTATGTTGCGTGTCTTAAAGAGTTATGGTTAGACCTAAACCCAACTGTGCAGTGTCTGCCTTTGTGGGAAATATCAAATAGAACATTAAATGTAATGCTGGCAGTTACAGGAAGCCAGTGGAGGGAACACAGCAGCAGAGTAACATGATTAAATGCAAAAAGATCAAGGATAATTCAGAAAGCTGCATTCTGGATCAGTTGCTTAGTGTGATGTACAGAAAGACCAGACACTTTTATATTTTATTTGTCAAGTAATGTAGTATATATGTAGCATCATTGTATCTTACAACCTTTTATTTTTGAGCTTGGAGTTTTGACAGAATTCACAGTTTGTATTGTTGTGTTTTGCTCATAACTGCCCTGACATTTTTAAAGTACATACTTCATTAGTAGCATGCTTATACAGGTGTGGAAAATATGAAGATGCAAAAGTGTATTTTTAGTGTTTCCAGAGCCTCACTGTCCATGTGTGCATCAAAACTTTTTTTTGTCGCATGTCATATACAACTGACCCAGATCTGATGTCAACAGTGCATCATCCCATTTATTTCCACTACAAGTTAGTATTTGCAATGCATACAGCAACTGATACCCAGACCTCAGGATCTTCTCCAGTTTGACTTGAAACCATCCCTTGTCCTCATGCTGTTGTAATTGAACCAATTCTTGTCTGGCTCAAGAAAGCATACAAGTAACTTATGTTCAATTCAATTAAATTTTTATTTGTATAGTGCTTTTAACAATGGACATTATCACAAAGCAGCTTTACAGAAATGTATTAATTCAAGATATAAATTAACATTTTTACAAATTACAAATTGATATTAAGTAATTCATGCTTCATGCTAATTCATGTTATAATAATGATAATTTAAAACTGTAAGCTAGCTAGTGGCCTCCACATTCAAAGTGACTGTAGTACTTAAAATTTCCACCTTTCAGAAGCATCAGTAGAAGGGATTTTCCTTTTTGTTTGTTTTAAAATATGAAAAATCTCATTTAATTTATTTTGGCAGGAGTTTCATTTAACTGTTAGATCTAATAGTAAAACTTTTCCACAGTTTTTTTTACTTTGAATAAAAATATTCTAATGCAGCCACCATATTGCCCAAATAGTTCACAGCTTCACAGCTCCAGGGTCTAGTACTCAGTCTTGACCTCTGGTTACTGCTGGTGTGGAATTTCACAGGTTCACTGTTTTCCCAGTGTCCTAATGGCCTTTTTTTAAACTGGGTATTCCGATTTCTTCCCACTCTCCAAAAACATGCTGGTGGCTGGATTGGTTAGTCTAAATCACCCCTAGGGGCATGTGTGTATGTGTATGTGTGTGTGTATGTGTGTGTGTGTGTGTGTGTGTGTGTGTGTGTGTGTGTGTGTGTTTATATCTTAGTAGGAACTAAATGTCTCAAGCTAAATATATCTTATCTAATCCTATACATAGAAAATTTATGCCTGAAGTGGGCTACTCTCAATATGCTTAAAGAATGTCAAATTATTTATTATAACTCGAGCTTATTCAGATAACATAGTGGTAGACATGGGCTTGGTTAAAGTACATTGGTGGAGAATGTGACATACAGACCATTTGAGTAAAATTTTGATATGTTGATATGCAACATATGCTTGTGCCAGATCATCGACATGCAACATACAGAAGGTGCTGCAGATATGTTGCATGCAAATGTTTTTTTCTGTGAGACTGGGCTCATAGAGCACAGCAGCCAAAAGGAAAATGGATCAGCCCAAAATTTGCTGATGGCCAGTCCGTCTCTGCATGTTCCTCTATCACACACAAGCTCCGTCAGCTGTTAGACCAGGTTTCTTCAATCTGCATTTTTTTCTGGATTTTATTTGTTCCTCATAAAGATAAACCCATTTAGATCAAAAGGACAATTACGTAAGGATGCTATTCATAGACTCAAGTTCAGCATTCAACACGATCATCCCACAACAACTGACAACAAAGCTGTGCCTACTGGGTTTAAACACCTCCCTTTGCACCTGGATCCTAGACTTTCTGACTGGGAGACCCCAGTCCGTCAGGATCTGCAACTCCACCTCCAGCACCACCATACTGAACACCGGGGCCCCCCAGGGTTGTGTACTCGGTCCACTGCTGTTTTCCCTGCTGACTCATGACTGTGCTGCCAAGTTCAGTTCTAATCACATCATCAAGTCTGCTGATGACACTACAGTTGTGGGCCTCATCAGCAACAATGATGAGTCAGCATACAGGCAGGAGGTGAACCAGCTCGCAATATCTGACATAATCACACCACCTGCATCAGAACAACACATTGCATTTTGCCATAACATTCTAACATTTGGTCTGTTTAGCATCAGCGAACTGCTGCTCCTAAATTATTTCTACCTGTTCAAAAAAAATAAATAGGTAAACAAACATATTTAGGCACCAGAGGCTGTCTGTTGGCACATGTTGTGAAGGTATTTGCTGTTGCATGCTTGTGTGATGATACTACCTTTTCAGCGTGGTTTATTCATGGTGTGCACAGTTGATGTCTAGTAGCTGTGAGAATTGGACATTGCACTACGGTATGTCTAGAAAGAGCCTAGTCCTTTTGCATGGAAGAGAATCTACATGGGTGATTTTATTACCTGATGTTGAAAGCGAATGTGATGTAACCTTTTCCATTGTGATTGTATTTGGGTTCATTTAGATGCTTTTCTCCAAGTGTGGCTGAAAAGTGAGGCAGAATCCAATCCAAGCATATAACAGAGGTTGAAGGTTAAACTCCTTGCTTAAGAGTCTGGCAGTGATGCTCTGGCAACCTTCAGATCCTTATAGCCACTAGCACAGAATTTATTATTACATTTTGTATGTGAATTTTGTACATATAATAATAGATAGGATAATTTATTAGGAGGCTAAGAATTATGTAGTATCATAAGCCTCTTTTGTAGAATAGTATACTCCTTTACTCAAATTCTACTCACTGGTGTAATAATTAAGCAAATAAAATGTTTTCTTATGTATACTTCCAGTAGATGGAGTTGCTAAGCTTATTTTCAGAGCTGTAAATGCAATTACTGCAAGCCATGCTGAGATTTATTAATCAACACTTGTTACGGTTATACTCCTCATTATACACTTTTTTTGAGCATGAGCTTTGAGGGGTGTGAAAATTGTCCAAATTCCAATGGACACTTCTCCCAACACCAATTCATGTTTTCTTCCACATGTAATTAATATTGACAAAACAATTTCTTTGTATTCAGTATACAGTATCTCACAAAAGTGAGTACACCCCTCACATTTGTGTAAATATTTCATTATATCTTTTCATGTGACAACAGTGAAGAAATGACACTTTGCTACAATGTAAAGTAGTGAGTGTACAGCTTGTGT
>JANDJT010000167.1:9149013-9168776 GCA_024331685.1 Stegophilus panzeri | reverse complement strand
TGTCACATGAAAAGATATAATCAAATATTTACAAAAATGTGAGGGGTGTACTCACTTTTGTGAGATACTGTATGTGTACAGCATATCGTTATGTACAGTATTTGTACATATTTATTTTGAATATAAACATTTTCAGCAAAGTTGGATGTAAATGTACCATTCATAAGAATGGAATTATCTTACAAATGCATATACTGGCAATCCCATATTGTATTATTTTTTTTAAATTATATATATTGTTATATTATGTTATTATATACTATATACAGTATAGCACATGTTACATGCATTGATTGAAACAAGCACAAACAAGGGCTCTTGTAAAAATTGATTTTTAATCTAATTAAAAATCAATTACATTTTTTACAATATATATATATATATTTTTACAAATTAAATTTTTTTTTTGTAAAAATTGTAATTTGTAAAAATTTTTTTTTTTTTTTTACCTCTTTTAGTAAATTAGGGGTCAAGTTAGCAACAAATTTGGTTAGTTAGCAACCTATTAAATTTCAAGCATGACATCTTTCAACAAGGATGGCAGTATTAACATGCATTTATACACTGTTTGAGCAGAGCATACAGATCAGCAGGTGAGAGAGCTGGACAGACTATAGAACTAAAGGGCTGCTGCACCTGTACCTTTAGGTTGAGATGAAGCAAGGGCTAAATCCTCCTGGTGCCACTATCAAAGGGTAGTGGAATGACATTGTGAATATTGATGGAAACCAGCCACAGTGAAAATAGACTATCATGCATGTATAAAAGTATGGGTCGCAACCCTATGTGGGCTTGCTTGAGAATCTCTTTTGCTTCATTCATTTATTTTAAAAATAAATATTAGGAATATTTAAAATTGATAGTTTATGTGTGAAAATATTTTGAATAAAAATACAGTCTCTCATACTAAATAGTTTCAGATCTTCAAATGAAATACACCATAAAACAAAGATAACCTGAGTAAACACACAATACAGTTTTTATTTATTTATTGAAGCAAAAAAGTGACCTAACACCTATTACCCATGGGGAAAACTATTTGCCCCCTTAAACTTAAAATCTAGTTGTGCCACCTTTAGCAGCAATAACTGCAATCAAACGCTTCTATATAACTGGAGATCAGTCTTTCACAGCGCTGTGGTGGAATTTTGGCCCACTCTTCTTTTCAGAACTGCTTTAGTTCAGCCACACTGGAGGGTATTCGAGCATGAACTGCCTGTTTAAGGTCCTGCCACAGCATCTCCATTGGCTCATGTCAGGACTTTGACTAGGCCACTGCATTGTTTTTGAGCTATTCAGAGGTGGACTTACTCCTAGGCTTTGGATCATTGTCTTGCTGCATAATCCAGTTGTGCTTGAGTTTCAACTTATGGAATGAAGACGGAACATTCTTCTTTAGAATTTTCTGGTAGAGAGCAAAATTCATGTTTCCCTCAATTATTGCAAGTTGTCCAGGCTCTGAAGCAGCAAAGCACCCCCACACCATCAAACTGCCCCACCATGCTTGACTGTAGGTATGATGATCTTTTTGTGGAATTCGGTATTTGTTTTGGCAAAATTCAGACGAGCCATAATGTTCTTATGGGTTAGCAGTGGTTTTTGCCTTGCCACTCTTCCATGGAAGCCATTTTTGCCCAGTGTCTTTCTGATAGTGGAGTCATGAACAGTGACTTTTATTGATGCAAGAGAGGTCTATATTTCCTTTTATGTTGTCCTTGGCTCTTTTGTGACTTCCTGGATGAATCGTTGCTGTGCTCTTGGAGGCATTTTGGAAGGTCGGCCACTTCTAGGAAGGTTCACTACTGTGCTGAATTTTTCCATTTGGAGATAATGGCTCTCACTGTGGTTCTTTGGAGTCCTAGAGCCTTTGTATAAAATAGCTTTGTAACCCTTCCCAGACTGATGTATTTCAGTCACCTTCTTCCTCATAATTTCTGGAATTTCTTTCAACTTTGGCATGATGTGTAGGACCTTTTAAACAACTTTTACTCAGGTTGCCTTTGTTTTATCTTAGATTTTGTTTTAATGCCTGAAACAATTTAGCATGAGATACACAAAAACAGAGGAAATGAGGATACATGGTCTGCCCTATATAGTGCTTTTTTAACCTTAACTGTTCTACAAAGCACTTTACACTGTTTCTCATTCACACACACCAATGTTAGCAGAGGTAGCTTGCCATCTGGAGCAACTTTGGGTTCAGTGTCTTGCCCTAGGACACTTTGGCATGTGGAGTCATGTGGGTCGGGATTCGAATTGCCAACCCTACAATTAGTGGACAAACCGCTCTACCAGCTGAGCCGCAGCCGCCCGTAGAATAGGAGCAACTGCTTTTTCACAGTACTGTAGATACATTTCCATCTACCTCTACTAAACAAACTAGTGTTGTGTCTCAAATTGCATACTTATTTCCTGTTCTTCATCATAATTGAGCACTAACACTAACCAGTTGTTCTATATTAGTTGAGTGAATTTTGAAAAGTTGAATTTCTGCATTTTAAAAACCCTTCATGTAGCTTTCAAACCTACCAAAAAGTCTGTTTTGTGTACTAGTCTTCTGGATTTTCCAGATTTATGAATAGTTTTGAATGTAAGGTCTGATGAAGTCTGAATGTATGATTCTATGACAAATATGGGTTGTATCCCTAATTCAGGGCACAGTTCCTAGCGCTTAATGAGATAATGAAGATAAATGCCAGTCATTTAGGTCAATAAATCCTTTAGACAGCAGTAACCAAGCAATGGGAAACATGGCAGTGAAGTACAGTACATCACAGGTATTATTAATGCTGATGAGAAGGCAACATGGTTAAGTTGGTTGTAAACTACACATATCTAGCCATAACACCATTCCCAAAAAAGTTGGGTTTCAGATTTTGTAATAGCAGATAGTTGGAGCTAAGCTGGATACAGCTCAAGCTGCATTGGTGTTGCCATACAATTCAAAATAATAAAAAAAATGGCTTGTATCAGATCAGAGCATGACCACCTTTCTGCTGCATGATTTAAAAAAAAAAAAAAAAGCGCCAAGGCATCTCTGCATTGTATCTGAAACATCCAATATTGGACTTATTGTGCATATTTGGATGTATTGTGGGCAGGAAACAAGCATGATTGGCTGTGACTGCAGATCTGAAAGTTTGGGTTAGCTTTGGCACTCAGGATGTTTACAAAGTGCATGTTTTAGTCTTTGTGTGCTCCTTTTTCTGGACAATTGAGTCCCATGCCATTTGAGGCAGTTGTTCAGTGCACATTTTCTTTCCTTGCAAAGAGGGAGTTTATAATGATAGATACCGTCCAGCAAGGCTGTAGAAGTGTGAATGGCAAAAACATGAAGACAAAAGAGAAAAAAATTTGTCTTGAGATTATCATATTAATGTCCTAAAGCAAATCTGTGGCTAGTGCTACAACATTTTCAGGAGCCCCTAAGGTGGTCACGCATATTATTTCAGACTGACAATAACCTGGTGGTATTTATGCTGGGAGAACAAAATCACAAACAATGTTGAAATAGTTCAGTTATGACAACATTAACCCAGTTAATGTGCCAGATGCTGGTGTATACTGGAGCCCATTCCTAAAATAGACAACCTTCTACTTCTTCTTCTTCTTCTTCTTCTTGTTATTATTATTATTATTATTATTATTATTATTATTATTAGTAGTAGTAGTAGTAGTAGTAGTAGTAGTACCCAAGGGCTGCAGCTGTTGGTAATAGTTTTGCAACTTCATTATTCTATGGGCATTATTTTCTTACATGTATACAAAAAAAGTGTACACAAGGAGGAAAGACCCTGTCTCTGAGGAAGGAGAAAGATGCTTTTATTTGGGGTTAATGAGAATTGCTTAATTGATGACAAGTGTATGATAATTAATTACCCTAAATTGATTTCATTTGTTTTTCACTTGATTTTTGGTGGTTGCTATATCATATCAAATATGGACCAAATATATATGGACCTAACTGTATATATAAATGGGCTGGACCCATTTAGCCAGGGCTGGACTATGCATCATCTTTGGCCTTTGTGACCTAAGGAGGGCAACTGAGTCCAAGGTAGCAATGCTAGTACTGTTAAAAAAAAAAACAACCAATTCATCAGGATTGACACAAGAGGATAGAATTTTCACAGCATTTGGCAATTGAGTAGATATATAGACATCATTGAAAAGCCTGGCAGTAGTGGGATTGAAACATCTGGAACAACATGGTGGGTGATAAGATTTGGACATAGGACATGACAGCACAGATTCAAAAACAACTGGACAATGAACAGAAATAGCAGCATCACATATTTCGAGGTTTGCCACAGAAAAACCAAATGATAGCACTAAATCAAGAATATGACACTTCTAATGTGTAGGTCCAGAAACGGGTTGGATAATAGTCCATAAGACATAAAAACTCTTTTACCAGAGGTTTCAAATGGCAACAGACATGTATATTAAAATCACCTAGAATCAGAAGTCTATCAGTGTGTGGCACTAGAGAGGCCAGAAAATCAGAAAATTCTTCAATGAAATTAAGGTGGTCTGTACACATAGCACACATAGCAAGGAGGTAGGAAGATCAACCTTGAAAAGCTGCACCTCTAAGCTTAAAAAAATCATCAACAAGCAAATGTTTACAATTAAAACAATTCTTAAAAATTGTTGCTATTCCACCTACACAACCTACAGTTCTTGGAGAATTAAAAAATGAACAGTCTAGAGAAGTAAGTTCCTTCAGGGCAGTAGAATCACCAGGGCTGGGCTAGGTCTCCAGAGCAGGAGTGGTGAAGAAGTCATTTAAAATAAATGATTTGTTGGACAAAGACCTCGCATTTATTAAAGCAAATTTAACAGGATGGTCTGTAATCTGCACTGGCTTTGACATGGTGTGTATTGGTAAATATTCCAGCAATCTAAGGTTGCTGAAATTAACCCCCCTGTTTCCAGGGCTTGATCTAGTGTGAGAATGGTGAAAAGGAGACCAGATGGCCAATATTTGATCATCAACAAAGGTATCAGAGAGACAGGAAGTACAAAGTTTAGTCGTGAGGCTTGATGAACATAGCGTGGATGACGAGCAATTCCCAGCGTGACACAGGTTTTGTAGACTCCGGCCAGCAGGCACGATGACGAATTCCTGTGATAAAGCTCTGCAGCTGAGTACCAATAAACCATTGTAGAAAAGATAGTTGTGAAGAACAGCATAACAACTGTAGTTGACATGCCATGCATAGTGAAAAGAAAACTGTCCAAGTACGGAAAAAACACTCAATCTCGAGTAGCGCATCTCTCTGCCCCGTCTACATGACCACGTTGAAAACGCGTTAGCCTGAATACCTCAGGACCACCCAGAAAACCACTGAGTAGGAAAAGAGCAGACTGGTAAAGAATGCCATAGACCTTTAAAACCCAAAGGAGAGTAGCAAGCAATAAACCAGAGACAAAGTGGAGACTTACCCACGGGTCTATAAGCGACAAACTGGGGGTAACAAGAGTACCAAAAACCTGCAGTAGGCCAGTGAACGACAGGAGAAAAGATCCATATCCAAGAAAAAAAAGTCTATATGAAACATAAACTATAGGGTGCAGATTCACAATGTCAACAGTATAATCCAGAAGGACAAGCAAAAATCGACAGCAAAACACAAACAAACACGCCAGCGTTCACTCAAACAACTGTGTCTGTTACCAAAACTCATGTCATTTAAAAAGCATGTTTAAAAGCTTCTCAACTAGCTCCTTTGTTTTCCCCACAAGAAAATGTTTATTTTAAAGAAATGGTTGGTTATCCAATCAAATAATCGATATTTGTGACAAAAAAAATCACTATATATGCATGCAAGTTGTATTTTTTCTAAAAAAAACCCCAAAAAACACAGCAAAGCCATTGTTTCCTTTTAAAGATGACCTAAACCTCAAGTTTATAAATTTTTTTAGTAGGTAATTTATTAAACATTGGTTAAATGATGGACCAAACAAAATTTTAAAAAAAATTGTGGTTTAACTTTAGAAAAAAAACCCCCAACATTTTAGTAACAGGAATGAACACTGCTAATGGGAACGTCTGTCCGTATGTGTGTGCGCATGCGCGAGAGCGTGCACGTGTGAGAATGTGCATGCGTGTGTGTTGTTTGGGTGTACATGTTATGTGTGTGCGTGTGTGTGAGAGATTTCTGTAATGAAGGGATGTGCTGTATGCTTGTAGTTCTTCACAACAAAGGAGGTGGAAAGAGAAAGAAGGGGGGGGATAGAGAGAGAAAGAGGGAGAGAGAGGGGGAAGAAGAGAGAGAGGGGGTGTTTCTCATTTCTTATTTGTGCATCCTCGTTTCCTTTCCTCACGTCTTAGCTCCACCCCCTTAGGATGTGAGTGAAGGATGCAAGGATGAGATGTGAGGAGAGAGGAATCAAAGCAAGTCAAATGGAATATCCTTGCTCTCTCAAGTGTCACTTCAAAGCAATGTCAATGAATGATGACTATGCTCGGCTGGACTATCTCACTGCGCTTCAGGGATTTGCTGTTATGTTATTGGAGCTTGGTTAATAACAATATTCTTAATAAAGCAAAATGCACTGATATTATGTGAAATGTCTGGGTTATTCAACAATGAATTAACGAACAGTATATAATTTATTGCATCTTCAGTGCAGCTTTGCATATCCAAACATGCAAGGATCAATTAATTACAATACTCACTGTAAGCATATTATTATTTAATTATATTTCACACAAAATTCCATCACATAATCAAAGGACGTTTTGTTTGAGATTGTGGAAGATGTAAAGGAGGAGGTGAATTTGTACGTGTGTCAGGTTTTGACAAGAAACACTTCCGCATAGGATACACCTGTGTATCCTGGCTCCTAGCTCCTCTGGAAGCTTCCTCACTCCTCGTTGCTCAAATCCTCGCAGTGCAATTTGAGAATTGGTATGTCCTTCAAGATGGCTGACTTCGAGTGATTTCCAGGTCATAGGCTGGAGGATGGATGAGCAAGGAAATGAGGAAACATCAATTTGAGTATTGAGAAGTACCCAAAATATCCACAGAGCCACACTTCGAAAATCTACCGGAAATAGTAGACCATCCAGGTACCACTGGGATACTCATTTCAAGATCCTACAGTTGTGTCCCAAATGACGTACATACAATCATACAGTGTATGTATGTCATTTGGAACATAACCTCCATCCTCCAGCCCATGACCTGGAACTCGATCGTATGTACGATACACTTATACTATACACTATACACTCTGCCGTCTAGTGTATGAATTTTAGAAGGGTAGTATAATCTCAAATGGCACACTTTCGTTATTGTACTAACCAGAAGTATATGCTAACCAGAAGTATATGCTGTTTTTCGGTTGAGTGAGTGCATTATCCGGGAACTTAAAGTGCACTTTTTTGGGGGGGTTTTTCAGTGTGAACACACTAATCACACTATTTATACTATAAAATGGGGTAGAATGGTGCCTAAGCGTGCAATTTAGGACGCACTATATGATTTGGGACATGCTGTGGCTCAGGTGGAGCAGATTGTCCACTAATCGTAGGGTTGGCGGTTTGATTCCCAGCCCACATGATTCCACATGCTGAAGTGTCCTTGGGCAAGACACTGGGTGCTTCTCAGTACTCAAATTGGTGCTTCCTCACCCCTGGCGCATCATGTTATGGTGATGGTTTTAATCAGCAATGACTAATAAACTGGTCAGGGTTGACGACAAGATGGATGGAGTCAAATACAATCCCAGAAGGAAACTGTTTCAATCTCCAAGTCTGGGGGAGATTCACCTTCCAACAGCACAAAATCCCATACTGGCAAAGCCGAACCTGAATGTGTAAGAATGGTCCACTTAAATCCCAGACCTCCAATTGAGATTCTGTGGCAAGACTTAAAATTCCTGTTCACCAATGATCTCCATCCCATCTGACAAAGCTTGAGTAATTTTCCCAGTAAGAATGGGCAAAAATATCAGGACCCAGATGTGCAAAACTGATAGACACATTCCAGACCTTCAGCTGTAATTGCAACCAAAGTTGGTTCTGCCAATTTATGCAGAATTGCTTCTTGTATAAATGCATAAATAGGTAAATACTTATGCAATAAATGTCACACACAAACACACACGCAAACATGTAAAAGTCACGTTGAAAATATGTTTTTTTCATTTAAAATTAGAAATAGAAAGAAAGTTGAGGAATTTTTAAATATATGAAAGAAAGAAAGTAAATCTTCGATATCTCAAATATTTAGAAACTCTGAAATTCATGTAAATATTGCAAATATTCTTTTCATTCAAGTTGTCAATAATATAATTTATAATGAAAATTGTTGTATTAAATTATAAAGAATGCAAGAATGTATAGTTGAGTTTGATTTAGACTACTTTCCATTATAACTCTACTTTAGACACAGTTCTAATCACATTTAAAACTCTGTTTTAATCCCCCAACTAACATAATCTTCTAAATGGTGAGCAAAACCTCCTGCAGATCGCTTGATGTTCTTTTAAAACCCACTTCAGGGAATACATACTTTAACTGTCAGTTTCCTGAGTGCTAAGGTGATGTTTGCAAATTGTTACTACACACTGTCAAGGGACTACTTAAAATGCCAATTTTCTCTTTTCATCTCTATTATAACTTCACCCTGACAATACACATCATCCTTAATTTACAGCAGACAGAGCTACTGCATTTTCTTACCTGAGTTCTTATAACAGATAATTGGTTAAAATAAAATGACCATTATTTCAAGCCTAATAAAATGCATTGTGTAGTAAGTAGGCAGTATTTCTTATGATGTATTCAAATGTACTCAAACAGAAACAAATCTTACATTATCTTAATTGTTAAAATCTAATATACATTTACTGAATAATTACTGAGAGCACATAATGATTTTATATTAGATCTCCAATTAATATTCTAGCACATGTGTAGCAGTACCTGTTTATATACACATAGACTAAAGACATTCAAACTCAGTTTTTCACAACATGTTTCATGTTAACTTACATTTCCTGGGTTGTCAATTATGTTAGCTACTTTATTTCCATAAAAGGTCATTTCAAAATAATAACTAAGAGACAGATTTATTTCAGCTTTTATATACTTTACTAGCTTTTCAGTGCTTCAAAAGTTTACATACATCAAGTTGACTGTCTCTTTAAACAGAATCTTTGTTTCAGAAGCTTCTGATTGGCCAATGGCATAATTAGGAGTTAATTGTTAGTGTACCTGTAGCTGTAAAAGGACCTTTCTTTAGAGACAGTGCCTTTTTTGCCCATTATACTGGGAAAATTCAAGCAACTCAGCCAAGACCTCTGAAAAAAATTGTGGACCTCCACAAGACCGTGGACCTCCACAAATTCCTCTTTAGGAGTAATTCCCAAACAATTGAAGGTATCCTGATCATCTGCACAAACAATTGTATGCAAATAAAAATCTTGGGACAAGACAGACACTGCATATTTCAGTAAAAAGTTAGAAATGAACTCCTAGAAATGAATGAACTTTGGTCCAAAAGGTTCAAATGAACCCAAAAAACAAAAACAAAGGAACTGGTGAAGGAGTTGAAGGCATCAGATACCAAATATGTACATCACCATTAAGACAATCCTACATCGACATGGCCTGAAGGCTAGATGGCATCATGCGGGTGGAGGATTATCTAGAAATACTGAAACAAATCCTTAAGACATTTTAAACAACCTCAAAACTTGGTCACAGCTGGGTCTTCCAGCAGGACAATGATCCTAAGCATACCTCAGTTGTAGTGAAATGGCTTAAAGACAACAAAATAAAAGTATTGGGCTGGTCATAGAAGATTTGTGGACTGCAACAGTATGTCTGAACAAGGAGGCTCACAAACCTGACTGAGTTACACCATTTCTGTCAGGAGGGAATGTGCAAAAATTCTGGCAAAGTATTGTGGAAGCTTGTGGATGGCTGCTCCAAGTCTTTGATTCAAGTTTAAGCAATTAAATGGCAATGCCACCAAATACTAACAAAGTGTATGTAGACTTTTGACCCACTGAAAAAATGTTGAAATAAATCCTCTTAGCTATTATTTGAAATGACCTCTTATGGAAGTAAATTAGATATGCTAATTAACTTAACACAGGAAATGTATGGTAACATGAATATGTTTGAATATCTTTATCCTAACTGTATATAAACCTTCAGCCCAAATTGTATAGCTTATCTGGTCAGATACCAGTTACAGACACCTGCCATGGATACAATGCACATTTGACAACCACACATGAGGATGTTTTTCAACATAAATGATTCAGGTTTATTCATTTTTAGTTACAGTTTGCACTCACTGTGTGTTTACAGACAGAAACATTATACAGTTCCAATAACAATTTCAGCAAAATATTACATGGCAATATTAGAATGTAACAATACAAGTGATGGAACAACATTAAATCTCAATGTGGGGAGCAAGGATGTGTTGGGTAATGTGTTTTCCTCACAACGAGACAACACTGTTTCCACTATTTAAATTTAAAAAGAGATTATTTGTATGAATATATCCCTTGATCCTTTCTTCTTTCTTAAAATCTCTATTGCCCTTGTCTTAAGAAACAAACAAACAAAAAACTGGCATAGAAATACACAACATAGATGCTCCCACAGAGACAGTTCAACTGGTGATAAATACAGGGTCCTATTTTAGCTGATATAAAACTATATATTTTAGTTTAGTAAGTTAGTCATTTCATATAAATAAAAGTTCACACAGACAATAATTTCCAACATACTTATGAGTAAGCCTTTAATTAATATGATTAACAACCGTTATTTACAGAAAAATATTCCTACACAATACCCAAGTAGAAAATGTTAATTACAGTGCTGTGAAAAAGTACTGATTTCTTCTCATGCTAAATAGTTTTAGATCTTCAAACGAAATACAACATAAAGCAAGGCAACCTGAGTAAACACAAAAAACATTTTTTAAATGATAACGCTATTTATTGAAGCAAAAAGGTTATCCAATACCAAATGGGCCTGTGTGAAAATATATTTGCCCCCATAGTTACTAATTCCCCAAATCTATAAAACTGTATTCATAATGGGGTTCAGCTGGACTCATTGGACACAACCAGGCCTGATTACTGCAAACCCTGTGGTGTAAATGTGATGGTGTGGGGATGTTTTGCTGCTGCAGGGCCTGGGCAACTTGCAATAATTGAGGGAAACATGAATTCTGCTCTCTACCAGAAAATCCTAAAGGAGAATGTCCAGTCTTTAGTCCGTAAGTTGAAAGCGCAACTAGCTTATGCAGCAAGACAATGATCCAAGCATAAGAGTAAGTTCACCTCTGAAAGGCTCAAAAGAGCTAAATTAAAGTTTTGGAGTGGCCTAATCAAAGTCCTGACTTGAACCAATTATGATGCTGTGTCAGGACCTTAAACGGGCAGTTCATGCTTGAAAACCCTCCAGTGTGGCTGAACTAAAGCAGTTCTACAAAGAAGAGTGGGCCAAAATTCCACCTGATCTCCAGTTATCGGAAACGTTTGGTTGCAGTTATTGCTGCTAAAGGTGGCACAACCAGATTTTAAGTTTAAGGGGGCAGTTAGTTTTTCACATGGATGATAGGTGTTAGATAATTTTTATTTGCTTCAATATATTAAATATTAAATAAATATTTTGTGTTTATTCAAGTTGCATGAGCTAAAACTATTTAGTATGATATATACACAAAAAACAGAAATCAGGATGGGGACAAATCATTTTTCACAGTATTGTACGTCAAGAATTTTAGGTAGGTGTTTTTCTTGTGATTAGTTCTTAACACCCCCTGCTAGTTAAATACTTCCATAAACCTGTATAAAAATAGCCAAACTGCATTTAAGTCTCGGTCTGTGTGCATGAGAGTATCTGAGCCCTTTTCTCCCTATATAGAACTAAACACATAAAAATTTAATTGTTGGGGGCACATATTTTTTTCCACAAGCAGTCAATTAAGAACTCAGTTGCTGCACAGCACATCATCATCTTAGTCATGTAATCAAGTTACTGTATGTTATGATGGTCAAAAGGCCATTTTACTCTACACTGAAAAAAATTAATAATTGAACCTTTAATAAATTGTACATGATAATATTTTGCTTGTCTATTCAATTGAAATGTTTTACTTCAACTAAACAATGCTAAGCTATCTTAAAATGCTTTACAGTAAGCACATTTCAATTAATTACAGTAAAGTCAATTATGAATTGTTAGGCCTAAGTTCTGAGCTTGTGGTTCTGTCTGTGCATGCCCAATGTTGTCTGCCATGAGAACGGCCATTTTCTCCACCTCTGATTTCATTTTGGGTGTTATGGAAGTCAAAATATCTTGTTTTTGTTTGTTTTAAGGCCAAGGGTTGTTGTGTTATGAAATATTTGGATTGATTTGTTAAGATCTATTTTAATGTTTGTGGATTACTCACAGTAATGTGCACAATTTTCAAAGTAGTAGGCCTAGTCTATAATTACTAATTTTCTAGTAGAAATTGACGGGGTTTTGAAGAACCCCCGTACTTCATACAAGTACATATAGTATAAAATGTGTAGCATGCCATTTGAGACACAGCTGAAGTGTCAGGGTAACCACCATTCCAGGTATAAAAAGATGAGATATATATATTGTTAGCATGGCATAGTAACATTATATTTGAGTTATAAATTGGATCTTTTGGTGCTTTCATTTGTAGTCTATTAATGATACATGTCAACATAAATGTTGTTTTATTTGCTGACCTGGAACAGTGGTTACCCTGTCACTTGAGCTGTGTCTCTACCTTGAGTGTGTACACTACATTTAGTGTAGCAGCAAAATAAATAATTTGTTGTAACCATTAAAAATTAATCTTTTTATTCAGTAACTCCAGTGAAGCTATTAAGATCGGTGTGTAAAAACAGTGGAGAAGATAAGTCTGGACCTTCAGATGAGTCCTGAAATTTAAACACATTAACAATTGTAATAGTACTGCTTGATTACCCCTGAGGTCATAGCAGAGCTTTTGGAGAGGGGGTGGTTAAGAAAGCAAATATTCAATAATAGCTTTTTTGACGGTTTTTGTTAGTTTTAAGGCCTAGGGCTGTTGTATTATGAAATATTTGAATTGATTTGTTAAGATCCATTTTGTTTGTGGATTGTGCACTTACTCAAAGTAATGCGCTGTGAATTGTCAAAGTAGTACTCCTAGTCTATAATTACTACTTTGTGAGTGGGAACTGATAGGGTTTGTTTTTGGATCACAAGAATTTTGGATCCATAAGAAAGCAAATGGTCAATAATAGCTTTTTTGACGGTTTTTATTTTCCACCATGAATGTGTTCCCTGGTCCATCCTTTCAGATTTTGGCGGGTACTGTTCTCTTTTCTCACAAACATTTAATGGCATGATTCAATTTAGCATCAGCAGCTCATTATAGTGTATATATTAATAATGGTAAAATACCGTAAGAATACAGAATTGTGTTAACGGACATTAAACACTGGCAGAGAGATAAGAAAATCTGTTAAAACCCATTAATTTATTTTAACAAGCTAACAGTACAAATGTGTGTAGCTAATATATAATTTAATAAAGTAAAATGTAGGCTCTGGGAGCAAGTCTTAGCCTTCACATTTCTTGATATGTCACCTCGCATGATCTAAGCTATTCTACTTACTCATGCCTCTTGTAAAGCTTCCAGAAAAAAGCTTTTCATCATCCATGATGCCACTTCTGTCCATTTTGGGGCACACATTCTCTCTGTCATGACTAGCCTTTAGGATAAGATAAAAATGTCAGTAGTGAGAGAGAGAGTGGATTTGTTTCATGCTTACTTGTTTACTGTTTCATAATATAATCTATATAAGATGGGGACTCACATGATTTAAGATAATAAACTGATGCTGATCAAGTGTTCTTTCTCTTCCTGGGAAGAGAAAGAAATCAAACACTGATGTCATCTTAAAGGTCATACATGACCTGCAATCATAAGAGAAATGATAAGTATTTGTACAAAAATATACATTTAAGTAAAAAATTGATCAAAAATAACATTCACAACAACTTTCTGCTGGTGTTCCCACTCCAAGGCTTTGTATTTATTCTTAGCTCTTTGCTACATGCCAATGGATTACTGTATTTTTGGAGAACACATCAGACTTTGGTACAGTCATTTTCTAGCGGTCATTTTGGACAAGCTCTAGTGTCTGCAATACAACAACATTATGTATTGATTTCAGTTAGCTTCAAGTCATTCATTTTAGCAGGCAGCCCCATGCCACCCTACAGTTAATCTCCTAACACACTCCTTTTACAGTTTTTACAATTGCACACTTGCACACACAGGTTGTGCAGCTCGGTTGACTTGACCATAAGCCATAAAGCATCATAAGCCAGTACAAAATTCTAAACACATTTTACTGGAGTTTACAATGATTACAAACTCCCTACATACTAAGGTTTTCTTTTGGAAAAGAAATATTGCTGTTATGGAATATTTTGGGAGTAGTAAGACATAAAATACATTCTGACCTTACCAGGACAAACACTGCAGAGACAGTGTGTGTGTTTAAACATAATGCATTTTAGGTGTTTAAACATAATGAATTTAAGCTTTACTATACAGAACAGCCAATAAACTATCAAACAAGGAACAAACTACAATAAACTACAATAGAAAATTACTGATGTTTATCTGTCACAGATATTATCACTGTTATCAAGTGCAAAGCAAACTAATACAAGGTGATGGTATTCACAAATTTTTAGTGCTTCTGCACACTTTTCACAACTACTTATTAAATTTCTTAATTTATTGATTTAATTTAAATTTATTAAAATTAGTTATTAAGAAACGTACTAAAATAAACTTCACATGATTTTATAGAACTGACTGCTTATAATAAACCCACTGAAATAAAGATGTGATTACTTATATAATTAAAACATTATATAATTGAGTGCAGAAATGAAGGTGAGTAATCACCTGACACTGATATTACAGTGGCCAGTCTTAACAATTTATGTGATTTGGCTCTTCTTGTTGATTTTATTTTTTATTTCTTTGCCAGGTGGCCAAAACACACAAGGAAAAGCATTGTGTAAAAATATTATCAGCAATCATAGACATTCGCATTCGGACGGGGTTAGATTTTTCAGAGGATCACTCAGTTAGCCGAAAAACAATAGGTAATTTGCTCTGGAAATTTTATAGAGGTTATATGAGAAAAACACAGTCTTGGCAGATTTGGATGGGATTAAAATTGCAAAGTACATCTGTAAAACATAAATTTCTCAAACGTTCCCCTGGAAAACTAGTCCCAAAAATAAATTTCCACCGACAATCTTGCTAACTGAAACACTCCAAATCTGTGAATCATTTTTGGTGTTTGGAATCAACTCCAAAGCTTTGGGGTTGACATTTAATTTTCTGTGTCCAGAACCAGTGAATCAACTCTTTTTGGAATCAACTTCGACATGAATTGAAATCAGAATGGAGACTTGATCACACAAGATGTATTAAAAAAAATTATATATAAGCTAGTTGGTCTAAAAATGACTTATAGGCTAACTGATTCAAAGAGCTTCGCTACTCACTCCCCAACACTACATAATGCACATGCTTTATGCATGAATTGTGTTTTGAAGTAAGAAAAGAACCTTCTAATAAATTACTCATTAATTTAAGACCACATTCAATCATTTTTAACCCATCGTGTTGTCATACAAACTACTGACATTTTGGCCTAACTAGCACTGGTTTCTGATAGGGCAGGGAAAATAGACAAATAAGGCCATAAAGGTGTGATACAGAAAATCAAATAAGGAAGGATATAGCATTATTATCTCGTTATTTTTTAATATATTTCTATATTAAAAGCTTCTTAGGTTCCTATGTATTTCTATGTGTGAAAATACCACCTGAATACATACTGAAGCTTCAGTAAAGAAACACAAGTTATGTCATGTGGCACCAGAATAGTGTACTGGAAAGTGCTCCCATACATTCTCTGTGCTCTTCCATTTTTATCAAATGTGTTTTTAGTCTAAATGAAGTGACATAGCATTTGCCACAGTGTGCTTCAAAATACAGTCCAACTAATCAGCTATGAAATTAATTGTAAACTATTATTATTGAATAATAGTATTATTATGGAATTTAATAAAGTACCAGATCTCAATCCCTTTTTTATCCACATTTTTCTTACATTTCTATGTTTGATGTTCATCTTTGTGTCTGTTATTTTTATTGTTTTGGCTGTTTGTTAAATTTGTAGGCGACTGATTGAGTGTATCAGTTGGTTTGGTCTCGTGGCCGCTTAGGCTTTGTTTGGTGCTTGTGCAGCTCTGGGGATCGTTGGTGCAGTTCAGGGTGGTGGTGCCTGATGGCACTGTAGCAGTGTGGGCTATGCCAGTTAGTGGAAAGTGAAAAAGGTGCTATAATTTAAACATATTTTTATTAGTACTATTAACCCTTATTATTATTATTATTATTATTATTATTATTATTATTTATTATTATTATTATTATTATTATTGTTGTTGTAGGCTAGTGTGCAATATCCATATGATTGTGAACCACTGTAAAAGGGCAGACAGTTTTACCATTATTTATATCAGATTTTCAAAAATAACATTTACAAGAGATACCATTTTAAAATATCATTTACAATTACATATATTATTCAGTCCTTCTTGCTTATGCATACCTTTTCTAGATCCTCCAGTATCATGTTTTATTCTTTCAGGTTCTGCTTTCCTGAGAGCTGGCTGTTCTTAACCAAGCTTTTCCCCTTGCTCTTACCAAACTCTTTGGATATTCCCAGTCCTTGGCTTGGACCTCCACCTTCAGACACAGGCTCTGTTGCCAAATTCAGATTGGTTGGCAGCACAACATTCCCCTGCACGTGGTGCAAGTAAGTCCTACTCCTGCTGTGCTGCACTGAACAAAGTTGTAGTTTAAAGGCAGCTTGGAACCCCCGACGGAAGTTTTCATTAAAGAAGCCATAAATTATAGGATTGATGCTGCTGTTGCAAAAGGCCAACCAGTGGGCCAAAGGGTAGATGTAGATGTTTATCACCCGGTGCTGGAAGTCATTCAAACTGGCATAATCACTCAGCATCATCAGGGTCCACAAAGGTAACCAGGACAGGATGAACAGCAGCGCCACAACAACTAACATCTTAACAACATGTTTCTTTTTCCGTGACAATATCTGGTGAGTTTCATAGCCACTTGGTTTTCTGGAGCCAGAGCCAAAGCTGGAAGCAGATTCTTGGCTTGCAGGGGTCGGAGTGGCTGTCTTGAAGAGTGTGAGCCCAATGTGGGCATACATAATGACAATGAGGATTAGTGGACCCAGATATATATTGGCAAAGAGCACAGTGGTATAGATTTTGCGCATTTCCTTTTTGGGCCAGTTCTCATGGCACCAGTAGAATGGCCGTGTTTCATTTCCATCTCCTAATAAAATGGAGATCTGGCTCTCCTCAGTGACCTGTAGCATGACACCTGATGGACACATAATGGCGATGGCCAATACCCAAATGACTGTGATTATGAGAGTGGAGGTGGAAATGGACAACTTCTGCTTGAAAGGGTAAACAATGCAACGAAACCTGAGACAAAGTGACAGAAGAAGTAAATGAGAGAGTAACAAGACACAATACAAATGGATGTACAGCAAATTTTCAAAACTTTTATATAAAAGATATAAAATGCATTTTATTCATAAAATTTATATATATATACACACACACACACACACACACACACACACACACACACATATTAGGGCTGCAACTAACGATTATTTTCATGGCCGATTATTATTTTTTTTCTCCCGATTAATCAGTTGGGGCGGGGCAAACTTTCGGTACCTTTTTTTTGTGTTTATTTGAAATAAAATCCACAAACTGAGTGTTACTTCAGACTAAAACTTTACACAACTGTTTGTCCAAAACAGAAAAGAACCCAATACACACACACACACACACCAGAATATATGTTTTTAATTTAGGACTGTAGTTTAATTCGGTGCTTTTTGTGCATCCATAAAAATAATTCATAAATACTATATAATTTATTTTATAGTATTTATGAATTATTTTTATGGATGCACAAAAAACACCGAATTAAACTATAGTCCTAAATTAATAATAAAAACTCAGTTTCACTGCACATTTTGGTTTCTGTTACTTGCTGTCTTTAGACATTATTTTAATTTTGATCATAATATTTTAATTAGACATTACAGATCTTACTCGCGCTCTATCAGCGCATCTGCACCGCACGTGATCAGCAACGCGGCCTCGTTACTAACACATCACTAACACATCACTTCCGTTATAATAAACGACAGAATTTACACTGCAAGCGCGCAAATACACCATATAATGACAATAAACTTAAATTAAACTAAACCTTTTAAGCAGCTTGCACCAGTTTCCGCTGCCCCTTACACACAGTGGAGCATTTTGGATATAAACATAAGTTTGTCCTCGTGCACCAGTTTGATTTCCACGGTTTTTAAAATGCACCCCTGCCTTAGAGGACTTGGAGGTTACACACTTTCTTCCAATTTCACCTTCGTCTGTTGATGACTGAGGTCATGTTGGGAATAAAAGGTAACGCTGGCAGAAAGTAAACTGAAGAAAGTCATTATCGGTGACTTGGGTGTCTGCTAATGGTAGTGTGCGTATGACGTCATGCGCCGTCGCCTAGGAAGCGGCTTATACTTCCAGTTTGTAAAAAAAAACACTAGTGTTATATTTGAATTGATATTACCTTTCTAAAATCCACACACTAGACAGTAGTGCAGAGTGCATAGTGTAAGTGTATAGTACTTCATTTGGGACACAACTTTATTATTTACTCTCTGAAGTGTGTTTTCGGAACAGAAGTAACGTAATGAGTAAATCTCCCCCGTGCCGCACAGACCAACTAATCCATAATGAGATTTGTTGACAACGATTTTCATAATTGATTATTATCGATTTTATCGATTAGTTGTTGCAGCTCTAATATATATCTAAAATTTTATACACGCACACACACACACACACACACACACACCTGTCCACAGCAATGGCTACCAGTGTGAAGACAGAAGCAGACACAGATATTCCTTGTACCATCCCACTGAGCTTGCACACCCAACTTCCAAATGGCCACCCTAGCAGAGGAGCGAAAAACAGATTTATAATGATAAAAAGAAAGCTGCTTTTCATGTGCTTTTATCAAATACAACTCAATTTATTTTATGGTTGGGACAATATATTGAAATAAATTTGGGAAATTATTGAGTAAAATAAAAAAATTGTATTAGAACTACAAGTATATTTTAGTTCAGCATTTACTGTGGCTAGACAGTTTGTGTCGATACCTCAGAAAAACAATACCTCAGTCAAAACAACTACACATTCAATTAAAAGAAATGTCCTTAAAACTACAATACATAACATATAGATGTGTGTCAAATCAAAGGAAACTATCCATCCGTCCATCCATTTTCTGTATCTGTTTCTTATCCTACAAAGGGTCACCGGGGAGCCTGGACCCTAATTCGGGGTACAAGGTGGGGGGCACCCTGGACAGGGTCAAATGAAACTAATACAGTGGGGGAAATAAGTATTGAATGAGTCAACATTTTTTTCAGTAAATATATTTCCAGTGAGGTTATTCACATGAAATTTTCACCAGACTTTGGTATTGACTCAAGAAATCCACACATATAAAGAAATCCAAACATTAAAGTCCATAAATAAAGTTATGTGT
>JANDJT010000167.1:9070536-9083223 GCA_024331685.1 Stegophilus panzeri | reverse complement strand
CAATTTCACAAAATTATTTTGCACGGCCTTTCACAGAGATGTTTGTTGGTAAATGAGCCCTTTTATCTGTGCTCATGTTCGATGCACGTGAATCAAAGAGTGTGTTGGTTGAATGCGCGGAAATTCTGAAAAATTGCTAGCTCCTCCAAATATTGCAGAGTTTGCTTGATTTTGTGTTAATTTCTGCAATCGCAAAATCCTGGAGGGACTGATTAATGCTAGATGGGAACTCTATCTATCTATAAACCTTAACTCTACCAGGTTTGCTAAGAAGAATTAGCAAATACACAGAAATGTAGTTAATATTAGTAAGCATGTTTGCCTCACACCTCCGGGGTTGGGAGTTCAAATCCTGCCTCTGCCCTGTTTGCATGTTCTCCCCGTACTTCACTGTTTTCCTCCCCAAGTCCAAAGACATGTGTTGTAGGCTGACTGGCATTGTTGTGAATGGGCGTGTGAATGTGTGTGCGATTGTACCATCCAGGGTGTCCCCCGCCTTGTGCCACAAGTTCCCTGGGATAGGCTCTCCTGCCACCCTGTGTAGGATAAGAAGTATGGAAAATGGATGGATGGGTGAGAATTCACTGGGTATGGATGGATACCCATCATGCCACCCTTAGTAAGAAATTATAGTTTACTCATTTGTTGTTGTTGTTGTTTTTTCAGAACAATATGTGTTTGTATACAGATATGTGTGTGATCAGCCACTCAAAAATAATTTTTAAATGCTAATTGTTAAAGTAAAGAAAAAGAAATGAATTCCCCAAATTACAATGTAAATGTACCCTACCATGTACGCTACATGGTGCAACAATCAAAGATTATTGAATGTGTTTTGAAAGTACACTACATCATCTAGGTCCTTTAACTAAAGATTTTTTTTTTTTTAAAGCATCATCCTTGGGAACCAGCCAAGTGGCAAAAACAAACAAACATAACAAAACAAAGTTTAGTACCTGGTTCCTGAGAATGTAGTTTCTTTACTACTTTACTTTACTAGTTGTATTAGGTGTGGAATAAAAGTGTAGTAAAGGTTGAAAAAGAAACTGATTGAAAGTGGAAAAGAAGACAAATAATTACATGAGAAGCAATTTCAATGCAACAAGGATTGCCTTAATTAAACGACGCCGCAATCTGGCCCAATTTCATGGAACATTGAGGGAGCTCGGTATAGAATCGCTATTAAACTGCGGTGGAGCAGAGGGAAGGAAAGAACATTAATTGAATCAGCTAGCTGTGCTGTGAACTGAGGATGGCAGACGAAGGCCTCATTGAGTGAGTGATGGCATTTTGGGTTACATGCAGCTTTTAGGCTCAACGTACAGCATCAGTGTTGCCATTTTCAAAGTTAGATGCCATTTCATTTTTCTGCAATAATGCTGCTATGTGATCCATTCTAATTGAGTCCATGGAGTAAATGCAACTTGCAACCATGCAACCATTACAAGGGTTCAGGAATTGTTGTTTTTTGTTGTTGTTGTTTTGTTTTTTACAGCCTAATTTTTATCCACATCTGTTGCATATGTTCAACAGACAATCATTTTAATTTCCTTTCATTAACAATGAGAAATAAAACTGAAAACCTGTTTACATCTACAGTATTGGTGACTGTTGGGGCGGTCAGTAAAAGGTGAAACATTTTTTGTTATACCTTCATGAATTCCTCAGTCAAAGGTATTTGTAAATTAATGTCAACTCTAGATAATTTTTCAGAGATGTACAGGGAAGAATTTGCAAAATGTGTGAGCAATATAGTTAATATGATTATTAGAAACCTTTTAGAAGTCCCACATTACCAGAATAACCTTTTATTCTACTGTTGGAAAGTTAGATGCTTGATTGAGCTCTTTGGTGAGAAGTTCTCTCATGTCTGTCTCATTCTAAGGCCCTTATTGTTCAAGTGTTATAATTATAATTTTTAATTTGTGTTACATAGTAACATATGTTTATTGACAGACTGCAGCAACTGCCCTTAGACTTTCATTGTGAATAAACCGTTTTTTGGGTGCACGGTGGCTTAGTGGTTAGCACATTCGCCTCACACCTCCAGGACTGGGGGTTCAATTCCTGCCAGGGCCCTGTGTGTGCAGAGTTTGCATACTCTCCCCATTCTGCAGGGGTTTCCTTTGGGTACTTCGGTTTCCTCCCCCAGTCCAAAGAGATGCATGGTAGGCTGATTGACACAAATTGACACAATTTGTGTGTGTGAATGTGTGCTCTGTGATGGATTGGCACTCTGTGGCACTCCAGGGTGTACCCCGCCTTGTGCCCCATGCTCCCTGGTATAGGCTCCAAGTTCCCCATGACCCTGTAGGATAAGCGGTATAGAAAATGGATGGATAAACCATTTTTCCATTATTTAATTAGTACTGTGAAATGTGTTAAAATTCTTGTTTGTGGTAGTTGCACATACACTACAGATCCAGTGGACAGAGATCAAATAAAATAAAATAAATACTGTATTTTAAATACTGAGTATCCCTTTAACTGCAATTCCAGTTATACCAGTTATACCAATACCAATTATAAAGACCAGCATGGTATTAATAATGAATATTATTATGCATTTCGATCAGTTCCTGTAACCTGGTTCAACAGACATTACTATGTTGATTTGTGAGAGATAGGGCATGTTAAGATGAGGTGTGTTCACACATTCTGAATTTACACAAAATATAGCAAACACATCCAATACTGCCACACATAAGCTCTATACTTATTTGCAAACAATGAAATGAAAATTTATAATCCTTCTAGTTTGCTTTTGCAGGATGTTGTTCAAATTCAATCACAAAGGTATGTGTTATAAATGTAGTGTTATTCTTTTTTAATTGGGTTGTCTGCTTTGTATACCTCACCCATATGGCAGTGCAACATAAAACACCCAACCTTGGTGTTAGCACGATAATGTACCCAATGTTGATGAGGCATGCTAAACAGATGATGGATTGCTCTTTGAGAGCCAAAGCTACTTCACTGTCACTGAAACTGAAGAGAGAAAGATAAAAGATGTGGAGTGTGGCAGCAACAAGAAGCGTGAAACATAAATCAGACGGCCTCTTGGCAGTCTTTTGCCAGTCTTTTGGGCTTTTGACAGTCTCTACTGCATAGCAATCCCCTCTGGTCAGTGTGGACTTTTTAAAGCACCTAATTGAGTCACTTCATAGAGACACACTTCATCCAACAGTACTGGTCCTTGTTGTAGATAAATATATATAAAATCACCTGGATTTGTCAAATATTAATAAAGTGTACTTAGCTGATAACAATTATTCACAAATTCTATCTGAATCATTCATTTATAACAGACACATTTTTGAGTAATGAAATTGAAATACTACTCACAGCCCATTTGCTTCATTTTGTCAACTATTGTCTATGAAGGAATATTTCTATAGAAATTAAATTAATATCTAGATGATTAAATACATAATGAGATTCAAATGAACTTATTTATTTACTTGCTTTCTCACTCACTCACTTACTCACTTAAATGACACTGCTTGAGGTCTGAAATATTGTGTGCCTTACATGCGAGCTGGTTGAGCATTTATGAACAACGTCTACAGTGCCCTAAACACTTCAGTCCACATTCCAGTGAAGTTGTTAAGGTGTGGACCTTTAGTGTGTGAGTGATCAAATGTGCAAGCGTGTAAAAGTAAGCATTTCGGACAGTCCCCAAGATATCTTTACTAGTTAGCAGCAGCAGCTCATAACCAAAGATTTTGGTGGGTACAGAATGACATTAATAATGACATGGCATCAAACAAATTTAGGATGAGAGATTTGACTTATCACACTTGACTTATGCTAAAGATTTCTGTATAGTGATTTTTTCGAGTAACTCCATAATCATCAGTTAGTCAATAACATACAGTCATCCAGCAACAGCATGTTTTTGAACAGTTTTAGATGTACCTTTGTTCAACTGTGTTATGTGTGTGGTAATATCATTAACCATGTTTCACAGGTCTCTGCGAACTTTCCAGTATAACCACATCTCAGAAACCATATAAACATCCTGAAACTAGCCCCAAAATTGGGCATTGGAAAAGGGATGTATATTCTCACACACACACAATACACAATACACATTGCATGTGCATGAATTCATGTTGTTCTTACATTTCACTTCTCAACTAGACGTAGTGAATTTCTGTGCAACATCTTCACAGATGCCTTACAAAAGATTGCTGTGTAAGTGCATCCTAAACACTATAATCAGCAAGTTCTTGGCACACAGCACACTAGCTTGTGGCTGTTGCAAAATATTCAAGTGCCACCTAAAGTAAGTCATCCTTGTCAGCATCCCAGGCACCTAGCTCTTCTCTCTTTACCTTGATGTACACTCACTGAGTACTTTATTAGGACCACTGGTACACCTACTCATTCATGCAATAATAATAATAATAATAATAATAATAATAATAATTTGCATAGCACCTTTAAAAAGGCCCCTCAAGTCATCAAGTCCTAAAGAAATAAGTTTGAAGAGAAGATTTAAATACACCAAAAGACTGGGCTTCACTAAGATCAGATGGTAGAGAGTTCCACAGTTTTGGAGCATAATAAGAAAAGGCCCTATCACTCATATTATGTAAACAAGCCTGAAGGACAGTGAAAAGACCAGAGTTGGAGGAGCGGAGATCACATTTGAGGTGTAATGGGTTAAAAACTCAGCCAAATACTGGGGAGTCAAACCAACCAAAGCCTTGTATGTAAGCATGAGGATTTTAAAATCAACACAAGATCTGACAGAGAGCCAGAGCAAGGATTTCTAAATAGGAGTGATGTGATCACTTGTCCTTGACATACTCAAATAATAAGCTGCTGAATTTTGCACATACTGTAGTTTATTTATTGTAGACTTAGAGACTCCAGCAAGGATTTTATCTAATCAGCCAAGTGCAATGCATAAAATCATACAGATATGGGCCAGTAGCTTCGGGTAATGTTATAAGTATGAGTATTTCTATAACTGCTGATCTCCTGAGACAACAGTCTCTAGAGTTTATTCAGAATGGTGCACTAAAGAGAAAACATCCAATGAGGGGCAGTTCTGCAGACAGAAATGAATTGTTGATGAGAGAGGTCAACAGAGAATGGCCAGACTGGTTTGAGCTGACAGAAAGGCTACAGTAACTCAGATAACCACTCTGTACAATTGCAGTGAGCAGAAAAGCATCTCAGAATGGACAACACGTCAAACCTTTAGGCAGATGGGCTACAACAGCGGAAGACCACATCAGGTTCCATTTCTGTCAGCCAAGAACAGAAAGCTGAGGCTGCAGAGGGCACAGACTCACTAAAACAGGACAGTTGAAGACTGGAAAAACATAGCCTGGTCTGATGAATCTCAAGTTCTGCTGAGGAACACAGAGAGTAGGGTCAGAATTTGGCACCAACAGCATGAATCCATGGACCCAACCTGCCTTGTGTCAACAGTCCAGGCTGATGGAGGTGGTGTAATGGTGTGGGGAATGTTTTCTTGGTACTTTGGGCCCACTTTGGGCCCATTAATACCAATCAATCATCGCTTTAATGCCACAGCCTATTTGAGTATTGTTGCTGACCATGTGCATCCCTTCATGGCCACAGTTTTCTCATCTTCTAATGGTGACTTCCAGCATTATAGTGCACCATGTCACAAAGCAAACGTCATCTCAAACTGGTTTCATGACAATGACAATGATTTCTTCAATGGCCTTCCAAGTCAACAGGTCTGAATCCAGTAGAACACCATTGGGATGTGGCAGAACGGGAGATTCGCAACATGAAAGTGCACCTAAAAAGATCTAGAGGAATTGTGTGATGCAGTCATGTCAACATGGACCAGAATCACAAAGGAATTTTTCCAACATCTTGTGGAATCCCTGCCATAAAGAATTGGGACTGTTTTGAGAGCAAAATGAGGCCCTACCCAGTATTAGTATACTGTTCCTAATAAAGTGTTCGGTGAGTATATGTAGTCTCAGAAACTTAACTGCTGCTTTATAATACATCACCAGGCTGAGCCAGTACATTTAGTTGGGTCTGAAGGACTTGTCTGTCTGAAGCTAGGCACAGAAAGAGCATATCACTGATACAAATTTTCTGTGCTTGGGCAATAGGGCGCTTCTGTACAAGATTCAGATTAAATATCTTGAAGCAGATGGAATTATTGCTTTTTCATATATCACCCATTCATTCTCCAAAATTATCCAATATGCAAGTTATTTACTTCAAAGCGTAGAAGATTTAGAAAATCATTTTGAAAAATCATTTCACTGAAACTTGTGCATTATGCATTCCCACTGTTAATTTTAACACATATTCGTGAAGAATTATGCAGTATTATTTGGAAAAATATGTTTAAAATTTTTACTCAATAATGAAGCAAAACATTGACATAAAATGTATCAGACTTTTCCATAGGCCTAAGCCCTAAAACATTTTGGGAAAATTTCACTTCACTCCCCTTGTATTGTTCTTGACATCTCACTTGGAGAAATAAAGAGAGACAGCGAGAGAGAGAGAGTGAGCGAAAGAGAAGAAGAAGAAGAAGAAGAAGAAGAACCAGCCAAGCGGCACTTCACTCCCTCCTCCTTTTCCATCTCTAGCCGCCGGCGTGTGTGTGTCCTCGTGCTTGTGTCTGTGTATGCACCACTGATGGCTTCTGTAGTGCGCAAAAGGGGTCCTGTCACTCACTCGCAGCGGCCATATGTGTGGCTGCGTGAGCTCGGCGCTCACGGCACTGCCTCCTGCCAGAAGACATTAGGGGAGCAGCGGGGAGTCATTACCCACGCACCATGATTGATTAAGCGTGAACGAGGAGCACCGGGCCCTGAGAAGGAGGGAGCCCCCTGCAGATGTGGGGGTGTAATTGCATCAGGGTCTGGCAGGAATGAGGAGGCTGGGCAGAGGCACAGATGATTGTAGCTATTAGCTGAGGAATGGGATACCTTGTTTTCCATGAACATGGACATCGAGGTTCCTAGCACTTAAACGTTCACTTTAGATGTATATGTATATCACGAATCATCAAAGTTGCCCGTTTTATAATGAATTCCATAAAACTTGTGAGAACGTAGTGGAAAAGTAATTGTAGATTAGTTTTCCAACACTACTGTACTGCACTTAAACTAAAAGTTGAACTTTTAGAAGTGTTCGATAAATCATTCCTCTGTATAAAAACTGTTTGAAAAAACTTGAAATACATTTAAAGTCTGTAATGTTTTCCCTTACCATATTCAGTTGAGAGGCCAGAGAAGACCAAGTTTTTACATTTTTCTTCCAAACTCTCTGAGATCCTGAACGGTGGGGAATCTCAGAGCACAATGATGATCCTTTAATGGCCCCCTGCCCTTCCTCTCTCCATCTTTCCTTTCGTCTCCCCCTTTTTCTCCCTCTTTTCTCTATGTCCTGAAGCCACGGGTGTGTTTTTGCACCACGGAGGGGTGACTAATGAAACCCTGCAAGAGGTGGCTAGCCCTGGGAATCCGACACTAATGTTATGTTTGGTATTAAGATGCGCAAAGGCAACTCTAACTCCCACTGACTTGGATGAGAAAACATTTGGAATGGGCTCATCAATCACGTCTCGCCATGCTGGAACTGTCTAATCCTGGGGTGCGCCACGCACCGTGGTGACACATCAGCACACACACACACACACACACACACACACACACAGACACACACACACACGCACACACACACACACACACACGCGCACACGCACGTACACACACAGTATATGCTCTTCCTGTATGCATCTAAATTCTTTGCATGAATTCAGAAAAATTGCTTATAGCCTAAACTATTGGTCTCATGTGTGTAGGATATAGCTAAGATCAGGATCTGAAAACGAAATGTTTTTAGTCTGACAGCCACTGTTTTCCCATTCCAAGTCTTTTGTCTTGTATATTCTATTGTATGTTCAGTACAATAAAACTGATTTAAAATATTGGCAAAAGTCATTCCTGAATGAACCAGATAGTTCTTATCATGAGATTATATCATGTTTGATTGCTTTTTGTTGTTCAATTAGGCTAAAATTGATATTTTAAAACCATTATATCACTTCTAATTAACAGGAATCAGTATTTTCCCCTAACATTAATCCTCATGTGCAAAAGAAGAGTAGAAAATTGCCAACTGTGGAAAAATGCAGCGTACCGTTAGCAGGCCAGGGCTGGCACATTTTCCTAGTGGATGTCTGTGAATAATAGCTTCATCTTCTTGTTTAATTACTGGCACTTTCCCAGTGTATTTTATCATGATGGAAAAATTATTTGCTTATTGTAGTAATAATAGGCTAAATCAATCTCTTGCCAAATCCAGACAAAAAAGAGTAATGTTTTTATGGAAACACCTCCAAAAAAATATTGGATGAATTCTTCATCCATTTACTATGATTTACTAGGATTGGGATATTTTACTATATTACTGTTGCGGTATCTGTTTTTGTACACTAAATCATGCAAATACTCTTAAGTGGAAAGGCTGCTTATTATCAGTTCAACAGAAGAATAAGATCATTGGCCAAGTCTATTTTCCATCATACGTACAGTACTGTGCAAAAGTTTTAGGCACCCTATTTGTTTTAGTACAAACTTTGTTATAGATTTCTTATTTTATTACTTCTACATTATCAAGTCAGTACAAAAAACATTTACGATTCCCAAACATTACTTTTCTAGCACAAATTAAATGTTACAGAAAAAGAAAGCACCATATTAGGTAAGAGAACACTTTTCAGAGAAAAAAATCACAATTAAGGCTGTTGGGTTTTTGCTGCAAAAATAAGAAGCAAGTGCCACAGTCAAAGCCTCCAGAAGAACCGTGACTGGTTCTGAAAGATGCTCAATAAAACTTACAGCTTATAAAACTGCACTAATTGTACTGGAGACTACTATTTTTATTTTTATTCTTTTGTCACACCAAATATTGACTGTTTCATTTATTACTGTTTACTGCTCTTTACAGTATTTTTTTAAATGTAGAAACATCTCATTTCATTATTTTGAAGCCATCTTTGCGGTACAGCATTTCTTTGCATGTCTCCTAATATTACTGCACAGTACTGTACTTAACAAACAAATAAATAAATAAATAAATGTGAAATTGGACCTCATGTACACCTTATGGAGCTAACTGTGTAACAGGTTGTAACTACAGTGGCAATAGACTCCTACAATCTCCTACAACCTCCTACAACCTCCTGTCATCTGTTCAGCTGTGTTGAGTGTAATTTTTCATATTTTTATAGTAGATTTTTAACTCTCTGGCTCATAGCTTGAAGTGGGTTCCCTCATTAGGATTGTTAGCTATCACACATTGTGCTGTCCAGATAAGACTTGTTGCTCTGTACAGCACTCTCTTCTCCTTCCCTCATGTGATTCAAGTCTCCCTTAGGAACAATGCCAGCTGTTTTCACTTTGCACCAGAGCTCCACAAGTGGATCCACCCATGGTTCCGAAATATATCAATTTCGGATCCAAATTTGAAATTGATAGGGAAAAATTTTATCAATTTAAAATTTAGATCCAAAATTGATATATTTCTGTAAAGCTGCTTTGTGACAATGTCCATTTTTAAAAGCGCTATACAAATAAACCGAATTGAATGGTTAGAATGGTTAGCCTTACTGAGAACAGTTCACCTACCAGGACTGCACAATGCTGAAGCAGATATGCTGCTGAAACCCTGCATACCTGCAGTGCCCACGGCACCATGGATGGTATTAATGGTATAAATACCATTGTCATACCATTGCCATCATTACTCTTTCTTCTTCTTGCCTTGTACACATGTCAGACTTCTAGTTACACACCAGCCAGATCTACAATAAACTTGTCCTCCAAAGCTGCTGACAGCTTCATCTCCTAATATGTCCTTTAATCTCATGCCTGTGTTGAGTGTAGTTTATACTTTTTGGAGCCATTAGGAACTATGTGCCTACTTGATTGAGTTGGGTTCCCTTGTTAGCTTGAGAGCCTTGAACACTTTTGTGCTGTCTGCAAGTTACCCATGAACTGTTCTGTAACTCAGTATGGCACTCACATCTCTGTTCCTTGGGGGTGTTTCTTACTTTAGCATTTTTCATATCATCTGCCATTTGGAAACCTGTGGGCCTGTGAATACATGCTGCTAACATGATTGAGTGGCCTTCCCCCTCCACCACTGAGCTTGTGAATTTAGCTGGACTCCACTAACATGTATACAGGGGCCAGAGTTGGGTTTCCTTTATTCCTCCATATCTCTGGTATAATCACCCTTTTTTCCCCATCCCCAAACAGCTAATTGTATAGCCAATGTTATAGATTTAACAAACTTATATGTCTGTATGTTGATTGATCTAAAGCAAATACTTGCATAACATAACTCATTTATAGGTAAGAGGTGCTACATTGTTTACTTCTGTGTGCAGCCATGTTAATTTGAGGTCACATGCTGGACAGTGCTTTTTCTTTGTTCTTTTCTAGTCTGAGGTTTTGTCATTAGTGCAGCTAATGAGTGGTGTTCCTCAATATACCACCCACTGCACAGCAGCCCCTCTTTTCTCCACTGGGGCATTTTTCCCTCTCTCAGAAGTTCTCCAGCTTCCATATAATCCACCATCCAAAGACTAATGGGCCTGTGGCTACATTTCACTACTGTGTTTATAACTGTGTTTGGTTTTTTTTGTAGTTGGCTACCAAGTTAGCTGGGTTGTATTTTATTCAGCTTAGGCTTAAGTGACTAACGACACATGCTGCAGGATTTGCACTCAGGATTCGCAGACAATGTCTAAGTTCCCTGGAAAAGTTGAGGACAAACACCAGCTGGGTCTGCTGCCTCAGCACTGACCTTCTTAGAGAAGCAGTTTCTGGTTCAGATGTCCTCTGCACTGTTTGCCAACACCAACATATATTATGTATACAGATTTGAAGCCTTATCTGACCCTAAACAACTTGTTGAAGAGTACAGAAACACTACGACTATGGCCACATATAAGAGACTTCAGCAGCATCCAGAATTGAAGCTTGAATTTGCTCCTGAGCTCTGGTTGCTGTCTGTGAGGAGTTCTCCCCATGCATTTCCTTGCTGTGTCTGTGTGGGTTTCGTCTTGGTTCTCCAGTGTCCAGGTGGTTGATCGGCTATGCTGACCAGGATAAAGCAGTTACTGAAGATGAATGAATGAATGAACAAGAGATTTAGTCCACAGAAAAGAACTGACTGAATTAATAAGTGATTATTTCCCCACTGATATTAGCATGGACAGAGGTCAGTCAAATGAAGAAGTGGCTCGAGTTTAAATGTTGCAAGTAACTTTTACCTCAGGTGATGATACAGAGACTGATGTAGATAATGCTGAGAAACAAAGTGATAGCTCATTTCCCATTGTAAACATATCATTCTTTAAGATTTTGCCAGTAATTTTGTTTTTACATAAAAAGTTACAAATATAGTTTAAAGTGAGGCGTCTTCCAAAATGTGTTTTCACAGGTGGGGTTAAAACAGACTTTAAAATGCTATACATACAGTATAGTGTAAAACTTTAATCATATAGTGGTTCAGGTGCCACATGCAGTGTCCCCTCCTATGTTGTCATGAAACTTATACAACTGTTTTAATATGTTTACAGATTTATTTGTTTATCAGATCTTTTATCCAAACAACATATAAGTGAGGGAGACTACAATCCAATAATACAGACCATTTTTACATTTCAACTTGTAACCTTTCAGTCACTAGATTAGAAGCTTAAATGATGAGCTACCAAATATCTGTTCTCGCAGTATATTAGAAATAAGATTCAATCACTTGTCTGTAGGAAGAGCTTCTGAATATACACCCTAGGGTTAGGGTTAGTTTTATATATGATAAAATCACAGAGTGTTAAAACAAGTCAGCATTGCAAAAAGCTCTGTATGTTCAGAGGTTGGAAGGGTGTTTAGAGTTGAAAACATTATTTTTTAAACATTATTTTATATCCACGAGCACAAAAATGAGAAATTTGAGAAATAGTCGTCTTTATTTGTGCCTTAGGTACTATAGAACTACTAAATTCTGTATTATACTACCGGCCTTCTAGTAATATAGAAACACTCTACAAGCTATAATGAACTGTAAATGATGAGAAAACATTAGATGAGCCAGTATAGTTTTAGAATAGCTGTCTGGAAGGAAGATGGTTTTGTTACACTGTTTTAATGATCTAATGAATATGACTGTTTTGTTCTAATGAAAACCAGAGGGCTAAAACATTATATATGATCCAGTGAATCTTTAAAGCATTAGTAAGTTTAACAGTTCTATCAACTCAAAGAAGTTGAACATGGATTTAATGTAAGCCCTGTTTTGATGGACTGAAAAATAATGAAAGACCTATTACTAAAAATTACTAACCTCATTCAAAGAAGGTGTATACATTTATACATGTATACATTAAAGTTTTTTCAGTAATTCTGCTTCAACATTTTTTTGTTGAACAAGAATACTCATTCATTATGGATATTCACTTATTCATCTTCAGCCTAAATTCATCCTTATCATTTTTACGTCTGATTGTAACATTGTCCTAGATCACAGTCTTGAAAAAGATATTATAGATTGTGAGTGGTATAAGACCGGAACTATCCATGAGCTGAAAGCATATAACAGTCAAAAACACGTCAATTATACGCTGATGGACAAAGTGTTAATCTATGTGTTAAATAGTCT
>JANDJT010000167.1:9056997-9070436 GCA_024331685.1 Stegophilus panzeri | reverse complement strand
CTGAAAGCATATAACAGTCAAAAACACGTCAATTATACGCTGATGGACAAAGTGTTAATCTATGTGTTAAATAGTCTGAAGATAATGTAAGTCTGAATTTAAGTCTCATTAAAATGTAATACCACGATCCTGATCCTAAACATAATCCAAATGTATGCTGCTATTCAGAAGTTTGGATACACCTTGAATTTATTATTGTTATTTTCTTTCTTATTTTTTGCTGCATGAAAGATATTTGGGAAGTGCGCTGCATAATGGAATGACCTGCAGAGTCACTAAACCCTAAGTAAAAAAATAAAATAAATAAAATAGATCCAGAAAACTCTGGGATGTCCTGCAGGAGACATGTCTGTGGAGCACATGGGAGAACTGACTGTCCATATGAAGAATATTTATACAGCAGTTACAGCTGCTAAGGGGTGCTAATTGTGTGTTTTGAATTGTGTTATGAATTGTTTCATATGTAATATGAATGTTGTGTATGAATGAAATGTAATATTGTTTTCTGCAAAATAAACATCATGTTTAATGTGTTATTACAAAACTTATTTATTAGCGACTTTTTAGGCATCCCTGATATAGCAATGTGTGTTGGAGTGGAATGACTGTATCATGTGAACCAGATTTGATCATTCGTCATTGCTGTGCTAAAAAAAGTAACATCTGGCCAGCTGTGCTGGTCCCTTTGCACTGATGGCGAGAGGAGAGCAGTCTCTTCCAGGATGACATTGCCCTCACATATATATGTCATGAGGGCTCACTGAATGATTTGATTCATCAAATCATTCAGGAATCATGGAAATCATATGCTATAGCCTTTAAAGTGACCAGACCACAACCTAATTGAACATCTATAGGGAATTGTGGACTGATATGTTAGCACGCTCCACCAACATCTAAACACTTAAAACTGAGGGAATATCTTTTAAAAATTGTATCAGTTACAAATACTTGTAGAATCAACATCATGAAATTGGAGCTGTTTTGGTGGCTTGTGGTGGTTCTTGTTGGTCTTTCCTTTAATATGTCACCTGTCAGTGTGTGTGTGTGTGTGTGTGTGTGTGTGTGTGTGTGTGTGTGTGTGTGTATTCTTTTATTTCATCATTTGGTGGTCACCTTTTCCTATCACATGCATATGTCACAGCCACTTTTCTTTATCACATTCAGAATTTGTACATGCTTCTGTCTCGTTCTTTATTTCTGTCTGGAATGAACACTCCCAGGCCTTCATTTTGTCCCTGGAGCTAAGCTGTCAGTCAGTCCAGTGCATAGCTGCCCCCTGTCGTTGGCACCGCTCGTGTGGAACTGCGCTCCATCTGTCCCTTGCGATGCTCTTCACTCGTGCGTGCCCCTCTTGTGCATGTGAGTGGGGAAAGCCTCATAGAAATTTCTAACATAACAGGAAGTATCTCCATCCATTACATACCCCACTTTCACCCTCTCAGACCTTTTTAGCTCACCATGTCCCGACAGACATAAGCAGAACAAGGAGCCGTTCGAAAGGAGGTATCTATGGGAAGTATCACTTAGTGATATCACATGTCCAGGGTGATAAAAACAGGGTCAAAACAGAGGGGCTTATTGAGACCTTAGGGCAATTCTGATGATTCTGAGGGGTAATGAAGCGGCAATTTGACCACCAGGAGGCAGCGGCGGACAACAGGAGGACTAAGATGAGTCTTGCATGCTCTGCTCGGTGTACTTACTGGCGACTAGTATTATTATTAGATTAGATTTAGGTGTGGGCAATAATTATGTCAGTGGAAGGTCCTTACAAAGACAAATGGAACAGAAAGCTAAGTGCTAGCTGAGAACATAAATGACAAAACAAAAATGCCCCAAAGGTTTTTTTTTTCTCAAACTGACTCTCCATATGCAATAAAGAAGTGGGTCAAACAGCTTTTAATATCTGTTCATGGCGGTTATATGACTAAAGTGAGTAAGCTGCTGGTACTTATCTGTCTTTTTACAAGCTCCCTCTGCTATTTTGACTGATGTTCACTTAGTTCTTGGGTGTTTTTTTTTTCTTTATATCTTTCTCTCTGCCTCTCTATCTTGCTATCTCCAATTTTACCTCTTACCTCTTCCATACAGACATTTTGATGTATTTGAACATTGTGCTGTATTTATACACACTACCTCAACTGTAGCTTTCTAGCAAATGCAACAACACAAAAAGTTTACTAATGATAATGTTCGTCATGTTGCATGGTGGTCTGGATGACCAACATCTGTTGTTGTTGTTGTTGTTGTTGTTGTTGTGTGTGTGTGTGTGTGTGTGTGTGTGTCCGAGTGTGAGCTAATCTGCTGCATTACAAGTGTCCATAACATTATCCACTGATTTATTTTTTAACTTTAGAGAATACCTATCCAAATGCCTGCTAAATGACTTATCTGTAAGGCATTTCATCTTGCCTGTAGTTCTGACATCTGCCAGAATGATTTCGGCTTGCTGTGTGCATCAAAAGTTCAGCAAAGCTCAAATGAACATAAATGAATGTGGCCACTGCAATACTTTTAGCCAAACAGGTGAGGGTTTCACAAAGGTGAAGATGATTGATCAACCATAATCAAATATAAACATCATAGCAACATCCACCAGCAGTGGGCAGCAAGTAGACTCGTGTGAACAAAGTGCTACAGGCTCCTAGTCATAGGACCCTGCAATTCCTTGATCAAACGCTAGGTGGAAATACATCTGCAGTTTTAGGACTACAAAGTGACAAAGTAAAGGCTTTAAAAAAAAAACACTTACTTACTTAGTTACTTATTCTTTGCACTATTTTTAGGACTGCAAAACAATACATTGGGGCTATTTTTGTAATAACTTATTTATCTTCACTAGCTCTATTTTTCCTCCAAAACTTCAAAAAGGCCATTAAAAAAAGCTTAATTCATTTTACGTGAGGTAAACATTGGTGTACATTTCCCCCCAAAATGCCAACTACAATAATGTTGTAACGTTACAACATTGTGTAACAATGTGTAGTAACATTGTAAGAAGCTAATGATAGCTACCTCTGGATACAATTATTCAGAATCCTAGTATTAGCTGCCACTGTTATGCTGATGACACAGCCGTATGTTTGAGCGAGGCCAAATGACAGACACCAACTTAATAAAGCAACTCTCTCCTATTGAAATCTGACAAGACAGAAGTACTTCTACTAGGGCCATAGACCGATTCTGATTATATGGGAATTCTATATGGCCTTTCATGTGCAGCAGTGAAAGAGATCAATGTGATTATTGGCTCCAGTCTCTCATTTGAAACTCTTGTAGATAATATTACTAGGATAGCCTTTTTTCATCAATTTTTTAAAAATTGCCAAGCTAAGAAATATAATGTTGTTACCTGATGGAAGAACCTTTAGGTTCAACTCTTATAAAACCTTGCTGTCTAAATGTTCCAGTAGGTGCACGAACAAACTTGCCACAAGTTTCTAGAGTAGTTAATTGAACAAGAAGGATTGCTCAGATCACCCATATACCACCCTATATTGGCTCCCAGTAAAATATTGCATGGATTTTTGAAAAATTTCTACAAATGACCTATAAAGAACTAGTACTAAATGATCTCGCACCACAGTACCTGAGTGAACATTTGGTCTTTTATGTTTGGCCACATCTTATTCAAACAAAAGGTGCAAATTCTTCATTAGTAACTAGAACAATGAAGACTACAGCAGGGGACAGAGTTTTTTCTATAAAGCCTTGCAGCTATGGAATATCCTTCCAATTACTGTCCAGGAGTCAGATACAATCTCAATCTAGAGGTATAGGTTGAAAACCTATTCATCTAGTCAGACATTTTGGTAAATAGCTTTTCTCATAGATAAAGGTGCACATCATGAGCATGAGTTTTGGTAAACTGGAATGTTTACTCTTATCTCATGCGATCACTCTGTTGATGGTGGAGTGGAAAGAGACCCTCATGACAGGACGATGGAGTACCCTCATGCCTGTGTGACCTTCTGGCTTTTAGTTATGCTATCATAGCTAGACCTTCCAGAATGACTGCTTGCACTCTGATCCTAATGTACCACCATTAAAAAAAAACAGGTAAGAGCATACCTAATAATTTGTTCTCTCTCTCTCTCTCTCTCTCTCTCTCTCTCCGTTGAGATATACATGTACTCGTGCTGCCTGATAGGATGTCAGTGTCAGATCCTGACACACTTCTGCTGTGGCTCATCTCGCCCTCTGGATCTGCCGGATTCATCCTGATGCACTATTTCTGCTTGAAGCTTCTGATTTGAGGTGGATGGGCTACTACAACAACAGAAGACCACATCCAGTTCCACTCCTGTCAGCCAAGAACAAGAATCTGATACTATCATGGCCACAGACTCACCAAACTGAATAGTTGAAGACTGGAAAAAGATTAGGTGATTTTTTTTCTAATCTTCAACTGTCCAGTTTCGATGAGTCTGTGCCCATGATAGCCTTTTCTTGGTTGACAGGTGTGGAACCCAATGTGATCTTCTGCTGTTGTAGCCCATCCACCTCAAGATTCAATGTTTTGAGCAAGCTGACATGCTTTTCTACTCACCACGGTTGTAAAGACTGATTATATGAGTTACTATATCCTTCCTTGCAGCTCGAAACAATAGCGATTTTCCTCTGGCCTCTCTTATCAACAAGGCATTTCCACCCACAGAACTGTCGCTCACTCAGTGTTTATTTTATTTCACACCATTCTATCTAAACTCTAGAGACTGTTGTGTGTAAAATTCCTAGGAAAACAGCAGTTTAGGGGGCAGTAGTGGCTTGATGGTTACTGATTGGAAGGTCAGGGGTTCAAGCCCCGGCACTGCCAAGCTGCCACTGTTGGGCACCTTGAGCAAGGCCCTTAACCCTCTCTGCTCCAGGGGCGCTGTATCATGGCTGACCCTGCGCTCTGACCCCAGCTTCCTAACATGCTGGGATATGCGAAAAGAAGAATTTCATTGTGCTGTAATGTATATGTGACTAATAAAAGATTCATTATCTCATTTTTGAAATACTCAAACCAGCCCATCTGGCACCAACAACCATGCCACTGTATCTGCATGATTTTATGCATTGTGCTGCTGCCACATGATTGGCTGATTGGATAACTGCATAAATGAGCAGTTGTACAGAAGTTCATATTAATGTGGACAGTGAGTGTATGTATGCCTTTTGTATGGTTAGTCTTGCACTCAGCAGACTTGGTCAGAACCTAGTTAATGGCTATTGCTATTCTGCCCAGATGTTGATGGAGTTGATCTGGGATAGCACTCTCCTGCAGTTGTCTCTTGCATGGTCACTTTAAGCAGAAGTTTAGTATTGTGTTAGTATTCTGAATTTCTAAAGTACAAATGTTAACGGAGTGGTTCTGGCTGAGGTGAGACAGCATTGCTGCTTATATACAAAATTATTCATGCCAAAAATAAATGAGGCAGACAGAACACAAAGTACCCATGGCAAATGATAAGCGAAGACAAAATGCTTCCTTAATTGATAACATGATTTAAACAAAAGAAATGGTAAATGACAATGGTCAGATTATCTTTCTAAGAACCAATTTACTTTTTAATTCATATGTTTTTCTTTTCTTTTCTTTTTTTATTAGTTAGAATAGTTTTACTCTCCCCTTTATCCAGTGGCCACCCTCATAGCATGCCTGCTGTTTCTCTGAATGATGAATAACATGCAATTGTTTTAATGGGATGAAATATACTTGGGTGGCCATCAATATACATGGGTGGGCTGCAATAACCTATGTGCGGAAAACCCTGGGGTCAACTAGCTAGTCACATTAACATGTGTCCTATAAAATCAAGTTCACCAAGATCACATTTCTTTGCGATTAAATCTTTTTGGTGTATTTAATTTAAGAGTGATCTAATGAGTCAAAGTGTGGAAATTGTGACTGCAGTGGTCTGCCAAATTCTTTTAAAGTCAAGGAGTTGAAAATCAAATGCAAATGCCAGGCCATGCCAATTGTAGGAGAGTATATAGAGCCTTATTAATTAAGTGATTTACTAGGGGAAGGGGTAGGGCCATAAGGTTTGGGGATATGAATGTGCATATTCATAATATCTGTGTTCTGTGGCTTTTCCTTTTGTCTAATGATTTTTTGTGTCACAACATCAGTAATTCATTAATATGAAAAAATAGAGTGACATATTTGTAGTTATAACTTGGTAGATATAAAAACACATATTATATAGAAAGCATAAATATGACCTAAAACATCATCAGATTTTCACACAAGTCTTCAATGTTGATAACGAGAACCAGGGCCAGACTGGGACATGATTTCAGGCCAGTAGTCTCACACTCGTCCAGGCCACCCCATACACCCACAAGAAATAAAAAAACAGACAACCCTATATTTTTCTTTCCTAAATTAAATTTATTACACACAGTATGGGCATCCCATAAAAACATAAACAAGCAGCCGAGAGGTAGTGAAGCAGTCCTAATTTATATCAGTTTACATGGGTATGCCAAGCATTTAACAAACACCAGAAGTGCAAAGCTGCCAGTACCACTCTATTTTCACTCACAAAAGTACATTAAATGAAGAAGAGAGGACTTTTTTTTTTTTTGTGGCATTTTTCATGTACCTGTCACTTCATTACCAGGTCTACTGCTATGAACAGAACTGTCTCCAAATTGTTGGAAAAATTGTTCACTGTAATTTGTGAGCACAGAATCTAAATTTCTTTTAGTTCAAATTAAAGTATCACACTAGGGCTATGTGTTTGTTTGTTTGTTTTTGTTTTGAAGTCATCTCTATGGGGTTAAGGTTTGCGCTCTGACTCCAAAAGGTGAATTTTCTTTTCTTCAAGACATTCTGTAGTGGATTTACTTCAGTGTTTAGGATCATTGTCCTGCTACATCACCCAATTCTACTGAGTTTCAGCTGGTACACAGCTACCATGATATTATCCTGTAGGTTATCTTGATAAACTTTGGAACTCATTTTTCCCTCGATGTTGGCGAGTGGTCCAGGCCCCAAAGCAACAAAGCAGCCCCAAATCATGATGCTCCCTCCACTGTACTTAACCTTTGGGATGATGTTTTCATGTTGGTATACAGTGCCCTTTTTACCCTTTTTACCCTTTTTTTCACCATATGTAATGCTGCGTGTTCTTCCCAAACAACTCAACCTTAGTTTCATCAGTCCACAAAACATTTTCCCAGTATCATTGTGGAGTGTCAAGGTGGTCTTTGGCAAACTTCAGGCGTGCGGCAATGTTTTTTTAAAGCCACGGCTTTCGTTGTGGTGTCCATGGCAGGACACCATGACTGTGTAATGTTTTCCATATAGTAGACTCATATTAACCAGTTCCAATGATTTCTTCAAGTCTTTAGCTATCACTCTAGGGTTCTTTTTTACCTCACTGAGAATTCTGCAGTGTGCCCTTTGAGTCATCTTGGCTGGACAGCCACTTTTAGGTAGAGTAGCCAGAGTACTAAATCATCTCCATTTATAGACAATTTGTCTAACAGTGGACAGATGAATATCTAAGCTCTTTGAGATAACTTTGTAACCCTTTCCAGCTTTATGCAACGCAACAGTTCTTGATCGTAGGTCTTTTGAAATCTCTTTTTTGCAAGGCATGGTTCACATCAGCAGATGCTCCTTGTGAATAGCAAACTCAAAATGTGCTTTTTATAAGTCAAAGTAGCTCTAACCCACACGTCCAATCTTGACTCATTAACTGGACGCCAGGTTTGCCAACTTCCAACTCTAATTAGCTTTTGTTGAAGTCATTAGCCTAGGGTCTCACATGCTTTTTTACTGTGAATATTTGAATGATATATTCAATATGTAAAAGAGCAATACAAAAATTTGTGTGTTATTAGTTAAAACAGATTGTATTCATTGATGAAGATCAAACCATAGACAAATTTATACATAAATGCAGGTAATTCCAAAGGGTTCACATACTTTTCCTTGCCACCATCTATCTTTATCTATAATGTATATCTATATACACATCTATGTATGTATATCTCTGTGTGTGTGTGTGTGTGTGTGTGTGTGTGTGTGTGTCAGTGTTGGGGAGTAGCTAACTAAAAGTAGCGAGTAACTACTGACTTAACTACATTTTTCAGTAGCGTAGCACTTTAAAAATAGTGTAGCTTTTCCAGTAGAGTTTTTTTAATGAGTAGTGATGTAGCGTGACCAAACACAGTTTGTTACGTGATGTATCTGTTAGGGTTAATAAGAGGGTGATAATACTATAAGAAATATATATATATATATAAAACAAACAAAAAAACTTTTTTGACATATATATATCCATCTTCTCTACCACTTATCCTTCAGGATCACAGGGAACCTGGAGCCTATCCCAGGAAGCATCGGGCACAAGGCGGGGTACACCCTGGACAGGGTGCCAATCCATTGCAGGGCACACAAACACATATTCACACACCCATTCATACACTATGGACACTTTGGACATGCCAATCAGCCTACCATGCATGTCTTTGGACTGGGGGAGGAAACCGGAGTACCCAGAGGAAACCCCCACAGCACAGGGAGAACATGCAAACTCTACACACACAGGGCTGTGGTGGGAATTGAACCCCCAACACTGAACGCTCTAACCACTAAGCCACCGTGCACCCATTTGTGAAAAAAAAGTTGGGTTTTTTTGTTTGGTTGGTTTTTCCAAGCAGGGCTTTCAGAGGTCAATGCAGCCAAACCAATCACACTATTGGTTACTGATTAATCACAATTTGTTTGAGGAATTGGATAATCAACCCGTGCCCTTGTTAATGACTTTACTCTGCAGGAAAGTTGTCCCTGCATGAAAGTTGTGAGATAGGTGATAAATATTTCTTAGTAATCATGAGGGTGTAGTAATAAAAATAATTCCATTGATTCTTATATTTATTTAGCATTAACATATTCCTGATCACTGTTTATTTTACAACCATTTTAATGATGTTAGGGATGGGATATGTGATTTTCCTAAATCAACCTTTACCACTCTGCTTCACAGGCTTTATTTCATGTTATGGGATATTTTAATCCATAAGTTAAGGTACAGTCACTACCTTACAGCAGCTGCTGTCCTCTACAATTCTATGCCATGAGCCACCAGTCATACAATATTGTGCAAACGTCTAAGGAACTCTATTTCTTAAGAAGAAAAAGAAGAAAGTGCAACAGACAAAGTCTCCAGAACTGCAGCAGATTCTTCAAGATGCTCAGTAAAACTTACCAGCTTATTTCCTTATAAAACTGCACAAAGTGTATCTGAGACAACTAATTTAAGAAACAGTAAATAAATTCAAAATTAAATACATTTTAAGTTTAAGTTTATTTCTTTTTAGGAATGTAGAAACTTTTCAGTACATTATATTTGAAGGCATCTTAGCTTGAAAGCATTTTTTGATTGAATGAGGGCAACATATAAGGAGCACACACAGTTATGTATGTCATTTTTCTAGTGTCACACAAATACAGTACATACTCACTGAATCCTCAGTTATACACTGTTCAGACAGAATTTATTAATTTTTTTTATCTTCAAAATCCTTAGGATCAGAGCCCAAATGGCCTTTTTCTAGTATACCTTGCATCACATAAAACTCTTAAAAGTCTAATCTAAGTTTGGCAGGTCTAATCTTTTGTCTGCACTGCCCATAGACTGTCCAGAGAGAGAGAGGTGGGGGCACTACAGTGCAATGGCAGGCCCCTGCACCCTTTCAGATTGTGCGCCAAGGAAATGTCAGAGTAGATGTTATCAGAGCAGTGGAAGGGGGAGAGCGCCTCCTAGGTGGCACCTTTTGTGTAAGGTCAGGACAGGGTCAGACTGGTGTGGCATAGGGAGATGGAGCATCAGAGGTCTGCTGGTTGCCTCCTGCAGTGCGATTTCTCTTGTGATGGATGGAGTGATGGAGAAAAGAAGAAAGAGAACAGTATGAGGCGGTTGAAAAATAAACTCTCAAACTAAAGAGCATCTTTTTTTTATCTATGTCCATTTGCCTGGCCATCTTCTCTCTCTCTCTCTCTCTCTCTCTCTCTCTCTCTCTCTCTCTCACTCACTTTTAGTGTCCCACGCTGATTATTTCCCCATTTGAAGCCCCTGTGGTTTCCAAATGATTTTAAAATGGTCTTCATTTCCTGTTTGGGTGGGGGGTAAGGTGGGTGGGGGGGTTATTCTGAGGTAGGGCTAATGATGGAAGGGGGAATCCAGATATGGAAGATGAGTGGGTAGGAGAGAAAGAGAGAAAGAGTGAGTTGTTCAATGTGAGGTTTTGGGTTTTGCCCTCCGGCATCAGCACCATGCAGCATTCTGTTACAGTGCTCATTTCCTGCCAGAGCAAGTTGATCAGAGTCCCTCACACATGACCACGCTGCCTTTTGGCACTGTGTCACTCTCCTGCTCTCATTCTTCCTTTTCTAAAGTGGGAGACAAAAACAAAAACAGCACAAACCAAGATTATGATGCTTCTCACAAAATCATTAAAAACAGATGAAACCCTTTAGCAAGTCATTAGGTGAAGATTTCAAACAGCTTTATCTATTTATACTCTTAATGTTTTTTTACCTTTTTCTCTCTCTGAATCTTAGTCACTCTTTTTATCTCTGTCTCACATTTAAGTCTTTCTCCGGCGGTGGTCTGACATCATAACCTTCCTCCCATGCCAGAAGTCAGAAGAGAAGTGGAAGGAGGAAGACGGAGAGACGGGGGCACGATAAGCACCGCTATCTGAGCGCACCCACACACCACGTCCGGCTTCCCCACAGGCTTGAAGGAAAACACACTGCCTGCTCATTTTTCCATGCTTTCCTTTCCTTCTTTTGAGGCCAATTTCAATAACTGGCAAGGCAGGCGGATGTGTGCAAGGACTTTTCTTTGGAAAGGGGATAAACATATTAATTGTCTTCTACACAACAGGCTTTATCTGAAAGAAACCTCCACTTGGATTGTACACTTGCAATGCCTGAAACACACAGCAGATCCACAGCAGTAGTGTTGCAAGAGAAAGAAGATTTATAGAGAGAGAAACAAATAAAGTGAACACAGTGTGTATTAAGCAGCTGTTAGACGGTGTCATCACTTCTTTCTGTTTCTTCACTCTTCAACTCTTCAAGCCCACAGCGCCACACATCCTGTGCTTTCTCATCCTGCACCCCCACTGGGCCTTTAGCTTCCTGACCCAGGCTCTTCTTCTCTCCTGTAATGAGCAGAGTTCCTCTCTTAACCTGAGTCACCAGCTAATTACCTCTTTCAGCTCATTAACATCAAGTCACTACTTATGCAAATCAAGCAATCTTCTCTCTCTCTCTCTCTCTCGCTCTCTCTCGCTCTCTCTCGCTCTCCAGAAGCTTTTCATCATTTCAAAAAAGCAGTTTCTCAGAACTGCTTGGCCTCTTGCAGTGTTCACTTCTGTGTTTGCAGCTAGAGCTAATGACAAATAGATGCTTATCTGTGTTAACCAGGAGATGAGAAAATCAGACCCAGTATTTGTATACCTTCTCACCCTTCACACAATTTAATTCTTTCTTTCTCTTTGGTCTTGCTAATTGGTAACCACAGAGTACAGAAACAGAACATTCCAATGTGCAATAATGATGATACGTGAACAAAAAGAAACCAAAAACATAAAAAGTCCAAAGATTTGGCAAACTGATACAACAGTATAATATACTCCTAGTAGTAGGTTTGTGTAATATTGAACAAGAAAATTATGTACTTTGTATAATTTCTAAAAACAACTTGTAGACAAGAGATACTCTATGGTTTTATGCCACTGTGTCAGGCTTGGGAACTGTACATAGTACTGACTATGATGGAGGACTGTCAGCATGTCCAAATTGGATATGATGTTCTCCATTACCACACCTAAACTAGATAAAGGAGCCTTCACCAGCATGTATTAATAAAGTATTTGCCCCACCCTGATTTCTTCTGTTTTATTCTATCTCATACTAATTAGTTTTAGATCTTCAAACAAAATACAACATAATACAAATGCAACCTGAGTAAACACACAATACAGGTTTTATTTATTTATTTATTTATTTATTTTATTGAAGCAAAAAAAGTTATCCAACACCTATCAACCATGTGAAAATCTAATTGTCCCCAATTAAAATCTGGTTGTGCCACCTTTAGCAGCAATGACTGCAACCAAACGCTTCCGATAACTGGAGATCAGTCTTTCACAGCGCTGTGGTGGAATTTTGGCCCACTCTTCTTTGCAGAATTGCTTTAGTTCAGCCACACTGGAGGGTTTTCGAGCATGAACTCCCTGTTTAAGGTCCTGACACAGCATCTCCATTGGTTCAAGTCAGGACTTTGACTAGGCCACTCCAAAACTTTAATTTTGCTTTTTTGAGCTATTCAGAGGTGGACTTACTCCTATGCTTGGATCACTGTCTTGCTGCATAATCCACTTGAGTTTCAACTTACGGACTGAAGACCGGTCATTCTCCTTTAGGATTTTCTGGTAGAGAGCAGAATTCATGTTTCCCTCAATTATTGCAAGTTTCCCAGACCCTGAAGCAGCAAAGCATCCCCACACCATCACACTTCCACCACTATGCTTGACCATAGGTATGATGTTCTTTTTGTGGAATTCTGTGTTTGGTTTACACCAGATGTAACGGGACCCCTGTCTTCTAAACAGTGCTACTTTTGGCTCATCAATCCACAGAACATTCTCCCAAAAGGTTTGGGCTCATCAAGGTGTGGTAGCTTGGTGGTTAAGACTCTGGGTTACTGATCAGAAGGTCAGGGGTTCAAGCCCCACCACTGTTGGGCCCTTGAGCAAGACCCTTAACCCTCTCTGCTCCAGGGGGTCTGTATCATGGCTGACCTTGTGCTCTGACCCCAGCTTCCTAACATGCTGGGTTATGTGAAGAAAATAATTTCACTGTGCATATGTGATCAATAAAGACTCATTATCATTATGGCTCAACTCAGATGATCCTTAATGTTCTTCTGGGTTAGCAGTGGTTTTCACCTCACCACTCTTACATGGATTCCATTTTTGCCCAGTGTCTTTCTAATAGTGGAGTCATGAACAGTGGCCTTTATTGATGCAAGAGAGGTCTGTAGGTCTTTTGATTTTGTCCTTGGCTCTTTTGTGACTTCCTGGATGTGTAGTTGCTGTGCTCTTGGAGGAATTTTGGAAGGTCGGACACTTCTGGAAAGGTTCACTTATGTGCAGAGTTTTTCCATTTGGAGATAACGGCTCTCACTGTGGTTCTTTTGAGTCCCAGAGCCTTTGAAACAGCTTTGTAACCCTTCCCAGACTGATGTATTTCAATCACATTATTCCTCATCATTCTGAAATTTATTTCAACTTTGGCATAGTGTGTTACTGGGTAAGACCTTTTAACCAACTTCATGCTTTTGGAAAAGTTCTGTTTAAGTGTTGATTTGATTGAACAGGGTTTGCAGTAATCAGGCCTGGTTGTGTCTAGTCCAGCTGAA
>JANDJT010000167.1:9021343-9056831 GCA_024331685.1 Stegophilus panzeri | reverse complement strand
TGTTTTATCTTAGATTTTGTTTTCATTTCTGAAACAATTTAGTATGAGCTATACACAAAAACAGAAGAAATCAGGATATACACTGTATATAATTAGTGTATGTCTGATCGGGTTAGATTGAGTTTTCACAATTCCTGAGGCGTCATAAACAACCTGTGAACAATCTTGAAATGTCTTTATCCAAACTGGTTGGAGATTTGATTATAACAAGTACCTCCATATATTTCCCCATTAACTACTGTAGTACCCATGTTAAGTTTAGTTTTCAATCTGATTTTACTGGAAGTATTATTCAGTTACTTTGTTTAACCAATATGGTAACATGTATAGTGTTAAGGTCAGAGCAAGGTCAGTTTATATTTTATTTTATTTAAACTATAGACCCTACTGAGTTGAGATATACTATATGGCCAAAAATATGTGGACACCTGACCATCATTCCAATATATGGGCCTTCCCCAAACAGTTGCCACAAAGTTGAAGCACATAATTGTATAGGATGTATTTGTATGCTATAGTTTTAAGATTTCCCTTCATTAGAACTAAGAACCCCAAACCTGTTCCAGCATGACAAAGCCTGTACACAAAGCGAGGACCATGAAGACATGATTTGCCAAGTTTGGTGTGGAAGAACTCGAGTCACCTGCACAGAATCTTGACCTCAACCCCAATGAACATCTTTTGGATAAACTGGAATGATAAATGTGTGCCAGGCTTTGTGCTCTTTTGGTTGAATAGGCACAAATCGCCACAGACATGCTCCAAAATCTAGTGGAAAGCTTTCCCAGAAAAGTGGAGGTTATTGTAACAGCAAAAGGGGATTCATTCTGGAATGGGATTTTCAACAAGCACATATGGGTGTGATCGGTCTGGTGTCCACATACTTTTGGACATACAGAGTAGTTGACTAATTTAGATTCACCAGTATAAATATCTCCAAGGATTATCAATTCCATTTACAGGAGCTGCTCATAAACACACTGTTGATATCAGTGTGGAAGGACATAGCCTCAAACAAAATTACATCAAGAGGCTATCACACTTAAATTATACTATAGACTACTCTCTAGTGAATTTATAGAATAATTCCAAACTGTGTACACCAGTTTTCAGTTTTTTTAAGAACAGAAAGATGTAGTCTGGTCTAAGATGAATCACCTAACAAAGAGTCAAACAATACAATTTCCTTAGTTAATCAAACCAAACATCTCTGACATAACAGTCCTCACTGTTTAATCTGTATCATTTGTATAAATTTTTCTATAACGGCTTATTGAAATCAGACATTATAGGTTTATAAGCAGTTGGGGCAATTATGATGGTTTCTGGTTGCTGATAATTGCATTCCGAAGACACATTACCAACATAGCTACTTACATAGTTAGCTACATAACACTGTGGATTAAACTTGCTCATCACATCCTTTCTTATCAGTTAAGTGACTGAAAGCTATGGACTAAAAAGACAATCAATTTTGATAACTCACCTAAATTTTTTAAAAGAAATGCAAGTGGGTTTGATATAGCAGGTGTGGTTCCTATCATCACTTTCACAGTGTGTGAAACGAGTCGTGTCCACTGCCCCTCCACACTTATAAACAAAATGTTCGTAGAGTGAGCGTGGTGTAGACTAATAGGTGCCATAATGGGCTTCTATTAGCACTTGTTGCAATAAGTATATGGTTCTAAGAGTGGCTCTGATCACACTGCCCCATGATTGCACAACATCTAGAAAGGGGAACAAATCACTGAAACTTTGGCTTATATTTGTCAAATATAGGCATTTTTTTAAAATTATTGATTATTCAAAGGAGGCCATTATTATTTCAGCTGAATTTAGAATGCCCGGGGTTATGATCAAGGACTTTATGAAGATTAACATGTGTTGGATGGCTGATACAGTATATGATTAGACAGTATATGATTGGACTCCACTGTACCCCAAGCCACCACTGTTCATTTTTCAAGAAAAGAAATGGGTTTTCTTCTGTTTAAACCCTAGGTTGTTCAATTCAATTCAATTCAGTTGTATTTGTATAGCACTTTTAACAGTGGACATTGTCCCAAAGCAGCTACAGAAATTCAGGTCATTGGTCCCTGGAAGAAACTCTGGGAACAAAGAGTTTACACAGCTTATAATTCATAAGAAAAATTACTTACATTTTCTGTATAATTTTACCTGAGATATTTGAGTTCCTGTTAACATAGTGACACCAAATCAGGCACCAGACAGAGTTGACATCTGAATATGAGAGGTAGAGCAACAAAGAGAGTCCAGAGAAGCCTTGACCACCGAAGTTTGGCACGCTGAGGAAGTGAGTATTCTCACTCAGTGGTCAACAGGAAAGTATAAGAACACTTATAAAAGGCTGGTTCCATTAATTTTGGAGTATTCATACCAAGCTCTAGATGACACAGCACTCATTTTGTTCCAAGTCACAAAATAAGTATATAAATATACACCCATCAACCATAACAGTAAAACCACTGACAGATGAAGTGAATAACAATGATTATTTTGTTACAATGGCACCTGTCAAGGATGGGATATATTAGGCAGCAAGTGAACAGTCAGTTCTTGAAGATGGAATGTGTTGGTTCATCACCTAAGTTGGATGTGTTTGAAGCAGGAAAAATGGCCAAGTGTAAGGATCTGAGCGACTTTGACAAGGACCAAATTGTGATGTCTAGACAATTTTGTCAGAGCATCTCCAAAACAGCAGGTCTTGTGGGGTGTTCCCGGTATGCAGTGGTTAGTACCTACCAAAAGTGTTCCAAGGAAGGACAACCAGTGAATCAGTGACAGGGTCATGGGTGCCCAAGGCTCACTGATGTGTGTCGGGGGTGAAACCTAGCCCATTTTGTCCGATGTCACAGAAGAGCTACTGTAGAACAAACTGCTGAAAATGCAAATGCTGACTATGATAGAAAGGAGTCAGAACACAGTGCATCGCAGCTTGCTGCATATGGGGCTGCCTAGCCACAGACCGGTCAGAGTGCCCATGCTGACCACTGACTGTCCATCACAGAAAGCACGTACTATGGGCATGTAAGCAGCAGAACTGGACCATAGAGCAATGGAAGAAGGTGGCCCGGTCTGATGAATCACATTTTTTTTTCCATCATGTGGACGGCCGGGTGTTTGTGCGTCGCTTATCTGGAGAAGAGATGGCACCAGGATGCACTATGGGAAGAAGGCAAGCTGGTCGAGGCAGTGTGATGCTCTTGGCAATGTTCTGCTGGGAAACCTTGGGTCCTGGCATTCATGTGACCCTAACCCTATCTCCTTCAGTACGCTGGTGAACGTGACAGTGTCTTTGGTTGGTGGGTGTTGTAGTCTGTGACCGTGTCCGTGGTATTGTAGTTAGATGCCGTTTCTGGTGTTGACATGACAAAGAGCTAATTGAATAAATAATAAATCAGAAAACAGAGTGCATATTTGCAGTTACATACGTTGGCTGTTAAACTGCAGAGAATATGACAATGTAAATTAAGTTACATTAATGTGAATATAACTTATAATGAGATAAATCAACTGTGAGCTAGTTTACTACATAGCTGGCTAGCTATTTGGGATGGCATTTTTAGCAAAGGGTGATAATGTTGAGATGTTTCTAAGCAATGGCACAGGAAGTTGGGGTGCTGACTTTCAGGATACAACTCCAGCTGTAACTGCTAAAACATCAATGATAATAATGTATAAATCGCACACGTCATATGTATGCTGCTTGCCAAGTTCCAGCACACCCAATGTAAAATATCTTCCTGTGTCCCTGTTCCCAAGGCATCTTTAATATGCAAAATATATCTTAAAATTGTTGTTCTGAAGTACATTAAGTCTGAAATCGGAGTCTAAGTATGTTAGTTTGTCAAATGATCTACCTTTTCCTTCCACCTCCTCTAGGTGGAGCATTTTTTAAGAAGCCAAAAGCACGGTAGTGTGCCAGTGGGCGTTTGGTGTGATGAATGCATTGATAGAGAGACGGTGGAGGGTGAATGAGAGGACGGCGTGGGGGAGAAGAGGAGAAGAGAGCTGTAGCGTTTGATCAGCCTGGCTCAGGGGTAATCACACTCGCGCTGATTAACAAGCTGCGCAAACACACAGGGCCTGATTGAGCTGGCCAGGTAAAGAAAATAACCGGCGGTCTCAGAGCACACATGTCTTGCACTCGTGCAACTCCACTAACCCTCCCACACACACACACAAACGCGCGCGCGCGCATACACAGGCTATGCACAAAACTCCCTCCTCATGTCATGCACTGTACAGTATCTCCAGGCTGTTCTCCTCAGTTCCTTTCACCTTGCTAACCTCTCTTTGCTTAAACAACATTTCTCTTTCTTCACTATGCACTGAATCTTTTTCTACCACCCACCAGCCAAGTCACCTATATCCAATCCCTTTCTCCACTTCTCCATTCAATTGCACTTTCCAAAATCACTTTATGTCCAAGTCTCACCTTTTCTTCAGTGGATAATCTCATCTGGATACTGTAGATTTGTACTCAAGAACTGCTGCTGTAATCATAAAGACTATTAAGCTAATTATGAACATTTTTAAACATATATAGTACTGTTTGACTTTATATTATAAGTAGTATAAGTAGTATAAGTAGTATAAATTATACAGTATACTACCACTTTATAGTACACAGTAGAAGAGTAAAGATTTATAATCACACTATCTGGTGTCACAAAATAGAGGATGGATTTTGAGTCTAATTCCTCTGAAGGTTTCTTCCTCATGTCATCTCAGGTAATTTTTCTGTGACGTTCTCATCTTTGCCTTGCTCATTAGGGATCTAAATCTACATCTGTGTTTCTGCAAAGCTGATTTGTGAAAATGTCAATTGTTTAAAAGTGCTATACAAAATAAAATAAAATGGAATTGAATCAATTAGATCTGAATTGAATCAGGAACATGCTAGCAGCAGTCTGAGTAATGCAATTCTCTACTTTCTGATTAGCTACCACATGTTCATTGACCTGTAATTATGACAGATCTGCGGCTGTCTAATTCAGTGCCATTCTAGTAAACTTCTTTCACCTTTGTGTGTCTTGTGCAATGCAATCAAATCACCATTTGAGTTTGTTCTGAACATGCCAGATTTGGTTAATAGCCACCTACACTGCTTTTGTGGAAGGTATCAGTATCATACAATAAAAAATATCATATGATACATGAAAAGATTTTCTATTTATCAGTATATTCAGGTGCACTACAACGGTGCCAGTATAACAGTATGTCCACTTACAAAAAGTTTTTTAAAGGCTTTGGTTTAAGCAATAGTATTTATTTAATTTCCGTAAGAATAAACTCTTTAATGGAGGAAATTCAGGTAAATGAAACAATTGGTACCAAACTAGGGGAGGTGAAAATAGTAAAAATGGAGTTGGTCTGTGTTAAAGTTTTAACAATACCCACTATATCTCAGAAAAAAAAAAAATGACATTATGACAACTCATTACTATATCAAGATTATCGCATCATATATCTATCTATCACTCATTATTTGTTGCATAAGGACTGGCAGACATGGCAAGAATAATATTTTATATTACTACTCCTGCAACAGGTATGAAAATACAGTCTCTGAGTAAATGTGATGTCTATGACTCAGTGAACAGTGAAACACTCTATGATATGCCTCATATATTACCATTATAGATTCATACATGTTTATGGCATCTCACAATATGCACAGAAGTGTCAAGAAATCATTCTTACAAAATTCTTATAAAAATTTCTTATCAAGAAATCATGGCCAACGTGACCAACAACTCCCCTGCTGTTGCATTAGCATATTTGAAGAGGATTGGCACTTATATTTTATACCATTTGATCCACTTATATTTATACCAAATACCATTTGATCCAGTCATATTTAAGTTTTCAATTGCCTTTTAAAAATAATTTAGATTTATCTTTGCACTCAAATTAAGGTGAGTTTAAGGCATGACATTCACAGAGTTCACAGAGAGATTCTGGTATGCTCTTACATGCAGTGGGTTTTTGGACAGGTTAACTTATGAATACGCATAGTTCAGTTCTGTATTTTACATTGGTGTGTAGTGCTTTCACAGCAGATGCTACCACAAAGTTGACTGAGAGAGTTTCAGGTCCCACTGAGCCAAAGGTGTCCATGGCAAAGAAAACCATTCTGACATACAATAAGCAACAAACCCAGAGAATCAGAAAGCCAACTCATCCTCCTTGCACCTCTGCTTTATATGGCATAGATATCCGTGACTCTGACTTAGGAATACACCCCCTCACTCGTACTTCACACAGCCTGCTGTTCAGGCACATGTGTATGGGCCCCTCCACAGAAACCTCCTGCTGCCTTCGCGAACTTTAAATGAAACCATATGGACTCATTTATTGCCAATTAGCTCCAGTGCTTTAAGTGAAGCCTCACCTCCATACACTTTAAAACATTTTCATTGAAACCTCCCAGCAGCTGCAAGACTGCATTTCAATATACGGGTTTAACACCTTTACAACCTCTCTCAACCACACACATGTCTTGACCTTGGATACCGTAACATCTCAAAGTCTTCTGAGCAAACTTTGAAACTTTGATTCTGCTGACCTCAGGTGTGTTAAAAAAGAGTTTAACCAACTTTCAAAAGTCACTCATTTGACCTCAGTTTGAGCTCAACTCCTACCAATACTGAACTGAAAGACAGAAGCTCCTGGTGGCATTTTAAGCCAACTGTATGCCAGAGCTATGCGCATGAAGCTAAATCAAACTGCAGTTACACATGGCATTCTGCTTTTGAGAGAACAATGAAATCTTGGACAAAACCACACTGCATCTCTCTAAAATCAGCTCAGTCTAGGCCCTAATTTTCAAGGCTAGCATTATTTTTCTAACCTATTTATGTTGGATTGAAGAAATGACCACATTTCAACAATTTTGCAGGGCCATCATAATCACAACACGCACCTACTGATCCATAATCTCTTACTCATTTAGTCTATGAGAGAGTGTAAGACCTTGAGAATAAATGAGTAACCGCTTCTTCAATACAGAGGCAGATGAAGGGGAAAACACTTGAAGACAGATGAAGAGAAGAAAGGAACAGAAGAGCATAGCTCTGTAACAGCAAACGAAATGTTGGGGTGGTGAGTGTGTCCTGGGAAGAAACGTGTGTGGCCTAACAGTAATATGATTCCAGATATAAATCACTCTTATGTGCTGACCTGAGACCAGTGTTTTCTCCTCTTAGGTTTAACTTTTATGCAAACTGTCATTTTTTCTGTAGTTATATAAGATGCAGGTTACTACACTGAAGCTACATCCACATAAATGTCACTTCTTCAAAGAAAGCTACCTGACAAACAAATTGCCTTTGCATTTTTTACTACCTAACACACAATTCACAATAATTTGGCCAGTTGTCTCTAAGAAGTATGAGTCTTAACTCTGAAACTATCTCTACAACCTCTATAAGAGACAGAATCATCCCTAAATAAAATAAAAAATGGTGACGTTCCAAACCTGATTAGTTCACCTGCATGTTTATGTAACTCTTCTTAATGAGAGTATGGTTGTGATGAAGAAAAAAAGTGAGTGGTTAAAATGAAAATGCATACTGCTTACCAAAGACAACTAAAAGCACTCATTTATTTGCATTTGTGTCCCAGAATACTGAAAACACTAATTAGCAATCCAGTTTTCCTAATTATCAGTGGATGTCCTATTCACTCTGGTCATTCTGAGTAGAAAAAAAGGCCCTACCTTCTGGACTGGGTGAGTGTGAAAAAGAGATGAAGGGAAAAGAGATTATTTTTCCTTCACATAAAGTGTTTTTAATGTTTTTTTTTTGTTTTTGTTTTTTTTTTTCTTTTTTTTTATCACCTTGTATATAACCTGTACATATTATTTGGTAATATAAATGTTATTTTGTAAAAATTATATCATGTCCTTTGTGAAACAGAGTAAAGCACAATGAATTTTGTTGGAAGATTTACTTTTATAATTGTGTGTGTATGTGTTAATTTACATAGTTATAATATGTAATATATGTATATTTTATGCATTATATACATTCATTTTCACCTAAACAGACTGTATAGGTTGAAACCTAAACAAAAGAATGCAGGTTAGAAGATAAAACCTTGTTTTAGTGGTATTCTAATCCACTATGGGAAAAACCACATAACGTTCAATTCCTAGTATAATTAATGGATAATGAATGGTCTTGTTACAGCCTAGGCGTGGCTTAATTAACTCTCCTCAGACAAAGACATCACAAAACATCTGTCATTAACGGATTCAGTGTCTGGTCTCTGGTTGATTGTGTACCCAGGAAATGGTGGCGCATATACTCCAGTGAAAAACTCTATACTCTTCTCCCTTGGTCATGATTGCTTCTTAATCTTCTCCTCCTTCATAAACTGAGCCATATACTGATTTATACAAACACAAAAAATACCTTTTGTCTCAAGCTCCACCCCATCCACAGTTCCATCTCCATCAAAAAGATAAGAAGAGACTCTTCCTAACTTGGAGTGCAGAGCATTTGGAGATTTTAAGTTGACTTCACACAAAAACAAAGTATCAGTTGGTAATGGACTGCTTGGTCTTGGCTGCAAGTTTAGCAAAAGAACAGTGGTGAAATTATTTGGGGATAAATGAAAGACTGAAAAATGAAAGCGGTTCATGAGGTTCTCAAACTACTGTACGCTATATATTCTGTTTAAGAGAATTTTTTTCGTTTTTTTACAATAAGTGAAGCCGAATGAGTAGGCTATGTGTGAGGTGTGAAGTGTATCCGGACTTTTGGCTTCTCCTCATTTAAAGTTTCATTATTGTCTTATTATAACTGTAATATAATATACCAATTCAACATGAAGCAGAAAGAGACCCCAAAATTTCAGATGTTAAGCTCAGACTGAAGCAAAGTTAGTGTATGTCTATATGTGTTGGAGGGCGAGTAATTTGTTCCTTCCTAGTTTCTAGTGAAACAAGGAACTGCAAAACACCCAAAGAGCTCCTTGGGGACCTGTAACAGTACTGCATCATCTGATGTAAGACTACCCATTGTATAACCATATGTTATCATTTTAGCTGAACAAAGTGTGTCATCTGTTAGGGGATTGCTCTTAGCAACATATTATAGCCATTTGTCAAAAGCTCTTGACCCAAAATACTGTGAAATATCTCAGGCCTGGTGCATTTGTGTCACATTTGCAACAATAGCTACCACTGTTCATCATAGAAGCCAAAAAGGAGTGAATCTAGGGTTGGGTTTGACTTTAGCATGCTTGTAATGTATATTTCAATCTGGTCAGCCAGCTGGATTCTCCCCAGAGGCCTCAGCAAAGCTAGCGCAATTAATCTCTGACAACTAGCACATCAGCTTACAAGAGATTAGATTATTTTACACCCCCAGAACCTGATGTTCATCATACAGACGTTAGCACCTCACTAGCGGATGGTTTTCCTGGATGTCTGGCATTTGTGTTTACCTTTGTGGGTCCCTTAAGTCAATTTATTCACAGTTGTAATGGCATGAAATGGGTCTTGCATGTACTGAGAGCCATTTGGTTGTTTAATAACTGCCATTTCACTTACAAGCTGGTCAGATGGTCAGCGCTCAAGATGGAGAAGTGTGGCCCAGAATAGAATTGGCCATCAAAAGATGTCACAGATTTGCAGATTTATTGACAGAAAGAATATCATTAATTCTGATTTCTGTTTTGCTGACGACATCCAATTATTTTCTCTCCAAGCCGTTCAGCAATTTTTGTCAGGCATGAAACTGTAATTATCTATAAACTCTGGGATGATTCAGTATATTGAGAAGTTGCAAAGTAAAATGTAGTTGCTCTCTAAAAAAAAAAAAAAAAACTCGCTCTTTAATAAAATTGCACTGCCAGTCAAAAGTTTTGGAATACGGTTTGGAGTTTATTATCTGTAAATAAACTTGGAGTTTATTTATTACAGTTAATCACTACTGATGGCATTAATACAGAATGCAAATAAAGCAAAGACAAAATATTAAACAAATGTTTATTTTATTAAAGGATGTTGCGAATAGTGTTGCACACATCTGATTTGGAAATTGTAATTAGTGGTTTAGTAAAGGCAGGTGAACTTTATTAGGAAAACCTGTACTCAGTGTTTTCCTGTGAGAGAGATTGTACTCACCTGTTTTATATTAGTTTTACATTGGTCTGCCTACTTATTTGCATCCTACTTTCACCATGAAGTCTTATTGAGCATTCCTTGTCCATACGTTTGAGCTGTTGTTTCCAATCTTTCTAGTTTCTGTGTTGTGTGTTTCCTGGTTTAAACCTTGGCTTGTTTTTCTGCTTCTTGATTATCAATTATCCTCATTTGATGTTGCCTGCCTGTGTTATGACCCATGCTATGGACTTGGATTAGGATTCTTGGTTGCCCTAATAAACTACATGCTGATTTTCTGCACTTGTGGCCTGCTGAATCTCCTCACATTGAGCTGCCAGGAAAGCTATGGTTACTGAAATATCCACTCTTTACAACCATGGTGAGCAGAAAAGCATCTCAGAATGCACAGCATGCCAAACCTTGAGACAAATGAACAGCAGAAGACCACATTGGGTTCCACTCCTGTCACCCAAGAAGTAGACTCTGAGGCCACAGTGGGCACAGATTCACAGAAACTGGACAGTTGAAGATTGGAAAATGTCCAGGCAACCTTTTTTTTATTCATTGCGTTACTGCCTCATGATTTGCTAATTGGATAATTGCATGAATAGGCTGATGTAAAGGTGTTCCTAATAAAATTGTCAGTCTATTCTAAAAAACAATTTAGATTAAAATGCTATTTGTAAAGGAGAGGACATCTGTAGTATTTATGATCATTTCGCATGGGATGAGCGAAATCTGTATGAATCCCAGAGATGTGTCTAGGAGTACTGCATTCACCTCATATAAATACAAGGTTGGTTTGACCTTTGTCACAACCGTACCATGTATGTAGGCTGTACCTGTGCTAGGAACTCAATAACTTTTTGTCCTTTTAAATGTCAGCTATATTTTATTGCTTTAAACCCAGCCAATATTTGTTTGTGGTTTGGTTTTAGCAGACGAAGAAAAAGAGCTTCCTGGAGTGTCTCCATGCTGAAGAAAAATTGCAAAACCTCTTTTCCCACAGGATATAACAGAATCTTTTAGATGGAATGTTTTATTATGGGTCCTTTTATAGTAGGTAGAAGACAGCATAATCATTCCAGACGTTGGAACGCACAAATATTACTGACAAACCAGATTCAGATCGGATTAAAATCCCAGAGATACACCATTAATAATTACATTACCCCAACTCCTCATGTAAAACTAATCCATTCCAAATAGGACTTCGTGGCTTTTGTAGATAGTGTCACTATAGTCCCCAGTTTGAGAAAATTGCTGCTGTAAATGCTTTTTAATCATATAACTTCATATACTGTATTCTCTCTCTGAGCTATATAGCTGTGAGGTGTTGTATCTATATTAAAAGCTTTTAAGTCCCTGCATTCTTAAAAAAATGTACATAAAATGTTCAGTGAAGGCCATGCATACATGACTAGCAAATTTTCATCCAGTTTTGTTTCGTAAAACTGCTCTTTGTGGCAATTCCCTTCTGTGCTTTAAGGCACAAGACTGTAATGCAATACATTTATGAACTGAATATTAGTTTTTTGGGTTTGTTTTTTTTTGTTGTGCAAATTGTTAAATTATTAGGTGGTGAGAATTTAGCACCTTCTAGGGTCTGCTTTGCTTATAGGCCTTGATCACCTTGATACACCTGAGTTTAACCGTGTGTAGTTTATTACATTAAAATATTTAAGTTATTGGTAGGGTATTACTTTTTTTTTTACTATGCAGGAAGTAGTTAAAGTTTTAGACTCTTTGCACATCAGGTTTTCTTGCTAAAGTGTCCACCAGATTTCTACTTTTGTGACGTTTGGGTTTTCCTTTTATTCAAGAATTTGACAGTGTGTACACTTTATGGATCATGGGGATATACAATCCTAGAGAATTTACACACCTATATAAGTTTAGAAATAAGGTTAGAACTGTGAAATAAATAGATCGCCAAGACCAGAATTGGGCACCCCTGCCTTAGAGGTTGTTTTATTTCAGTAGGTCAGGCAAATGATTTTTTTTTCTTAGAGCTACAGAGTAGAATAATTTGAGTAATTTTAATGATAGTATGCCAACACTACTGAGTTTAACCAGCTGGGTTAGTGGTGGATTTTGAAGATACATGGTTGTATTGCATGGTACTTACAAATAGGGGGCTGTCATGAGGATAGGTTTATAAAGGCTAACACACTGACAGACCAGATTTCAGTTTTGCATCACCAAGAATAGAGTTACACCAAACTATAAAGACGTGAAGATCAAACTGACTAATATATACTTGATATTAAATGCAATTAAATGCTTGAAATCTCTGCTGTCAGAATGATTGCAATCATGGGCTGTGTCTCTAACCAACAACTATAATCAGTTAGTATTAATACATAAAAAAAAAAAAAAAACAACATTTTTAGAATGCTACATAATTATGCATTTTGAGCGACATCTCTAGATATTTTCAGTCAATTGCGGGCATCACATAACATCATGTTAATATCAATAAAGCAATTTCTCTGACATCAATTTATTGAGCTATTACCAAATACACATACATTTATATATGAGTATTCGAGAAATAAAAGTAGCTGGTCTATATTTTTGGATATTGACACAAGCAGAAGTCATTACAGAACATTTGGCATATTTATTTGTTGTCATTTTGTAAGCCCGTATTCAGGTATCAGTTATCAGATGAAAAGATGTTTCTTGAAAATAAAACAAAGATTACTGTGGTGATAAAAGTGCTTAGTCACTTTCACAATGTCATTTTATTGTGGACCCTCATAAAAATGTGTGCTCCCCCCAGTAATGAACTGAACCATGGTTCACTTTGACAAAGATTACGGTTCAGTTGCTTGGTGCCCGGAAGAGTATAGGTGGCGCGCTCACATCTGTCAAAACAAGCCAGACTACAGAAAAAGTTTCATTTGTAGCGTGAAAACACCCTAGATCTAGACTGAAAGTGTCTAGACTGTGTTAGAAGAAAACCTTTTTATCAAGAAAAGATTTTATCACCACCATGCACACACAAGCTGGATATGGAAGCAGAAACCCACTTAAAAGAAAATGTACGCACATAATGCCAGAAACATTTGTTTGATACTAGCATGGCCCAGTTCAATTCAATTCAGTCAGTTTTATTTGTATAGCGCCGTTAAAATGGACATTGTCACAAAGCAACTTTACAGAAATAAATACATTCAGGATATAAATCCTAAACGTAGGAATTTATCCCTAATGAGTAAGCCAGGGGCCACAGTGGCAAGGAAAAACTCCCAGAGATGATATGAGGAAGAAACCTTGAGAGGAACCAGAATCAAAAGGGTGACAACATATTATAAATAAAATCCTTCTATAACTGGGTCCTACATGGTCAAAAAGTGCAATTGTGTAACCAAGAAATTCATTACATTTTCCACATGAAGTCTGTTTTGTCCATTGTTCACTCTTCCCAGTGTCCTCTCACAAAAGTTAAGTATTCGACTGTAGACTACAGAGGGCCTATTCAGCACTGAATGAAATTGAGGTGGTCTATGGAAGCACAAAATTAAGCCCAACTGAATGTTATAACAATTGGACTTCAACAGCACAACATTTGGCTGTTCTCGAAGGTCAACAGGCACCATGGGGGTGAGGATGAAGTAACAGAGAGAGGGAGAAAGGGAGGGAAGACAAGGAACTGTGGGGCGTAACAGTTGAAATTAACAAATGACTGTAACATTACTCTCTGCTCCAGCCCACCCTCATTAAAACATTCCCCAAACTGCCCATGTCCCCTATAAAATCCCCTCTTTATTTTTAGGTGCCTAATTAGAGGCCTTTGGCTTGGGCTCCTCACGCTGTGTGTCGACTTTAAAGGGATAATTAGGGATATTGTGTCTAGGCTGCTGTAAGAGCTTAGGGGAAACGGAGTAGAGGGACGGAGAGCAAGCACAGTCGTGTAAGGTGGCTGCCATGTTGGCTCGCTGGCAGCAGTGTGAGCAAACCAAGTGGGCAATCTCTAAATAACTCCTTTTTCCATGACAGAGTTGTTTTGGAGGGCTGCTGGCATGAGAAAGGAACGGCTGGTGGAACTAAAGTGACCTTGCTGGCTCTTTTAATGAGTGTCATTAGTGTGCAGTCGCAGGGAGGGTTTGCGAGAAATATTTCGACAGTTATTTTTCACACCAATCAGGTGTGGAAGAGAGATGGTGGCAGGTTTTCTGTGTGTCTGCTGTGTATTTTTGTCTGAGTATCCGTGTGTCAGTCGTGTAGCAGTGGTAGAGTGACTTTCACTATGAAAACTTTCTCTAATCAATAGGATGACCTTCATACTGGAACGCTTTGAACATTACGGCTATTTACCTTTGAGCATGCATGCAGTATGTTACTGTTTTCTTCATCAGCAGCTTAAGTATAAATCCAAGGTGTGGCCTGAGCAGCACGCATGCTGTTTTCAAACAGTCCGAGAATCCCAGGAATTTCCTTTAAATTCCCATAGGGATGTCTGTGCAGCCATTCAGTACCACACACATTTCTGAGGAGAAAGCTGGGCTTCCAGGATAAATCTAAACATGCAAAAAAAAAAAAAAAAAAAAATCATGTTTACCACTTTTACCAATGCCAACTTTAAGTCCTGTGAGAAAGAGCCTGTTGATTAGGGCTTATGCTGGATTTGGCTTTAAGACAAAAAGAAGTAAAATGAGAAAGTGTGTGTGTGTGTGTGTGTGTGTGTGTGTGTAAAGCCAGAAAGAATGAGAAATGGGGAGCATCTTAGTGTAACCGACTTGGAACAAAGTGTTTTTAATTGCACACGAGGCTATAAAAGCATCAGAATTGGGCATGTGTATCTGCCTGCAAGGAGAAAATGATTACAAATGATGCTGTGAATCCACTGGCAGAACATCTGCTTTTTGCTAAATAAAATGACCAATATATTTTTGAAAGAGAAAGAGGTGAGCAGAAGGAGAATGAGACTGGGAATGTGGAAAAAGAAAGCTGCTTTGGTAGGCAGTGAAGAGAGAGCGATGAGACAGCGAGAGAGAGGTGCTGTGTGGCATGGGCCCCGTGCTGTAAATTGCATCTGTTCCTAATTAGGGAGTGCTAATGAAGGCCCATGTTCGTCCTGATCCCACTGAGAGACGGCCTGGCGCGCAGCCTCTGTCACGAAGAGAAAGAAAGAGAAAGAGTGGGAGAAAGACACTGATGGCTGTAATAGCATGTGTTCACTCTATATGCTCTTCATATGTTTATATTAACTAGATCTACTATTTATGCAATTTAAAACATGACCAACTTGTTACAATGCCATATTTGCTGAGATCTTGTTCCTAGTGATGTTTAATTTCTTAGGGTACCTACATAGCAGATGTCATAAGCTCATAAGATTAGGATAGTCACCCTAAATATTATTAAATTAATATTAAAAATATTAGAAATGGGTTTAAGGGAAATTACTTGAAAAACTCTCTCTCTCTCTCTCACACACACACACACACAGGTGAACTTTAGACAAGCCATATATGTAGCTCATTTGTAGCTTGTGTATGTTTGTGTGTGTGTGTGTGTTTGTGTGTGAGACCAGCAGGCATAATTAGCAGAGATTTCTCAGATAACGAGTTTTTCCTCCAGCAGCGAGGGACACAGCGAGGTCAGCCTGTGCTGGACATTCCCACACCCTGTGGTGAATGCAGGTGGCCTCCCTCTCCACCACACCTTTCACAGCACAACACACACACACACACACACACACACACGCGCGCGCGCGCGCGCATTTCCACACACTTACTAAAGACCTCAGGTTATCCCATACTTTGCCGTTTATTCCCAGCAGACAAATTTTATTAAGCATTTTTAAAGTTCTAAATTTATAGAACAATTTCATGTGCATTGCATAAATGGTCACATGACCAGAGTTGATTACATCGTACTTGCATCTTAGAAAATAAACATAAAATATCCTCATCAGAATTCAGTAAATGGAAATAAAACTAGCCATAAAACAAATACAAAATATTTGGTCCATACAATCTTTAGAGTAAATTTTTAACAGCATTATCTTTTCACATTTATATCATGGCTAGTCACATTTGAAATTGTCAGCTGTGACCAGTGAGATAACACAATGGCTCATACAGTAAATACAGTGTTCAGTGTTTCAAGCATGGGACATTGTGGACCAGAATCACTTCAGAGTGTGTTCATGCATGTTTACTTTCTTTTTTTCTTTCACTATTGCTTCTAGGTACATAAAGAAAAGTATGTTACCATGCAGCTTTTGTCAGGGAGAAAATTCCTGTTCTCACATGGCTGGGAGAAATTTGAAACCAAATGGGTTAACCCAAGTTTCTATGTTGCCTCCTTACATAATTGCACATAAAGGACACATTCAGACAAATGTAACTACAAACCTTATACATTTACCATGGAGCCTTATATAAACCTTCTGTAGAATTCAGGTGAAATTTGCTGTTTCATCTCTGCTTTCTACAAAGTGATGGCATTCAAGCGCACACACAATAGCAGCCTCATGTTCTCCTCCCCTCCCAATTACTGCCCCTCACAGGGGTAAACACTAACTCTCCTCCACCCCCACCCCCCCTTCCCAGGGCCGATCTGACTCCTCCACAGCCCTTTGATCAGACAAAGGTTCATTAATGCTCTTATCTTTCTTAATTAACTCTCAGGGTCATGGCATCCCCACCAATGCTGACCTGAAGCCAGCTGTTCCAGAGCTCACATAAGCACAGTGTGGCCTGAGGCTCACAGTAGAAGTTGGCTGGTCTTGGATCGTCTCTGATCATAATCTGATAAGAGAGGTAGAAAACTAAGATAAGAAAGAATCAGAATCTGGTATTAGAGTCTGGAGCTCTATTTAAATGACATCAAAGGCTCTGTGAACAGATCTCCAGCTTTATCTGATAGTTCTTCTTGATAGGATCCAGGACAATGCAGTCAGGACAATGCATCCTATTATGATTGTTGCATTACCCCAGACATGCCAAGGGGACTCAAATGAGGTCATACTGCCCGAATCTGGCCCTCAACACTGGCCAATACTCACATGCTTTGAGGTTTTATGAGCAGTTCCAAAATGAAGACCGCTAGCTGTGAAATCTCCGTTACTCATATGTTCAGCTGGGGCTCCAAAACTGAGGACAAATGTTTGTGTCCTTCCAATATTGCAAACTAGGACAAAACACCTCTTGACTTTACACAGGAGTGAAGCAACGGCGCACTTGTACCAAAGCAATTAATTCACAGCATGCTCGCCTGTCGTTCATTAGGACAAACCAGCTCGGAGGTAATCGAAGGCTAACCCATGCAATTAACAGGGGGGATTAGGTCTGTAAAGAAGACTCCAGATGCTACCATGAGAGAAAGCAAGAGAGTCACATTGCTCTCCAGTGTGGAAGCTTCCATAATAGGATTACAGTACACCATTAAAACTGTGCATTCATTACATATAACAAATTTACACACCTAAACCCACTCACATATTGTGTGTGAAATGGTGGCGTTCTAAATCTAGAGGTTGAGTATGAAGTACAAACAGCTTTCTAATTTTACAGTACAACAGTGCCAGTGATTCATCTAGATAATTGCCTGGCATTATAACACACCGTCACTGCTATAGATGGTAAACAACATAAGACTGAGTAGAGTGACAGAGTTACGTGTGCACACATTTCAGGCTTTAAATGACTCTGGGGATGCTTGCTCTGTCTCTGAGCCCCTGCCTCAACCCTGTGGCACTGTATCAATAATGATTAGTTTCATTAATGACAGACGTTGTGCTGTAAGAGGTGTGTGCACACACATGTATCTCTGTGTGGGTGTGTGAGAGTAACTGAGCATGCAGTATGTGTACAAAGTTATTTGGGAAGTGAGACTGGAAGGTGGGGTGTTAAAAAAAAAAAACTCAAGTGAAGACCCTCGATGTTGCTAATTCATTTACAGATTTAATTAGATGGATGGAGCCCCTCGCAGTTATTAAAACAGGGGGGGAGAAAATGTTGCCAGCACCGCAGCACTTTTTAATTATGGCTCCAGATCCCTGCTTGCTGACGTCTGGGGAACTGCTTAATTAAAATCCTCATTATTTTACTTTTAATTAGTTCCCCCCTCTTTTGTTTCCTCTCGCCATATGGCCATGTTCCGTGGTCAAATCAACTTAATTGAGCTAATTAAGCTGATCAGTTTAATTATTCAAAGCTTTCTGATTGGATGGGATAGCGGCCCAATTCCCCCTACCCCCCTCCCGTTTTTCATCACCCTCTCATAAAGTGTTTGTGTCGTTCCATCCGTCTCTCTCTTATTCTCTGCTGTATTTCTTCTTCCTTCTTAGTGCTCTGCAATGACATACATGTAAAAATCAGATCAGTCTTGCTCCTGAGCAATTTGCAGCCCTTTGGATTAAGGCTAGCCTCAGTATAAGAGGCCTTAATTCCACAAGTATGACTGGATATTGGGAAATTATTACCAAAGGAAAGAATAGTAGCATGTGATTGTTGTATGTCAGCACAAAGTCCTGTCCAGGTCAAATAAGCTGATGTAGCAATGCTAATGTGTTCAGCAGTCATGACAAAACAAGATGGAGATTTTAATATGTTTTTGAACATTTAAAACTAAAGCAGTGTTACCATTCATGTGTACCAGGTCTATTTGATTGACCTATAAAAAAAGATTCAGGCAAACAATGCGTGCTTGACGTGTTTACCATTGTGTTATGTTAAAAGCTTGATGTATCTGTCATGGCTTTAATTTGGTTGTGTTATAACCAAACTACTTGTCTACTGGGGAACCATCTGGACCACCAGAAAAACATACACTTCCGTTTGAATTCCCACTTCATTTTTCATTCATACTTTATCAGGCCTCAGGTTTGCTATAAAAATGGTCGAGGTCACAAAACAAAGAGGGATGATTCCACAGCAATGAAAATGTGGATCACATTTGCTTCCTTTTACAGTCCAATACAGACTCAGTCATCTCTTGGTTTAGCCAATTAGATATCAACCTTCTAGTTTAACATATAAAATGGCTGTTTTCCTTTTCCAAGATCTACTCCATGTTTAGCAGGAGTTTGTCCTCAGGGCTTGCTGTAATATGCCCCCGCCCACCTGTACATGCACACACAGGCCATTTGCCAATACTCCTTGCTATTTGTCCGTCATTGGATCCCAGCAGCTGTGGAGATTAAAGTGATGGCAGCTAGAAAACAAAATCAGCCATGGAAGTATGAATAGCAGGCAGCGCAGAGCCTTTTTCATAGAGCCAAAGGAACAAACACACAGTCACAGCTGAAATAAAGAGAGTGTCATAAGTGCCTTAGGTCAAAGATGCCAGAATATCATATAATACCCCTCTCTCATCCTAAGGCCTTTATTGTATAAATGACTGGCCATCAGACTGAGAACTGGATTACTGTAACACAATACAACACGGCACAAGGCCCATGCCAATTACAGTAGCAATTTGTTGGTATAGTAGTATTTGGTCACCACAGAACATTTTCCATAAATATAACCTCAGTCGCTGGGGGACTTAGTCACCAATGGCAGCTCTATATGGATACACACCATCAAACAGATCACTGGATATGGAGAAATTACCCACTAAAATGTTTACAGACCAGTCGCACAAGTGCGAATCAATGTGGTGTACCTGAGCTTAAAATGTGAGGTTAAATCTCTGTTCTATATTGTCTTAAAACATTCCAATCTCTATGTGTTTTAAATGCATTGTAGGTACACTTGTATAATCGTACAGTACTAAATATTTTTGTTGGCACTTTTTTTTACATTTAGTTTTAGTTTGTGTTGCTCTCAAACGTGTAAATCTTTCACAGCAAATTTTTAAAAAACATTCTATATCTGTTGATCTGTATTGTAAATAAAGGGATCATTTTGTAATGTACAAATATTTTATATCTTCACACTTAAATTATGGACAGCATGCATACTGTGTACGTGCTAGCGGTTTCTGCGTCATCTCAACAACAACAACAAAACCTCTCCCTCGTTTTTATCTCTCTCTCTTTTTTTCTTCCTTCACACATGAGGTGAGGAAACAATGCAATTACACACATTTGCATGTGTCAATTTGTTTAATTAGTGAATTTGAAGAAAAGCGGGAAGACGTACAGTTTCTTAAAAAAATGAGGACCTGTAGTGCACGTGAAAGAAAAGTTGTTCTTTGCTCTGCTCTCAGGCAAAGCAGCTCGACGCAGACCTGCTTCCCAACACTGTTAATTGGCTTTTGAATATGTCAAGCTAATTAGTAATGCACAGTTGAGGCTTGATTAGTCTGAATGTGAGGTGTAACTTGCATTGCCAGGGGATTTTTTTTGAGACCCTTCCATCACCACCCTTCCCTTATCAAGATATGGAGATAATTGCAATTAGGATCATTTGCATATGTAAATTAATTTGTCTACTGCTTTTTTTTCTGCAATCCCAGGCTGTGAAATAAATCACTGATAGCATATCAGCGCAGGCACATGCGTGGAGGTTGTAAAGCTGCCAAGCTGTGGATGAGTGTGACAATCCGAATTAAAGCTAAAAAAAACAACTTTGCATTTGCAATTCAAAGTCTTCACAACTAAAGTACTGAGGAAACACAGGAAATATTGTCCAGTGTGGCTGCTCTTTATGGGATACTGTAATAAATGTAATACAAATTTTAAGTAATAAAATATTCACAGACAGAGACAGTTAAATTGATTTCACATTTTATCACAAAGGAATCGATTTTTAAATCAGACCACCTTTGTAGATGCACAATTTGTAAGCTTTGCACTCATGGTCAATGGACTAGAGGATGTAATGCAATGCCACTATCTGTATTTGTTTAGTGCTCCAAATATTTGCATCTGTTTTCATATTCGGATTTAAACCAGAAGTGGGCATTGATTGGGCTAGTGAAGCAAACCCCTGATGAAAAATTATTGCACCCCTGCTATTTGTATCATGTTAATGAAAGCAGTCTTTGTCCTGGGAGCAGGGTTGCCAGGTTTTTCTTATAATGTCTGCATATTGCAGTTATTGCAACTCAGAAATGCATGCACACCACTGTTGACTTAGAAGACAAAGTGTCTACCTTTTTCCTATTCCGAATCATTTTGGACTAGATTCAAGACCTTTGTGTTGTTTTTGAATTGTAGTTGGTGTGGCGACCCTGGCAACCCTCTCCACAACCTTTCACAAGCTGTCCTTTCAAGCACCACTTGAAAGTGAAAACCTCATGCTCATGTGACTTTTTTGTTGTGTCCTGCAGGATCCCAGTCCCAATACACACACCTAGTCTGAGGCTTTATGGCAAGCTTTCCAAAATAAATAAATAAATAAAAGTTCACCTACTATTTGTATCTGTATTTGTATTCATTTAGGATGCATTATCTGTGCAATCTGAATAATGTATTTATATTATATCTCTACAATGGACACAAAGGGAAAGATCAAATTCAACACTTAGTTTCTATAGAAACTGTCATACTCATTGTTTGGCATTAAGAAATCATTAAACTTAACCCATACTCTTAAGAGAAGAACAAAACAGAACTTGATTAATTTAAGAAGTCACAGCTGGCGTTTACCTGTTGCCCAAAAACACATATATAGACCCAATGAGCTACACTTGGAACCCATTTCAGTCTGAATAAACATTTTTTTCTCCTAATCATAAAATGAAATTGGAAATGAACACCTTGTGATTGTGGGCCAAATGTAGCAGTAAAAAAAGTAAGGATGCTTTATTCAGCTAATTAAATAAACAAAATATAGGGGGAGGTTAATGCCAAAAAGCAATTAGCAAAACACCATGGTGAGCAAACTTCTCAAACCTCAGCAAATCAGCTTTAATGAATGAAGGGGAATGAAGAGTGGATGCAGAGAAAGTTATGGCAAAGGGGCTGAGAAGGAAGAAAAAAGCTGGATTATGTCATTAGCTGTTGGAGCACGGTTAACAATGCTGCAGTAGAGGGGTTTTTTTTGCGAGCATCAGATTAAAGTCAAATTAGGTAGAAGGAAAGAAAGGAGCAGAATCCAAGCCTGGAGCACATCGCACTCTTAATTGCATTCTGTAATGACTGAGGCCTGAGTGTTTGAATTCCATTCCTGAGGGTAATCGACCATGCTTTTCAGACCAGAGATGTACCCTACCTCTCTCTTTCTCTCACACACACCCTACCTCTCTCTTTCTCTCTCTCACACACACACACACACACACACACACACACACACACACCTTAGTCTCCTTGTGAGGACTTTCCACTGACATATTTATTAATGCAGCTAATTCATGCTATACTTACACCTCAAATCTAACCCTAACTTTAACCTTATCAACCAAGAGTAAATCCTTTGGCTCTTTTAGTTTTTAAATAATACCTGCAGCCAAATGTTTCCACAGTGTCAGTTACCTCCCATCCTGCCCCCCAACACTCACATATACACCCACACATACAGCCTCATCCGACCCAAAAAAGAAAAAGCCTCATCACTTTACCTGAACAGATTTCACAAGACCGTACATATTGGTTATAGTTATTTAATAAGTACTTTTTAACTATACAGATATATCATTTTAAATGCACTTTCGCTCAGAAACACAAAATTCAGCTGCTGAGCACACAATACAACAGTAAAGGACAAGAATATATACATTTGTATTCTATTCTCCTTGTTTCCTAACCAGGACATCAGGCCCACAGAAACATGAACTCCTGCCAATGACGTGAAACAGGAAAACACCAGCTGTACAAAACTCACACAATCATAAGTTACGCAAACTGTGTTTTTACAGAGTATAAACCGCAAAATTTCAGGTCTCTCTCTGTTGGAAGGAATAATGATCAGTATTATCCATTAGCAGTAACAGCGTCCACCGCACTTCACGGTCAGGAGTGTGTCACGTAACATCCGTGGCATCCTCGAAAAGTGTCTTAATATCAAAGCTTAAAAACAGAATTGGAAACGTGGGCCTCCTTTCCTCATCCTCGGTGTTTAGGGCTTATCAGCAGGGTTCAGTTAATGCCATCCCAAAGCCAACATTAACAGTAACTTAACAGTAACTTTAATCTTCTCTGCTCACTCATCTTACCCTGAACATGAAGGAGGAAGCGCTTCCAGCCTCAGAGAATTTTGTTTGAAAACAAAACTTTTTAAGAGTCCATTAAGGTGTGTTCATCCGCAGAATGGAGGGACATCAGCGCCTCTGAAGCAAGGTAAAGGTGAAGAAGAGGGAGAAAAGATGAAGAGAAAAAGAAGGACAAAACAGACGGCAGGCTGTGCTCTGCTGTGTTAAGTCCTTGTCCCTTTAGCATACCTACAGAGATAAAGAGAGAGAGATAGTTTGATACTCAGATATGTTTTAGCATTCAAATGAAATATACGTTTTATAGTCCCTCGTTTTATTGACTAGAGATATGCTAGTACGTCAACAGCAGCCTGTATTGCAGTTGGTTTTCCAATAATAAATAACCGTACTATTAATCTTAAGAGAAACATCCGATAGGCAAAAACACTTTGAAAAGGCGATTTAATTTCAGGATTTTCCTGTATGTGAAGTATTTTTATTTCACTAATTAGTTGCTTATTTGTCTAAAATGAAAGAATTCTAGCACAGGTGAAGTACCAATAGTACTGTGTTGTCCCTGCTGGCCGCAATAAATTTATGTATAGTAACTCATTATGATGCCTTGACCTGAGCCAATATAATATACTTGAATTGTTTTCACACTTTGGAATAAGAGCCTCTGATCAGCTGTGATGCCTTAACCAGAGGAAATTCATGCAGTACAATAGTTCGAAGGAAAGGGGGGAAAAGCCCAGTGTCTCTAGATTCACAGGAAAGCAGCAGACCATTTTCCAGTGATTTTCTCCAAACAGGGTGTACAGGCTGAAGTTCGCTTACTACTGAATACTATTAACTTCATGCCAACATGTAAAGGAAGAAAATAAAGTGCCAATTTGGATATGTTTGTCACTGCAGACCACCAGATATTCACTGGCTGCTGGTGGAGCTTTATGCAGCCCTGATAAACCATACTACAACTGCAAAAAGGCTATAAGGCCACTTTGCACTTTTCAAAGAATTTTGAATTCAACGGGAACAATTCATCAAGTAGTGATTTACCTCTTTCCAGTTTACTTCCAGTTCTTTTTTTCCCCCCCTCATAACAGGTTTATGTAAAACACTCTTTTCATTTAATTTTTATTTACAATCATTAGCAAGAGAGTTGCCATCATTCAACACACAATTTCCCCCCTAGCTAGCATGTATAGTGTTTTTGAAATTATTATATCCAATACATCATCATAACATGTTTCCAAGATCTACATTAGATACTTTGTTAATAATATTTGCAAAATGTTGCCTTTGCAATATCAATATAACAGGTGCCTTCATTATGCAAATAAACCTTTTAACAAATCACTAAATGTGTTTGTGTGGGCTGTGGACATCTTGACTAATCTCAAATATTCCCGATGAGCATTTCTGTTGGGGTTTGGATGAATCATTTTGGGCAGTGTTAACCCACATCGCATCAGGGTTCCCAAGGATAATAATATATACAGACTATTGCAAGGCATATTACAATCAAAGCATATAGCAGTGGTGTGTCCATATCATGCAGCCTTATCTATCAGTCAAACTGTGTAATGTAGATTGCAGATGCTGTAGAGAATGACGGAGATTCTGCATCACCTTCTGGTCAGGCAGGAGCGTGCTGCTCTGTAGTGGGGCCAGGTGACTGCTGAGCATGCCTCCTCCAGGCCGGTCATGCTCACAAAAGATGGTACCATTGACATAGTGGAATCTGTCCCCAGGCACCAGGCGGTTCCGACACGTAGCACACGTGAAACACTGTGATAAAGGAGAAGGAATGGAGTAAACTAAGGGCTTGGTTTGGAGTCAGCAAAACACTGCAGTGCACAAGAACATGACATCAAATAACTGATGATGTAAAATAAAAAAGTTAGCGGTTTAGTTTTCCTACTGTATATTTGTAAATGCAATTGTAACTGTCCTGAATTAATTTAATCAAGATTTGGTCGCTGAGAGTTTTTTGGTGATCTACCTCGCATGCCAAACTGTCTGAGATGGTTGATAGAAAGCTAGTTACCTCACCAACCATAAACAATCAAACAATAAGCCTCTTCACAGACTGTAAAAATGCCACCACTTTTTTTTTTTTTTTTTTTTTTTTAAAACTACACTGAAAAATGTATAGTGAGGTCACAAAGTATTATACAAAATCGCAAGCACTTCTTCCATTTCTGCACTGTAGACTCACCTTCAGGTGGTAGACGTTGCCCTGTGCCCTCATCACCATCTCACTGGCTGGAATCGACTGACCACAAGCACTGCAAGCCCCACTGTGTCCAAACAACCTACAAGAAGTGTAATGGTCAAAAGATCTTCTCATACAGAAAAAGCAGCCTGAACCTCCATAATGAGCTGAAAAGGGCATGACTAAGCTCATACTAGTAAAATGTTAATGAAATGAAGTGCCTTAACCTCTTCCTGTACTGTGTTACCACATACTGATGTCTGTTCTGTTCTATATCATAACCAATCATGTTTTCATATACCAATAACTCAAAGTAAACAGTTAAAGGCACAGCCAGGATGTTGGGTTTTTGCCCAAAAAAAAAAAACCCCCACAGTACCATAATTTGAGTACTGGAGCCTTGTATGTCTCCATGGGAGGGTACCAATGCCCTCCAGTGATTGACGGCACCTTATCTGCTAATGCGCTATAATAACTAGTGGCAGTGGGTGGGACCTGGCAAAAGGGAGCCTCTGATCCACCCTTGCTCCTCATTAGGGTACACTTGGTTAGCCTACTGCTTGGGCTTGAGGTTGTTAGGAGAACACTCAAATGAGTTCTAACCCTATTCTTGATGATCATTACCAAAGAAAAAAAAAAAATGCTGGCATCTGTGTGTAATATAAAGTATAGTGTGGAATAAAGCATCATTATGTAAAATACATACAGTATGTACTTGTATGTATACTAATATATATATATGGTCGGGGGGAGCCTGCAGCTTATCCCAAGCGGACTCAGCGCACAAGGCAGGGGACACCCTGGACAAGGTGCCAATCCATCGCAGGGCAGAAATCACTCTCACACACACACACACACACACACACACACACACACACACACACACACACACACAATTTAGAGATGCCAATCAGCCTACAACGCATGCCTTTGGACTGGAAGAGGAAACCGGAGTACCCGGAGGAAACCCCTGAAGCACAGGGAGAACATGCAAACTCCCCTAAGCCATCATGCCTCCCTATATACACACATATATGCATATACGCACACACGCACATCTTTTCATAATCTGTTTTAATACTTCAGGCAGATTAAGCTAGGTTTACAGGCCAAAAACTATGGAATCCTATTTCCTCCATCAGAAGAAAAACTAAAATTCTTTAACCAAATCAGTAAATAAATAACTAAATCAATTTAGAAATAACTAATGCATAATAAATAAATGCATCATGCCCAGTGTTCCCAGGAGAGACTACAGATCATCGTGACCCTGACCAGACTAAAGCATTATTGAAGATTATAAAGAAGTTATAATGAGTTATGTGGTGCTAAGTTTCGAGAAACATTCTCATTATAAAGACTTAGTAAATAGTTTTCTCAGGTGGTGGAAAATGGCTTACACACACACACACACACACACACACACACACACACTTTAAGCAACACAAAACTTGTTTGCATGTGTCACCTGAAAATCCATAATTCAACACAAGCTGCATTCTGAGCTGCACATAGGGGACACAGGCACTTCATTTTGACCGAATTTAATTTAATATTTCATTAAAATATTTTAGGAATTTTTTTCTCGTTAAAATAAGTAAAATAGTACATACCACAACAGAAAACAAATGTATGATTGTTATGGTTATTATTAGCAGACTTGGTTTTGAGGTGCGATAACTTGTCACATGTCAAAATCAAATGAATTTCATCTTCACTCACTAAAATTCATAGAAATTTCTCAGACGATCAGGTACCATTTGTGTTGAGGTATGTTTAATGTATAAATGTCATGAGCTGCTAACTCTGCCCACAACGTCTTTGCACCCAGAAGTGTTTTATCACATATACTTTTAGTCAAAGATAGTCTGGTGGTCAGCCCGCCGCTGCAGTCTTCCTCTTACTCTCTCCATTTTATTCTCTTCCTCTCCTCCCTCCTTACTATCACTATCCTGGCACTGAGCATAGCCACAGTAATGAATTTTTGATCTTAATCCAAACAGTAATTTAATAAGAGGGAGGCAGAAAGCAGCACTGTTCGTCCTAATTAATGCTCCCTTCTTTTATCGGACCTCAGGCTCCACCCCGCGCCATTTGGCAAAGAGTCTCTGCCCTTTTGATTAGCTACAGTACATTATAAATATTTAATATGCTGCAGTTTGAATATGCTTTACAGTGTGCATGCAGGCAAGTCAGAAGAATTATATGGCATCCCAATCCGGCACATACATATTTGTGGCCAAACTTTCCAAACATCTTAAATATTCTGCCTTTAAATTCACAAACAGGATGTACAATGGATATAAAATGTCTACACACCTCTATTAAATAGCAGCTTTTTGTGTAGTAAAAGAGTGACACTAAGATAAATGAGGTCAGATCTTTTCCCACCTTTAAATGTGCAACTGCAAAAAGTATACAAATAAAGTGAATAACAAATCAGACATTTCTTTTTTAGGGATTTTTTTTTTTTTAAACTTACAATAACCTAGTTGCATGTGTGCACACACCTAAACTAATACTTTGTTGAAGTTCCTTTTGATTATATAACACCACTCTTTTTTTTTTTTTTTTCTTTTTGGCTAAGAGTCTAGCAGCATGGCATATCTTGACTTGGCAAATTTTCCCCCACTCTTTTTTGCAAAAACAATCTAGATCTGTCAGCTTGTGAAGGTATTTCCTGTGCACCCCAGGTCACCCCTCAGATTTTTAGCTGGATTTAGGTCTAGGCCCTGGATAGGCCATTCAAAAACATTGATCTTTTGTTTAATCCATTCCTTTGTTGATTTGGATGTATGCTTTGGGTTACTGTCATGCTGAAAATTTAAATTCCTTTTCTTCTTCAGCTTACTAGCAGACACTTGAATGTTTTTCACTAGAATCGTCTGGTATTTGCAGCTCTTCATGATTCCCTCCAGCTTGATAAAAGTCCCAGTTCTGTCTGGGGAAAAAAAGCATGATGCTTCCACCACCATGCTTCATCATGTCTATGGTGTTCTTTTGGTGATGTGTTTTTTTTATTTTTTTGCACCAACCATACCTTTTGGAATTATGGAATTATTATAGCTTTTGTAAATGGTCTCATTAGACCATAACACATTTTTGCCACATGGTTTGGGGGATTGATTTGAGCTTAGATGTTTTTTCTGAGAAAGAGCTTCCATCTAGCCACCCTACCCCACAGCCCAGACGTGAAGAATATGCAGGTCACACGCAGTGAGTAATACTTTAATGTTGCTGTAGGTCTCTTGGCAGACTTCCTGGTACGTTTTTGTCTTAAACTTTTGTAAATACTGGAGGAACATCCTGTTCTTATTAACGTCACTGTGGTGCTACATTTTCTCCACATGTTGATGATGGCCTTCACGGTGTTCCGTGGTACATCTTAATGTTTTGGAAATTCTTTTATACTCCTCTCCTGATCGATTCCTTTCAACAGTGAGACCCTGTACAGGCTTTGACCATGACTTCAGCTGGCAGATGAAACTAAGATGTCAGGAAAGTCCTAGAGAAACAGCTGGTCTTTATTTGGGCGTAATCAGAATCATTTTATTGATGACAGCTGTAGGATAATTACTTTTGAACATGAGACTGAATGGGATTGGTTCATTCTTATGCAACCTGGTTATTGTAACTTTTTTTTTTTAATTTTCCCTCGTTTTCCCTAAAAAAAATCTCAGATTGATTTTCAATTTATTTTTACACGTTGTAATTTCACATTGACAGTGGAAAAAGTCCCTACATGATTTATCTTGGTTTAATTGTATTCCTGCCCCCCCATCACAAAAAACTGCCATTTTAACAGGGGTGTGTTGACTTTTTATATCCACTGTACAAGAATGTACAATACTCACCCAGGAGCTGTCTGTACAAACAGTATACCAATCGTTCATTATTAATCACGTTACATGAAGTTGTATTGTTGTACAACCAAAAATTGGCCCTGAAAGCTGCATGCAGAGCCCTGTGGATTGGCTTAAACTGGAGCCCTCCTGTTTGGACAAGTGACCATCATGTTAAATGCTTTGTTTGTTTTTCAATAAAGACCTGATTTCCATCTTAATCTCAGGCTGATTATGACTTAGGCTCTCCATTCATGTCCGTTGTTAGAACGTCGGCGCCAGCCTGATGTTATCTGCCCTCTTGCACCGTTCGAGCTCTTTTTGGGTGCCTGCAAGACTCTTTGCCCTCGAGAGTGCGTGTGACCCAGCAACTGGGACACTGAGCACAGGCAGTAAACCATCAGTGTGGCTACGCCAAGCACTCTCAACACACTTGGCACTGTGCTGATCAGTGTGGGCACTGGTACCATACGGTCATGGGCCAATGCACCACCGCACACATCCAAACAAGTAGAGGTCAGTTTCAAAGCACCTCATAATTGCAAACAAATCTAATCTGTTCACCTCTGGAATTCAGCACAACACACACACACACACACAAGAACAGAGGGCGAAGAGAACTGGGTCGTCACAGCATGCAATGAAGCAGAAATGGTAATTAACAAACACCACAAGATTTTTGGACTTGACAAGGAAAGTACAGAAGGTCAATTTTTTTAGCATAAGTAAATATGTATTTTTGAAATTTCTTGCCAAGGCATTTCAACTTCATCCCTGATTAAGTGGTTCAACAGTATTTTTAACCATGCGTTCGAACATCCCTTAAGCTAATCAAACCTTTACTCATGGGCAAATCTTGAAGGTCGGGTCTTTTTGGGACAGGAACACATGAAAGGAGTGTGGGAGGCCATCGAGGGATGTGGCTGCTCCCAGGCCCATGTTGCACACACCCACACAGTTCCTGTCATGACTGAGGCATTTTATATTCTCTTGTCCTGGCTACTGTACATACACACAGCTTGGATCCCAACAGGAAAAAAAAGCTACAGATGGCTTCAGTAAGGCTACACTCCTCAGCGTGGTACAACACGGATGGCCGCTTCAGCCATTAGGTAGAACATATGCATGCAATCATGCTTATGGAGGCTGATAAAACAAAAACCTACTCAAATTTGGTTTCATGCTGGATGAAATGAACAGTTATGAACTTTGAAATAATGTTGATTTCAGACAGATAGACACGAACGAAAGAAATTTTCTTTTGGTAATAACATAACCAAAACATTGGTAATAACCGTAAGAACTACTTTTTTAAATTGGTTTATAATAGCTCTATATTAATATGAGGTAACACAAATACATTGTGCTAATTATTATCAGGTCACCACAAATAAATTTCAGCACAAGGTCATTCCATTTTCCCCCCCATCTTGAGCTACATCACTTCCTGATTTACTTTGTGTTCACAAATTTGCTCCCATCATGCTTGGCATACCTGATGTAGTCGTTCCTGCAGAGGATCATGCCCCCTTTGCTATAGCAGGTGGTGCCGATCTCACCCAGCTGTGCCTGGCAGCACGAGCACTTCAGGCAGCGCGTGTGCCAATAGCGTTCCATGGAGAAGAGCAGGAAGCGGTCAGAGATGCGGCCACCGCAGCCGGCACACGATCGGCCTGCTCCACCCCCACCTCCTCCTCCTCCACCTGTTACAGCCACAGCTGATGACTCCACACGGCTATTCACCATCATGGGGCTGGAATAGGAAAAATGCAATGAGTAGATACTAAATGGACTGGAAATAAATTCCGACATCTGGATTAATACTCATGAGAAAAATCTCTGACAAAACCATTAGCATTAAACATGCTGAGCAGTCTGTACACAGTATAAAATAACTCAATCATTCTAAGTTTCAGATTCAATTTTTTCATTCCTCACTTGAATCAAACCATCACTATCCCCAAAACCATTCTTCAATTTATTTAAAAAAAAAAAAAAAAAAAAAAAAAACCCTTCCAGCTCTTGTGCTTTTATGCTTTTGTGACTCGCCTCCTGAACAATCTCACATGGATCCCCAAATGACTTCCTAAATATGAGTCTACTGTATGCCCAAGACTCACTTTCCTGTTTCTGTGGATGATCTCACCTGTGTATGGTAAATTTGCACCTTTTACCAACTTTTGCTTTAATCGTAAAGCCTGTCCAGCTCTCATCCCAGAACTCTTACTCAAAATATGATCATACCAAACACTCTGTAATCCTTTCAATACATATACAACCTTTCCATATAGGATTGTATTCTGTAATGAACATAATCCCACTATCCAGTGTCACCCATTTTGAGTCTGGTTCATCTCAAGGTGTCTTCCTCATATTGTCTCAGTGAGAAATTAAAGTACATGCCAGACATACAGTATAATTTTTTAAACAAACCACAGTGACAAAAACAGTCTAACTGAGACAGACTGGCAAATTCAAAAATAATCCATAGTGATGGGGCTAAATCAGGCTTGAAGTTATGCACACAAATGAAGCAGGCTTGAGTGACACATCGAACCAGAAGAAATCACGGTTATGCCATGAAGCATTGTTGTATCCTATTTTGTGAATGCAGTTTTGGTAAAACTGATGTTTAAAAAGTCACTTGGATGGGCCAAAACATCTTAAACCTATTTGATTTAGTAGTCCTATAGATCATTCAAAATTACATAACAGCATTTCAAAGACTAACTATGCTTTTGCTTTTTGTTTTGTTTCTTAATTTTAGGCACTGATTATTTAGCATGAGGTACCTATGAGTATTTCTGCATCAATACCATCAACAAGTCAGCTTACAGCAACGAAGATTTAAATGCAATATTTTGGATGTTAATGCTGGAATTCAAGTCCTTGACTTTGCAGTGCATGGTCATCACATTTTATTTTTAGTTCCTTATCAGTACATTGTCAAAGAACCAAAAAAAACTCAGGAACAAGTCCATCTATAATTAAGCATTTAACATTTGTGTTGGGTATTTGTGTAAATCACAATAATACTGCTGGCATTTAAGGTGTCTTCTTTTGGCTAAATGCTGAATGCACCCTTGTCAACTAAAGCAATCCCTTTATTCTGTTCCTATGTCCTGAACATGAACGCTTTCAACAATCTTTTTAGCATAAAATGCTGATCCAACAGTTTAACCTTTCATATTGTTAAATACAATATTTTGATTGTAAACCATGCTAAAATATTATTGAACCATCATCATATGACATTTTAAAATGGACACAGTAAGAAATCACTTCTATTAGATGGAGGAAAGGGCCGAGACCATTGACTTCTCCACATTAAGAGGCTCTGACGTGAAGCAGAGAAGAGGAGGAAAGAGCCAGGCTTTGCGCTTATCTCAGTCTCATGCACATGTCGTTTCCTCTCTGTGTTCTCCTGAAAAAAGGTCAACCAGCAGCAGACAGGAGATGCTAAAGCAAAGCCAGGGGCCATGACTGAGCTGTTCTGATTGAAGAGGTCAAGCAGGGATCAGCAGGATGATGGAAGGCAACATGAAGGCCATGTGTGTCCTGCTCCACCAAGCTCAAACAATTCATTCAAGTCCTATTTCTCTCTCTCTCTCCGGGCTCATTTCTGGCCACATGCTTTCCCACGACCGCATTGGACACAAATACACAGATACAACAACAACCACTGTTGTAAAATCAAAACAGTGATACATGTATTCGCAAAGCACAAAAATATTTAACCAACAAGCCATGTAAACGGTCAGGCAGCACAACAATATCAAGCTTTCAGTCTTCAGTAACGAAACTCAAGCCTTTTTTCCACAGCCTTCCATCGTCTATGCCCTGTGCTTCACTAGCCAAGAGTTTTAAAGCAGTTGAAGAACCTAGAGTGAAACTGATTACCTTACCAAGAATGATAGGCATCATCTCCCTCCATTTAAAAAAAAAAAAAAAAAAAAAAAGGAATATGATTCAGTGAGAAGAAGAAATAATCAAAAACAGACAGAACACAGTTGTTTTTCTCTTCTACTGTACAGGTAATCTCGGAAATGCGTCCTTCTGTAATGCTCCCTTACTTTAAAACTGTGAGAACTGGCTAAACAGGTCTAATATCCCTGTGGGGTCGGCTGTGTAAGCACTTCCTCTGCAAATAGGGCGACATGTTCCAAATATCCTAAACCTGACATGAAGCTACACGCCTGGCTTCCTGCTGGAGGACTGACAAGCTGCCCGTTCCAACTGATTCCCACACCACTGCCTTCAAGGCTGACTATACTGCAGAGCAGATTAGTGGCTCCTCACTACAGCACTTTCAGTCTGGATGCTTTAAAACATGCATTTATTTCAACACAAAAAGGACTTGTTTCACATCCTTTCTGCAAAGGAAGCACTGTGGTTTGCGTACTGCACTATTCAACAGCAGCTCTTCAAAATACTTTTGCCTGCAGTTCATTTCATGGGAATGCAAATCCCCGGCTTTTTAATCATCCTTCTGCCGCAGACCTGAGTGTGAGAGACAATGCTCATGAATGGGTCCCTGGGGGAATATCACACGCCGCTGTTTCAATGCAGAACAATTATATTATCCCTCTGAGAACTTAGGTAAACTAATCCTCCTCTGAAACACTCAAGCTACAGGTTTATAAACCGCGTCTTGTCTTATCTACTCCCTTGCAGAACTCCGTCTCGGTGCCTCGGTGTGCACTTTAGACGAGCAGTGAGGACAAGGATTAAGATTTAACCGCCGAAATAAAGTGAATAAATGTCAGGGTGAACCCAAATAAATCCGAGAGTACGTTTACACAGCCGGTGTTGGTTTTAGTAATACTTAGAACCAGAATAAAAGCTTTAAACACGAATTATAACTGACGTTTAAACTGCGCTCTAACCAAAACAGTACACCGCCTACTAACAGTGCTACTTTAAACAGCATGGCAGAGAGTCAATTCGGAAAAGAGTCGATTCTTCAATCCCAGGCATTAGGGCTCAAAAGTCGACTCCGAATCGACAGAGCAACAAAATAAATAAATAAAATCGCGTACAAACGATGACAAGCGAGAAACCAATACCTCACCACACCCCACAACACAAGCATGAACAGTCTGGTAGGGTTTTACTTGTCAAATTTAGAGAAGAGAAGAGAAAAAAAAACAAAAACAAAACAAAACAAACAAAAAAAAAAAACAAAAAAAAAAACACGCTTCTCTGAAACAACGCCGCCCATGCTAATTGCTAAAACATTTCAACTCTACCTACCCGATGAAGCTGAGGTAATTTAGCTAACGTTCGGTCTTTAAATCATCTTATTTCGCGAGCCAACATGGCAGTTTTGAAGTTGGCAGTTGTGCCAAAATCTCTTCTTAACCACGCTAGTGCCTGTCTCATGTTTTAGGTTTAGTATTCATGACTCTTATTTTACGGAATTGATTCATGGAGTCGACTCCTCCTAAAGTTCTAGACTCGATCAGCCATACTAAACAGTTACCTACAGTAAGCTGTATAAAGAAAATATAATACTATTTTTGACCTTGTGTAGTACGACTGTAGTTTGTTCACTCAGGTAAATAAAAACTCATAAACGCCGAACTAAAACTAACATGGGGAGTTGCTACATTTAAAAAAAAAAAAAAAAAGAAAGAAAAGAAAAAGAAAAAAAGAAAAGAAATAAAGCTGGGGGACTTTTTGCTCATGGAAATCAGCCAAACTTTATTTTTCTCCTCAAACGATGCCGTTAGAGAAAAAAGGTCGGAGAGAAAGACTTGAGGAGAGACGTGTACTCGGTTCCAATCCGCTAACAGGACTGATTGATGAAATAAGCAGGAAAACAGGGCGGGAGGTAATGAAGAGTAACACAACGCCACCCGCGTGCGCGCACGCGCGCAGACTGATGGATGGCGCTCGCGAGCGATAGGTCCGTTTATAGAGACAAATCATATGGCGTTAATCGCGTGGTCCTAATCGTGTCTGGGGAACCAGACTGGGCCATTTCAATGTTTGACGTATGCATGAAACTGCTTTAAAAATAAAAAAATAAAAAGTTAGTAAGGTTCAACTCTGATTTCTTTCCCTAAAACAGATGTGCTGAATCTGGTGTGTGTGTGCGCGTGCGCGCGAAGGGAAAATAACATTTGTGCTCCCTGCTTTAAATCTTATTCTGCAGACTATAAATGGTAAGCCTTGCGGTTAACCAAAATAACAACAACAAACAAAAATTATTTAAACACACAGGTCAGAAGTTTGTCGAGTTTCTGTCTAATT
>JANDJT010000167.1:9008093-9021243 GCA_024331685.1 Stegophilus panzeri | reverse complement strand
AGAGAGAGAGAGAGAGAGACAGAAACGAATTTCAGTGTTCAAAGTACAAATATAGATCTACTGCCTTTATACCTAACTATGTGCATATGCCAGAGTGAGTGACGCGTAATTGCCTAATTAAAATAAATAGGCCCAAGTCCGAGCGCTCAGTGCAGTTGTAGTCTCTATAAATAGCAGCAGAAGCCAGTGAGCAATAAGCAGAGCCTGCTGAAGCTAAGGCACTTCAGTAATATATCCTCCTCTTTTAATAATGCGCTCTGGGGCCATAACTGCACGTCTCACCATTTCATTACAACAGCTCCCTCTCTCTAGATTAACACTCCGGCGATGGTGACCGAGACTCCTTATTGAGCATAATTTCTACACAGGAGAGACGTGAAGTCTCCACAGAAGTGGCCTAGAAGTCAGCAAAAGTGGGTTCCTCTAGTCAGGGAGTTACAGATGCAAGAAGGAAAAGAGGAAATAAAGGGGAAAATAAATAAAATCACACAGTAATCCCAGTGTAAACGCGTCTGATCTCATCACCTCATCACACACACACACACAAAATAATGTTTTTCAGTAGTTGAAAGTATGTGGTAGAGATTATTAGGCCTAGTTATTAGTTGGGAATCAGAAGATGAATCCAAACCAGAAAATTGATTTCGACATGATGTCAAGAAAGACATCAGACGAGCAGAACATGAAACACTGAAAGAGGAAGGCTGGTGCAGTCTGTGCTTTGTTAAACATACCTTTATTTTCCGATGGAGATTGTAGGGAATGTCACCAAACTCACTGCGTCGTAGCAAATCACGTCCGATAATCCGAGGTGTGTAAAAAATAGAAAGAAAGAAGAAAAAGTAACTTCAAATCAGTTCTCCTTCTTCTTCTGCGACGTGCTGCTTTACTGCCACTGATAAAGTCATCACAGTGTCTGCTTGTATACAGACCTGCTGCCTAACAGCCTGACTGACTTCAACCTGGAGATTCAAGGTTGTCACATCGTTTAACACCTGGAGTAAAGACACAACCAGGCGCTTTTCCCCGTCATCAATTTGCGCTGAGATTAAAGCAGAATGAGGCGCGAGCAGTCTAGGTTTTTGAAGACCCTCCTCTGGTGACGTGTCAGAGATGCAGCCAATCAGCGATCAGGGGGCAGTGCGGGACTTTGACAGGATGATCGATGTGGGTTTGAGCAACTTTTGCCTACTTGAGGCTAATTTAAATGGTCCATAATCACCACCGCAGAGCGACAATTTAATAACTGGGTTTATGCGCTGCGTGAGAGCAGACAGACTAACTGTCTTATTTTCCTCATCCAGCACGCCTCTTTAATCCAGAGGTTGTTCTCTAAACCCTGATGTGCATTCTTTCAGTAATAGTTTAACAGATGTGTGAGACTCTTAAGTGCAGCTGTAAAGCGAAAACTGCAAGTCGATCGACATCTGCGAACATCTGGCCTGGCTGGTGATTCAATTACAGCTTCGCTTTAACTAACGCCAAAACTGTCAGATTTGCCTTGATTTATTAATCATTAATGGCCCGACGAGGCAAACTTGGAGGCTCTGGTGTCTTTCAGCTGGATTCCATTGTCTGTTTCCCTGTGCAGTATCTCAGTAGGACTTGATTTCAAAGCTTAACTTCTCTGAAATAACTGGAGAATTCACATTTCGGCCATTCAGATGAATCACGCCCTGACTGACCAGCTCTGGTCACTGTTAAGTCAGGAAATATCTTCATGAAAGTGGATTATTTCATAATAATATTTCAATACATGCACAAGATTACCTATTATTTTGTATGGTGTTTTTTGGATAGTTCCTTCTGTTTGCCTTACCTTGACAATAAATTTGTACACTCTTACAAGAAATGCAGTAGTAGGCCTAGTAAACTGTACCTTTCCTTGTCATTGGTGTGGTACCCACAAGAGTACATCGTTATACCTTTTAGTGTGTTTTTACATGATAATGTGAATATACAGAAGATGAACCCTTGTGGGTACTACCCCAGTGAAAGGTACAGTTTAGTTCAATTTTTTTCTGAGTGTGTATTGTGGTACTGTCTACTTCATGTCTTAATTTGTACCACTTTGTTTGTTTGTTGAAGTCCAGGCAAGGTTATGGGCTAAGGACAGCTTCCTTAACAGATGTTGGTAAATAGGCCTACATCCATCCATTCATTCAGCTAGCCTAAATTAATATAATACAGTATAATAATAAACAAACTCAATTATCAGATATATAGAAATGTAGTACACACAAAAATGATATTGTTTTTTGCTACCTTCATTAGTTCTACATAAAAACCTAGTTTTCCATATATACAGTAGGTCGGTCTCCAGCACAATAAATACCTGTTAGAGATAAATAAGAGTCCATATCAAGAGGACAATTTGGATTTACAGTTTAAACACTTTAGTGTGGAGAAATACATGAATAATGTACACAAGTTATTTTGTTGTTGTTTTTGTTTTAATTTATTGGACTTTCTTGGTAGACATAGCCTACCATTAGTACCATTTAACCTTTTTCCCATCTACAACCTTTGTGTAATAATGCAAAAGCAAGTGTTTCAGTATCTAAGTCTAGCCTATCCTGTTCATATTCTTGAGATGGAGCAGCAAAATCAGATCCATTTGGGATTCAGTCCAGGCTTTTTCATCCCAGATCTACAGGGTGTCCCAAAAGTCTCCATACATAGGGGAAAGTAACACTTTTTAACAATTTTTTTTTCAGATAGCCTTGAAGAATGCCTTTGACCAAAGAACGTATTGAAATCATTCTCATGGATCAGGAAGGCTGGATCAGGAAGCTGTTACAAGGTTGCAATGGACATGCAATTATATGCTTTTATAATTATATCATCCTTAGTAGGAGAGACGACTCTGTGAGTGTTTACAAAGAAATGGAAATCATGTATGTTTTGTAAATAAAGTTACTTTTAGCTCATAAATGTTAATTTCCCCTATGTATGGGGACTTTGGGGACACCCTGTATTGTTATAAGTATTTCTAATTTTACTCTCATATTATCTCAAGTAAACTTGCAGCTTTTTTTTTTTTTTTTTTAGCCTATAAGAATAGTATCCAAAACACATTCTGCCGTACTATATAGTGCTAGTATATACCTAAATAGTGTGCTAAGTGATCAGTTAACACTGCGGTGCCTAATATTTAGTATGATAGTGTGTTGTTTCAGGTGTAACCGCAGTGTCGAGCGCCATCTTGTGGTCGGATAGCGGAAGTGTTATGGAGACTGAGCCAGTGTAGTATATGGTGAAAGAAATAATAAATGAAGAAAAAGATAATAAGAAAATGTTATGAGTGGAACAATATTATAATTAATATTATACTATTTAAGGTTCAATTAATATGATAGTATTTAAAAACGTGCACTAGGCACTGCTTAGTTTCAACTTCTACTGCACATTTAATTCAGTTGTGGGCAATGTCACAAAAATAAATTGTATCTTTATTCTTACTGGTGTATCATAATGCTTTTATTATTACTAATGATAATCATTTCTATCATTGTTATTTCAATTACACGTAATAACATGATCTCGTTAAAGTTGCCTGAGCCCACTCGCATGTTAAACTGCAAATTTTAAATTAAATTAGAGTTGATAAAAGGAAAATTTAAGTAAGGAGCAGGTATAAGTTAATTGAAAATGTTATTATACCAGTATCAATCAAGAGCTAATTGGAAATCACATAGCTCTTGATCACTCATATTGTAAATATGTCTAGTACATAGAAATAAAAACATAATTTTGCTGTATTTGTTTTACCTTAATAGCACCTTAATCGACTCTAACTATAGGCTTAACTGGTTCGCTTTCCTTAAATTTGGATCTTTAGTAGAATATGTGTTTAAGGTGTTTCTTCCTTACTCAATTGCCATTCTGTACTTTTATGTTTTGTTTGTGCCACAAATAGTAATGTAATAGTGATGTAATTTGTTTGTCATTGTAAATCATTAGGAACTCCAGGCTTTTGTATGAATAGCTAAGCTTAAACAAGGCAGGATTAGAAGTTAACCTGGTATGAAATTGAATGAATTTTCATTTTATTTTATTTTGTTCTATTTTATTTGAGTGAGTTGTGTGTGATATTGTGAGGGTAGTATTGGATTGTGGCTTGGCTGGATGGTTAATCTGTTGCACATATGGCAGTTGACCTCATCTGTCCTAAGTGGATTCTGGGAAGCCAGTTCACCACAGCCATCACACTATTTCCATTTTGATCAGCATGCTGGTTTCTAATGTGCCACCAGCAGAGAGGGCAGGGGTTGTGGAGTGGTCACAGTACAGCCCACTACTGTTTCCCTCTCCTGGGACAATGGTGTCACTTTCAAAGGGAGGAAACAGGAGGAAAGTATAGTGCGATTAAATTCAGGCCTTGCATACAAAGGCTTCAAAAAGACCCATCCCCCCCAACATAACACACACACAAAGAGTTTCAGAGTTCATCTGAATAGCTCAGACTTTGATGAGACACTGTGTAGCCCCTACTATCTCTATCAAATATGTTCCCAATGCCCACACACACACACACACACACACACACACACACACACACACCACCTGCCTTTCTCCTTAGTTCCCCAGTGTCCTATTGTTTCACAAACTTTCCTACCTTTGCATGAGAGAGGGAGAGGAAATGGGAAAAAGAGAAGACTTGAAAGAGGGTCATGGGACAGTGGAGAGAGTGTGAAAGTGTCACAGCAAGGGAGGGGAAACAGGGAGAGAGAGAGAGAGGCGGGGGGGGAACTGAGAATGAAAGAAGTCAAGGTTCCTTAAAAGGACAATTTTGTCTTATTCACACAGGGGGTTTTGCCTTGCTTTTTTTTCATGTATTTGACCAGTAGAGGGAGTGAATATAAAGTGTGTAAATTTAGATTAAAAGTTTCATTGATTGATTGAATAATTCATTCACTTGCACTCACTTTCAGTAACCACTTTATCCTGGTCAGGGATACAAAATCAATCCCAGGAGCACTGGGCATGAAGTGGGAATATACCCTGAATGGAATGCCAGTGCAGGGCAGCACACACACACACACACACACATACACACACACACACACACACACACACACACATAGGGGCAATTCAACCTTTTCAGCCAGTGAAACTGGCATGTTTTTGGGAGGTGGGAAGATACCTGGAGGTAATACACACAAACACATGCACAGGAATTGCACATGGACAGTCACCCGAACACAGGATCAAACTGGAGCTGTGAGATGGCAATGCTACCCACTGTGCCACTGTTCCGCCCCTTCATTCACTCATTCATTCATTAGTCAATTCATCTTCAATAACTGCTTTATCCTGGTCACCATCATGGTGGATCCAGAGCCTATCCTATCCTGGGAATACTGGGGGCAAGGCAGGAATGCAACCTAGATGAGATGCCAATCCCTTTCTGCTTTATCCTGTTCAGAGTCATATAGTGGATCTGGAGCCTATCCCAGGAACACTGGGCATGAAGTGAGAATATACCCTGGAAGGGATCATCTCAGGGCACTATGCACACAGACATTCACACACTCATTTATACCTAGGGCCAGTGGATCTGGTGGTAGGATACCAGGAACAACTGCAAAAAGTTATACAATAATGAATTATTCATTGATAAAAATGTTGCTTAAAAATCACGTTAACTATTTACATGTTTACATAAATCAGGCACTGTTGGAATCTATTGGTTCAATCATTGACTAAGTCACATGACTAATAGTACAAATATAAGAAGTGAGTGGTATTACTGTAAAGATACTCTATGTCCCAAATGTCTGCAAATGTTCATAATACAGTAATGTGTCGTATTTTTCTTTTTGTATTTAAGTGTGCTCACAATCAACATTTATGAGCCCTAAATACACCCTTTAGTGAATCCTGATTCTTTGCAGACTCAGCAGCGTCCTCTTACCAAAAACCCCTTGCAATATTGTCAAATTCCTGCCTCAGTACATGAGTTTATCGAGAGTAGAGCATGCAATAACCTTATTGAGATTATTCATTTATGCAGTTTGTTTTTGTGCAGTATTAGTGTTGCGACTTCAGTATAACAGAAACCATAAAATAACATTAAATGGAGTTTCATTGATCACCTAATTTGATCTTTAGCTTGCATTATTTAACATGGAGCTTCTGCAGAGGATATAAGTAGTTTGCCATGATACATAATTCCTGTTTGTTAATGCGATCGTGCAAAATATTGTTCTTGGTAAAGTGACTGATTCATCTTCCAGTGGAAAAGCTTCTCCAAAGCATTTGAGTGAGTAATGGCACACCGAGTACCAGACAGTACTGTGCTCCAAATGCTTGGTTTTAAACCCTAATATTAATGCACTACATCATAGGGTCACATTTTGTTGACAATATCAATGCAGGCTTACATGTGGACCACTGAAAGTAGGGTATTGTTTGGGATGGCGGTAAATTATCATTTAAACTTTAAACCTTAAACTGCTATTATTAAACAAAAAACTGCTGCAATAAAAGCATGTACAATGCTTTAAACCCCCTGTTCAGTTCTTTCACACTTTGTTCTGCAGATACTATAGGAATATGTTAAGAGAAAAAATACTGAATTAATATAAAGGTGATTCATGATCAACTTTGGATATGTTGTGTTTTTATATGGAGATATCCTTTTGTGTGTTTACAATACTGTACAATCACCATATATTTCCAACTGCCATGCTGCACATTTCTGACACATTTGCACATTTCCTGTTCTTTTGTCACATTAGTGCTAAAGCTCTCAGCTTGATGAGAGAGAGAGGAGCAAGAGCGAGAGAGATGAGGGGAAAAAGAGCTATCACTCTGACACCTCGTCACAGAATCTTTCCCTCACAAGCACTTCCACTCAGGTGTGTCTGGTGATTAGTCTTGACTTTAACATTCCACCGCTCTCATCCTACTGCCAGGCTTTTAGCTCAGGTTGTTTGCTTTTCTGTCTGAGGTTCTCTTACAGGTGTGCCAGCAGACTTGGACTGGACCTCTTCACACAAGGTCTGATATCCTCTCTTTCTCAGGAGTTGTTCACATCCTTGGCGCAATTTAACCACTGCAGTAATGATTTTCAACAGCAGATTTCTGCCTAGACCATGGACTTCACTTACAGAGGTATGGAGGGAACTGTGTGGATTGTATGGGCATCTTAGCTATTACAACCAAGAAATAATTCATCAAATTATGGTATATTCTTGAACCATAATATTTTGTCCTTAATTTAGTGTTGAATCAATAGTTGTATTTTTTTATTGATGATAAAGCCAGGTATTCATTTGTTTTTACAAGAAACAAGAGGCATTATCACTGTGATACATTTGAAACAATTAGTGCTTGAATCCTATAGCTTATTCTAAAGAATCTAATTAGCCAAAATCAAGTCTTAATCTGGGCAGCACAGTGGTGCAGTAGGTAGTATTGCCACCTCATAGCTCCAGGGTCAATCCTATGCTCAGTTTCCTCCCACCTCCTAAAAAAACTGACTGATCTAAATTGCCCCTAGGTAAACATGTTTTTGCATTGTGAGTCCCACCTCACACCCACCTCTGGATCCACAGTAAGGTCACTGTGGACCAGGATAAGGATGTTACTGAAGATGAAGTCTTAATCCTGACACCTGGTGACTCTTGGCATAAAAATGACTAGCTAACCTTCACAGACTACGTTGCGATGATCTCCCAACCTTTCATATTCACTCTGTATAACAGAAAGATCAGATTCAACTTGTCACACTATAGGACACCACTCAATGTTCAAACACTCGTCATTTCATTATTGGATTCCTGCAAAACTCTTCTGGATATCTACAGTTAAACAACTGCAAAATACGGCACATTTAGTCTTCAATAAATCACAATATGCACATATCCCGCTATTTATACCGCACCAGCACACAATACTAAGTTTAAATGAAAAACCTTTTTCACTGGCATTGGTGCTGCAGTGTGGAAAGAATTGGCTTCATTTATTCTCTGTAGTACCTTACAACCTTTAAGTATGCTGACTCAGCTTTTCTAGAAGCCTTCAATGTCGATAGAAAAACACCTTCAGTTCTGCTCTGTGATTATGTGCATAATAAATGGCATCACTAGGTTTAAACATGTACAACTTAACTCTAGATAAAAATCCAATTTATTACAGAATCCACAGAGCACACAAAAGAAATAAAATAGTATTCAGTGGTTACCTATATGGTTGTCTTCAGCATAGCATATACAGTTTCAGCTACACATATAGAGTCACACATCCTTATCAGGGCATGTTTTCCATCCTAATTACTATTATTAATTGAATGGTGCTACCACACTGTTGATACCACACATATAATAATAAATCTAATACAAAACAAGTCCAAATGAAAACTGAGCCTGTGGTAAAATAAAATAGCTATGTTGCAAAAAAAAAAAAAAAAAAAAAAAATTAAATAAAAATCTGTAAATAGAACAAGATCATTTCAAGCTTGGAATGAGAGAACTGTCTAGAAAAGGTTTAATCATCTTCTATTTGTTTAATCATAATTTCAGAATTACAAAGGTTTAACATATTTTCACTTGATATCACTTTTCCCAATGTAGCCTCTTTCTAGAAATCCTTCATCTAAATCTAAAGATTTAGTCTCTCTCAGGTTTCAAGAAATATCCACCAAACGAATGTACAGCCAAGAATTGTGATGGAATACAGCCCCTTCCTTCAAATTTTCCCACAAAGCCATGCCCCTAAACACATGCACATGTGCAGCCTAGGGTAGGACACCTACGTAGAGCATGTGTACTGATTGGTTGGATGGTAGTGGTGAATGTCATGTTTTTCTCCTTTTTACTGAGGATGAGGTGCCAAATCTTTTTTTGGATTCAAATGCCTGCCAAATGGATGTTGCATATTAAAAAGTAGACAGTAGAAAGAAGTAGCAAGGAGTGCACACATTTAATGGATACATAACATTTTCCTATTTTCACCTGTAAACTGGGACAGGACCTTGCTTAAGGCTTGATTAGACCCAATTTGAAACAAAAAAAGAATTGAGTGTTTAAACTGCACAACATTGGATGGATGATATTTTGTAGTGTTTTGTATGTGTGTGTGAGAGAGCATTGTGTGTGAGGACCGTAATGATATGAGCTACTGTGAGTGAGGCATTTGGGACACTGCTGTTATGTTTGCTGTACAGGACAAGTCTCCAATGATGTGTGTGAATGTGCAGGGACATGAACCAAGGCAAATCACCCACATCACTGTGATACTCAGGCAATTCACCAGTATTGCTTTCTGATACAAGCAGCCACCTTGGTATGGATATTTACATAGTGACTCAAAGAAGTGATGGGGAGCCAGGATGAGTTTTTTCCCTGTACCAAAGAGTGTCTGCTTTGAACAAATGTGGTTTCCTAGTGTTATGTAACTGGTAGGCTTGTAGTTCTGTGCTGGTGACTGGAAAAACTTAAATAATATAACTGCCAGGAAAGTTTCAACCCTGAGTTGCTCAGCTGTATTCTTGGACTGGTTTCTGCCTCACTCATAATTTGATAGGTATTAAAGTGTCTGCTGAATTAATGCAAATTTAAAACAAACCTAAATTATTAGCATTTCACTTACATCCTTTTTAAGTGTAAAGAATGTTCGACTCCATGTTACTGGAAAAAGGCATCATGCTCAGCAAGGCCAATGCAAAAGAAGTGCAGTGTGATGGATTAATACAATAGCCACAGTGGGGGAAATGAGTATTGGACGCATCAACATTTTTTTCACTAAATATATTTCCAATGAGGCTATTCACATGAAATTTTCACCAGACATCAGTATTAACTCAAGAAAAATGTAAATATAAAGAATTCACAACATTAAAGCCCTTAAATAAAGTTATGTGTAATAAAGTGGAATGACACAGGAAAAAAAGTATTGAACACACTAAGATAAAAGAAGTTCTCCAAGTCAAGGTAAGGCAAGGAACCAGCTGAAATCCGTAAGTAATTATACCCCCTATCTGTGGAAATTAATATCAGCTAGGTTTGTAAATTGATGGTCTATAAAACAGCTTTTTGTTACCAAGGTATCACACAAGAAACAGCTCATGATGGGTAAAAGCAAAGAGCTCGCCCAAGACCTTTGCAACCTTATTGTTGCGAAACATATTGATGGAATCTGATACAGACGTATTTCAAAACTTCTGAATCCTCCAGTAAGCACCATTGGGGCCATTATCCGCAAGTGGAAGCAACATCACTTCATCATCAACCGGCAACACACAGGAGCTTCTCGCAAGGTTTCTGACCACGGAGTCAGAAGAATAGTCAGAAGAATAGCACAAGAGCCAAGGGCCACTCAGAAACAGCTAAAGAAACACTCGGAGGCAGCAGGTACCATCGTCACAGAGAAAACAATAGGCAATCCACTCCACTGCTAACGCTCACCCCACAAGACTCCATTACTAAAGAAAAGGCATGTTGAAGCTCGTTTAAAGTTTGCTACAACTCATTTGGACAAGCCTATGAAATACTGGGAGAGTGTAGTCTGGTCAGAACATTTTGGCTGTCATACTACACACCATGTTTGAAGAAGAAATTGCACTTCACATCACCCTTAAAACACTATACCAACAGTAAAGTTTGGAGGTGAAGAATCATGGTGTGGGGCTGTTTTTCATCACATTGTACTGGCAGACTTCATATAATTGAAGGAACGATGAATGGAGCCCTTTACTGGGAGATTCTTGAGAAGGACCTGGTGCCATCCACCAGGATGATGAAGATGAGATGTGGGTGGACTTTCCAGCAGAACAATAATCCAAAGCATACAGCAAAGGAAACTCTCAATTGGTTTCAGTGAAAAAAATCAAGGCATTAGAATGGCCCAGTCAATCACTTGACTTGAATTCAATTGAACAAGATTAAAAGACAATATGTTTAGAAGAAAATGTCAAACTCACACCTGAATACTGCAGTGATTAATTTCTTCGTATAGGAAGCGCCTTGAAGCTGTCATTACAAACAAAGGCTTCTCCACTAAGTATTAAATACATTTCAGTTAGCGTGTTCAATACTTTTTTCCTGTGTCATTCCTCTTTATTACACATAACTTAATTTATGGACTTTAATGTTGTGAATTCTTTATATTTCCAGATTTCTTGAGTTACTGATACTGATACTGATGTCTGGTGAAAATTTCATGTGAATAGCCTGATAAGAAATATATTTACTGGAAAAAAATGTTGATGCGTCCAATACTTATTTCCCCCACTGTATACCAAAAGTTATCATGATACTATGTATCTACATAAAGCACTAACAAGTTGTTGTTGGCTCTTAACCTCTTCCTACCTGAAATGACTCTTACATTTTTGACACTAGAGGACATTCTCACCCAAAAAGCTGTTATACCAGACAAATAAAGTGTATGTAAAACAGTTTTTCCAATCTAATGTAAATTCCTTCCTTAGTGAAACTTATTTTGCATAATTTGGCAACACAGGAAATAAAAAACAGTGTATGAAGGTTGTAGAAGAAGAAGAAGATTGAGCTTCATTTCCAAGTATGTTTACACACAAGTAATTTGTCTTGGCGACAGGAGTTTCCAGTGCAGAAAAAAAGGAATATCACACAATATATACAAAAATAAAAAATAAAGCAACAAAATTAAATATAATACAATAAAATCCAGTACTAAAGACCTAGTAAAAATAGACAGGATTATGTGTGTACAGATGTGCTATTTACAGATGTACAGTTCTGTGCAAATGGAAGTCTAGAATGTGTTATGTATGTTATATCCAGTTACGTGCAATGAGAGTAGAATGAATGTACGGAGGTATATAATACAATAATTATTTAAGAGGATTAAATTATTTTTGTATTAAATGCACAATGAAGAGACCCTGTTGGCAGTTTTAATTGCTCAGGAGGAAGATTGCCTGAGGGAAAAAGCTGTTCTTGCGTCTAGCTGTTCTGCTGCTCAGTGCTCTGTTGCGTCGAGCAGAGGGCAACAGTTCAAAGAAAAAGTGGTCTGGGTAAGAGGGGTCCAAAGTGACTTTCTTAGCCAACCAAGCATTTTTATCCCACATGATTTCCATTGTCGTGTATTGCCAATATGGACACTAGTGCTAAAGTTGCACTACTGGTAATACTTATTGTATTTACACTACAGATATTTAACCATTTAAGTATAACCATATTATACATCTTTGAGGAATAAGTAGATTCAAAGATCCTAAGGAGGTAAAGTTATCATAAGCTTTGGCATCAATCACGATAACTTCCACCACTGAAGAAGTCTACCCCCTCCCATCAGCCCTTACACCTTTTATCAAACCTATGTTTACTTTTTTTTTTTTTTTTTTTAACTCATTTTGCTGCTGCGTTTATCCAAAATAACTTACAACTGAGAAATGATACAATGAGGCTTAAGGGCCTTGTTCAAGGTCCCAACAGTGGCTACTTGGTGATGTTGGGATGTGAACTCATGACCTTCCAGTCAGCAGTTTTGTGGTGTTTAGCAAGATCCGGAAAATGGTGGGTGCTTGTGGTAGGACTGAATACTACAATGTGGATCTTTAAGGATATAAACGTTATCACATTATACATAATAATTCTCTATAGATCAGAATTCAGAGCTACTTATTACAGATTTCACACCAAGTCACAGATGTTATAAGAACTTTATAAAAAAAAAAATTATGTTCATAAATATGCATATAAAATATAATTGCTGATCATTTTATACTCACCTCATAAATAGAGGTGGTTTTAACACTTACACTCCACCACAAGTGAAGTCTGTACAATCATGAAAAGGATATAAATATGAAACCTGTACAAGACACATTTACAGTTTTTACAGTGAAGTCGCCCTCTTCTAATTTTGCAATTATAACATGTATAAATGAGTTACAATGTTTTTTTAATAATGTTATTAAAAATAATACTATATTATGCATCATGTTTAGTATTAAGCAGTATTCTGTATAGACAATAAATGTAATTATAGATCAAAATGTAACAACATTGCCTGTCAAATTTGACAAAAGTTGTCTTTAAGATATAGTTTGTGAAAGGTTACATACACAGGGTGCACTGTATATACACAAAAATCTGTACATCACTTACAAAAATGAAAACGGGCGCAAGCTGGGGAGTGAGTGAACTTGGAAATTCAT
>JANDJT010000167.1:8960959-8984488 GCA_024331685.1 Stegophilus panzeri | reverse complement strand
GGCTGCTCATTAGGGGTAAATTCATACATTTAATATCTACATCCTGAATTTATATATTTCTGTAAAGCTGCTTTGGGACAATGTCCATTGTTAAATGCGCTATACAAATAAAACTGAATTGAATTGAATTGAATGGAGTTATACAGGATACAGTGTGGGTCACCCTGCTGCTGCTGCACAAACCCAGAACATTAAAATATCCGAGAGTTAACACACTGAAAGGGCACAATTTACTGAAAGAGCCAAAGCATCTCAACACTGTATCTAGAAATATCAGGTTGCTTAAGTTTTCATATTCGACCCAAACCATCCCAAATGCACTCCACAATATAACAGAGCCAACATATTCTCCTTTAATCTGTCACCATTCTAGCTATATATAGATTCTTATTTTTGTTAATGAAAATTACATTACATCTTTTTATGAGAATTTTTCTTTTGTCCCTGTGTGCAGATTTTACTACCTCAACCATTATAAACCACAGAACCATAAAAGATAGCTTTTAGCAATATGATGTCTTAGCTAATGTTAACATTTTAAGGAGATGCTTCAACTCTTCAGTATGGCTGACTATTATACTGTCTATTAAACCTTCCTTAAAAGAGTGGAAAAGTTAACTGCCATCTGATCTAATATATCAAACAAACCTCAAGGCATTTTGACGAGGGGAATTAGAACAATGGGAAAATGAGTGAACAAAAATGATCATGGAAATTCTTTGCCGTCAACTGTAATCAACTCTGACTTAACTGTATGACATGTAGGCTATTTTAGAGTGTTGACAGAGTTAGCTTGCCACTCCCTGCACATACTGGGATTCAGCTGATTGTGTGGCTTGTGAAAATTCCAAATTTGAAGTGTTAAACATTATAGTGCAAGACCACACATGCAATATGGGTTTTGGGTATGTTTTAGTCATGTCTGTTTGCCATGTGTACATAAAGACAGTTGTACCACTGCCCCACTGCACACAACCGCACACCTCAAATTCACTCTGCAATTCACACTTTCTTTTTTAATTCAGAGTTTATTATGTAGACTTACTTTGTTAGTTATATTCTTTGGCTTTATTTCTGATAAACCTACCTACAAGTGCACTTTCCAGGTGGAAACTTACTGACTGTAGCCCATCTGTTTGGACTGAATGCCAAATATTACATTCATCAATTTTCAATAACTGCTTTGTCCTGATCAGGGTTCAGGGCAGCACTTATATCTGAAGGAAACCAGGCATGGCTTGTTACCTGGCCAAATCCATTTTTTTGGTGAAGCATGGTGGTGGCAGCACTGTGTTGTGGGAATGCTTTGACTCTAGAACAATGTGGCAAGGCCTAGCACACATCACAGACTACAAAGGCCAGACATATACAAACAGCTCTGTATCTCTGCTGGATGAGCTTACCCTTTTTTATTCACGCTTTGTAGCCCTGAACACAGAGCCCTGGACAATGCTGGAAGTGGCACCTGATGAGGTGGAACAGATACTCACATTGTCCCCTACACAGGTGTACAAGTCACTGAGCAGAGTAAACTAACACAAGGCGGCAGGTCCAGATAACATCCCAGCACGCATCCTCAGGCTATGTGCTTCAGAACTGACCAGTATAGCTACAGACATCTTCAATCGTTCCCATACCCTGGCTACAGTTCCTTTTTGTTTCAAGTCCACCAGTATTATCTCTTTTGCAAAGAAAGCCACAGTCTCTTGTCTTAATGACTACAGACCAGTGGCTCCTACACCCGTTCTCATGAAGTGTTTTGAGAGTCTTGTCAAGGAACACATCCTGAGCACCATACCTGCAACCCTGGACCCACTACAGTTCGGGTATAGGACAAATAGATCAACAGAGGATGCTATTTCATTTGCCATTCACAAAATTCTAACTCACCTGGAAAATAAGGACAGTTATGCCAGACTACTTTTTATTGATTAAAATTCAGCATTTAATGCTATCATTCCTTCAAATCTCATAAAGAAGCCGCATAACTTGGGGCTGCCTCCTGCACTGTGTAACTGGATACTGAGCTTCCTCACTGGCAGACCTCAACATGTTCGCCTCAGAAAACACTCCTCCAGTACCCTTATAATGAACACAGGCAGTCCTCAAGGCTGTGTACTCAGCCCTATGCTGTACACTCTCTTCACGCATGACTGTGTCACTGCCCAGCCCAACAATGTCGTCATAAAGTTCTCAGATGACACCACAGCCATTGGTCTCATCAGGGGAAATGATGAAACAGACTACCGAAGAGAGGTGTCAGAACTGGTCACATGGTGTGAGGCTAACAATCTCACACTGAACATCAAGACCAAGGAGATGTTTGTAGACATGAGGGGTGAGCGTTTCTATCTGCCATTACTGATCGGAGTCTCTGTGGTAGAAAGAGTGGACAGCTATAAGTTCCTTGGTGTCCACATTTGTGAGGACTTCAGATGGACAGAGAAGACGGTGCAGCTTTTAAGAAAGGCCAGTCAGAGAATGTACTTCCTTCGGAGACTGAGGAAGTTCAGCATGTCACCACAAATACTCCACAACTTTTTCAGATGCACTGTAAAGAGTGTGTTAACCTGCTGTTTAGCTGTGTAGTTTGGCAACAGCACAGAATATGACCGGAGGCCACTACAGAGGGTGATAAGGCTGGCTCAGAAGATCACAGGGACAGATCTCCTCTCATTGCAGGACATCTATAACAAGAGAACCTACAAATGGGTTAGCAAGCAGCGACCCCACCTATCCCACCCATAAGTTCTTCACCGTCATGAAGTCTAGCAAGCAGTACCGGAGTACTGCAGCCAGATCATCCAGGCTCTGGGACAATTTATTTCCTCAGGCCATCAGACTGATCAACAGTCGTCACCACTTCCACCGGGGCCATCAGGATAAGAACAACCCCTCTGCTCAATTGCATTTTACACTTCACTCTGTACTGGACTGACAAGCATTGACACTTTACACTGGCACTTTACATTACTTGTCAGTTTATCATTACTTGTATTACATCCTTTTTTTCCATCCATCTATCTTCTATACCGCTTAATCCTTTTCAGGGTCACGGGGAAACCTGGAGCCTATCCCAGGAAGCATCGGGCACAGGGTGCCCATACATCCTTTTTTTTTTTATACTATGAAATTGTTTCTTATTTTTATTGTTCTTATTCCGTGTTGTCTCTTATTATTTCATATTGTGTACAATTCTATTGTGTATTGTATTGTCTTGTATTATATTGTTTCTTAGGCCCTTTTTACCTGATTTTCTTGAGAGGAATGGACAAATTACGAATTTCATTGTGCCAAGTACAGATGACAATAAAGAATCTTGAATCTTTTCTACTGGCAAGGAAAGAAAGGCTTCAGGATCAAGGAAAAGTTGACCGGATCAATGTACAGATACATCCTTAAGGAAAACCAGCCCAAGAGTACTTACCACCTCAAAATGGTCTAAAGGTTTGATTGTGTCATCCAGCTATAGTCTGTACCTGAACTTGATCAGAACTTCTTTTGAGAAACCTGAAAATTGCGGTGCAGTGATGCTCCCCATACAACCTGACAGAACGCTAGAGGCTCAAATTACAGCATGCACACAAGCTGGCATGGACTCCACAAGTTTGTGTAAAACCTGACAATCCATGTTAAAATCCATCAGATTGTAAGAATCACTGTAATAATAAATCACCATTGATTACTAGGGATTGGCTCTGTAAGTAAACATTTTTGCTAAATTCATGGAAAGGAAAGAGAATCCCCTCCCATTCATATTGAGGTGTATTACTCTTATTCCACATGCCAAGGAAGAGCAATATATCATTCAGCCTCATTTCTCAGAGCAGCACACACATTCAGATGGAAAAACATTAAGAGCTCCCAAATGATGACTGCTTTTCATGTTTGTTTAACCGTGAAATTGCTGAACCCCAATGGAAAATTCACACTGAACTGTGTTGAAATGCTGCGTGACTACTGCAGCAGGCCCCAGCAATACACAAATAAACCAATTCAGCTTGTTGTGTGCTATTAACTATGATAAGAACCATAACAGCATGCTTTCTGGGCAGAAAAGACATTTCTCAAAGCCCTTGGCCAGTTTCAACCTAAGACATTTCACACGATCTGAGATCGAGATAAACACAGTGTAAATGGTTCAAAACTAGACAAAGCTCCAAAAATACAACTCAAAGGAAAATGAGCTCAGTGGAAATCTCAGCATTCAGCAGATTTTTTCCCCCAGTGCCATACAGCCTAAGTATTAAAGCTCTAGGAAACCACAGCTCTTTATGTGGACCTTCTTATTTTGTATATTATAATAGAATATGCAATTAAGCTGTAAAAGCACAAAATAAGCTAATTAAAACCAATTTTAAAAAAAACCTAAAATTTCTTTTCAGTTTGGAATCAAAGACACATCTGAAATCTTAGTTCTCATCTTTGCAGGACTATATAGATATGAATTCATTATTGCAATTTATATTTTTTCTAAGTTATATCTGAAATCGTATGATTAACAGGTCTAGCAACTTACAGCATCTTACAGTGCCCTGCTGGTACCACCACTTCTTCATAAAATAATGCAGGGCCACAACTAATGAAGGCATGGAAGAAATGACATAATGAGATCATTAAGTCATAGGAACAAGATAATTAAGTAATTGTCACAATTTAGTCAGATGAAGGAGCTAGATAATTAAGTCATGGCCACAGCTTATGTACATAAGGCTTAAAGTAAGATGCCATAACAGGGACTGATGCCAACATATCAACATAATTAATTACCAGACAAAAATAAAAAATCAGTTCACTAGCCCTTGACGCCACATCTTCTTGTGGGCCCAACACAATGATCACTCCTTTTCCAGCTCTTTTGCTTTAGGGTCAATCTATGTGAAATCACCTGGGGCCTCCTGACTGACCATCTCAGATTTGCTTCACACTTTCTGGAAATAATGTAAATATTCCCAATAAATACTGTACACAATTTCAGTTTTGTATCTGCATTAGTTTCTGAGATATGGACGGGGCATGGCCCTAATTTTTATTGCAAAAATGTGCTACAGGAAAAGTTAGAACGTTCCACAAGTTATTACTTTTACGCTATTCATAGGTGCATGAAATTTTCAGAGATTGTTGTCTAGTATAAGATGTCTTTAGCTTCTAAAATAGAAGTTGCATATAAACTAATATAGAAGGTCTATATATAATGTATATTGTGCTTTGGAAAACTTTGACCTTCTATATCTCCACACTAAAGTACACAAGATCTTTAAAATTTTCACATCTATTATTCCTGTTATAGTTCTTTTTTTAAAAAACAACTAGGTGTATGTCTGAAAGAACTCAAATGTTCAGATTTATTAGGTGTTTAAAAAAAATCATGTTGTGCCTATATTTCAAATGCTTATTGGCCATGTATGATAAAGTCAACCATAAAAAGAATTATATCACTTGAAAGAGAATAGTTAGTACCCTGAACTATACTATAATTTTAAGGTGTCAAATATGCTCAATAATAATAATAATAATAATAATAATAATAATAATAATAATAATAAAAATAAATAATTGATCATTAAATTATTAATAATAATAATAATAATAATAATAATAATAATAAATCTCAGATTTTTTCTCAGCCACTTTACTCATAGTGGGTCACACCTGGTCCAGTGTTTTTGCCAGCTTCAGAGTGCACTTTTCTTTTTACTCTAACACACCTGTTTCAGATTGTGAATAACTTCAGCTATTTCATTATATTTCTGCAGGGCTGTAATAAATATTGTTGTATTTTTGCTAGCTTAACTTTGGAGAGATAAAGTTCAATTGTACTAGTAAGCATTAAAACCACACCCGCCGTCTATTGGCTGATTTCTGTGACGTTATAACTGATATTGGAAAGGTCAAAGGTGAACTTCGTGGTTTGGATGTTTAGCGGGCTCCAAAATAAAGTCGGCTGCTAGGTTTTTTTTTTTTCTTCCCCCTTCTTCTTTTCTTTTTACCAGCTAATGTCTGAAAGGAGTACATCCTACACGTAACCAGGTTTGACTTGGACATTTGGGTTAATTTTAAATCCCGTCTTGTTGCTACAGAACTCTGCAGTTATTTGACATAGTTGCACTTACTGTAGTTTGTTAATAACTAGCGGCTAACTGTTAGCTGCTTGGTTTTCCCGGGTTACTGGTCTGTTTTGATCCCCAGTCTGCTGTATAATAAAACTGCATAAACAAACCTCTTTTATTTTAATAAGCTTCAAGCATCCGCGAGTTTGTTGTGTAATACTAAACCAGGTAGTATAGTGAATACGTGAAGTTCCCACGCTAATTTGGCTAACAAAGGCTAGCTGAGCTAAGTGTGTGTAGTAGTAATGGCGGAGAGACCGGAGGACCTGAACCTGCCCAACGCTGTCATCACCCGCATTATCAAAGAGGCTGTAAGTACCGCACGACTCTTCACTTCTTTCTTTTTACACATAAACCACCGCACTTTCTGTAGTGCCAGATATATTTGTTACTTCTTGTTTAGTTTTTTTAGTTTTTATTTTGGACAAGTTGTTGTATCTTATCGAATCGTCTGTTTTTGGAGGTCGTTAAACAAAGCCGCAGATATTTCTCGAGTTTATCAGACAGGCTGTATCCTAAACAACTCCATACTCCCTGTATACGCGCACTAGGTCTACATGCTGTTTGTAATAATGTGTGCTCCGGGAAGTGCCCTACATGCCCTGTAGTGAGGTATTTGGGATGTAGCCATGAGCCGTTTCAGGGTTGCAGGCTTAGCCCTTAGAGGAAAATATCATGACCTCTGTCTGTGAAGTGAATCTCAAGTGAAAGTGGGTCATGCAGCAAGACAATGAACCTAAACACACAAGTCGTTCTACCAAAGAATGGTTAAAGAAGAATAAAGTTAAAGTTTTGGAATGGCCAAGTCAAAGTCCTGACCTTAATCCAATAGAAATGTGGAAGGACCTGAAGCAAGCAGCTCATGTGAGGAAACTCACCAACATCCCAGAGTTGAAGCTGTTCTGTACTGAAGAATGGGCTAAAATTCCTCCAAGCCGATGTGCAGGACTGATCAACAGTTACTAGAAACGCTTAGTTGCAGTTACTGCTGCACAAGGGGGTCACACCAGATACTGAAAGCAAAGGTTCACATACTTTTGCCACTCAAAGATATGTAATATTGGATAATTTTCCTCAGTAAATAAATGACCAAGTATTTTATATAAAAATCTACTTTTAAGACGTGTGTAAAAATCTGATGATGATGATGATGATGATGATTTAGGTCATATTTATGCAGAAATACAGACAATCTTAAAGGGTTCACAAACTTTCAAGCACCGCTGTAGTAATTTTCGAATTACCCACTATTCCTTATTCATTCATTCATTCATTCATTCATATTCAGTAACCTCTTAATCTTGGTCATGATTTCAGTGGACCTGGAGCTTATACTGGGAACACTGGGCACAAGATACGCCCAGAATAGGATGCTAGCCCTTTGCGGGACACTATGCGCATACACACACACATACATACATACATACATACATACATACATATGGAGCAATTCAGAGTAGTCAGTCCGCGGTATGTTTTTGGGAGGTAGGAGGAAACCAGAGGACACCCACAGGGAGAACCTGCACACAAACTCTATACACACATTAATCTGAGCTCAGGATCGAACCTGGAACTGTGAGGCAGCAACACTACAAACTGCATTATCGTGCTGCCTGAATTTCCTTATTATGACTATGAAACTTTGTCTTTGTGACTTGTGTAATCGTGACGGCTATGCTTTATTTCTGATTTTTATTCTTTCAGTTACCAGACGGTGTAAACGTGTCCAAAGAGGCGAGAAGAGCCATATCTCAAGCAGCCAGTGTGTTTGTTCTGTACGCAACATCATGGTAGGTTATATCCAAGCTGAAAGTACATTTTAATTTGTCTGGTATGAAGTAGGAAACATGCCGACACTCACGGTGACTACTAATCTAATCACCAGTGCCAACAGTTTTGCCATGAAAGCCAAAAGAAAGACTCTGAATGCCAGCGATGTGATGTCTGCTATGGATGAGATGGAGTTCGAACGTTTCTTGCCACCTCTGCGCGAGGCTCTTGAGGGTAACTGATATTAAAACTTGCTTAGTCATCTTGTAGCCTGGTGGTGTAACATTTAGATGAGTTTTATGTGATTTGTTGGTGTATACAGATCAACCCATGACATTACTGTGACCCTGTTTTAGATGACAGAATTTAACTTTATTTACTTGTACAAGGCAGAATTTCATGTTCTTAAAAAAGCTGATCATTTTTTTGTCTTAATTTTACATTTATTGATTAAAAACTAGTAGGATAGCCACGTTAAACGAGCAGTTTGTAATGGTTAACGCCCCCTGCTGCCTGTTGGGTGAACTGAACTAGCAACCAAAACATGCCCTGCATCCCAATCAGCATACTTATAGTATATACTAAAAGTATGTACTTTTTGTGAATAAAATAGTGTGTTTTTAAGAGTATGCCAGTACTGGGACACTAACATGTTGTGTAACGGAAGAGAACACTGTCACCGTAAACAAACTCCAAATTTAATTTATCGTTCTCTTGATTTATTTATTTTACACAATTCATTTACACCTCTCTAAAATGCATTCTTGAATTCGGCGACGCAAACGATGACAAAACTCCCCCTCCCTCACGCATGGAGTTGTGGGTAATATTCGCTGAAAAAGTGTCCACGGATCGACACTAGCAGAAAAAGTGGACCGTCCGGGTACCTTTGGGATCCCCATTTCAGCATACTACGATTTGGGACACGCTAACTCTCATCTCGGATACTATTTAGTACGGATAGTAAGCCACTTCGGACACAGGGATGAATAAGCTGATAATTCTTATTTCCTCAGCTGAGTATGTGTGTCTGTTGAACCTGTTTAAGCCACGTGTTTAAGTTTAAAATGTAGAAACACCTTTTCCGTTCATGTGTCTAAGGTATCTCTAAAGTTGCATTTCTTATATTAATAGAAATTTTATTCTATAAACTGTATTTTTATTAACTGTAGGTTTAGAAACTGATTTCAACATAAATTGCAATAGACTTTTAGCCAAATGTTTGTGTTGATGTTCTGTTACAATCCACATGTTCAGCATTTATAATTCCTCCTAGTCTGCCTTTTAGTGCTGTCACTTCTAAGTATGTGAATTGCTGTATGTCAACAGCCTACAAAAAGGGCCAGAAGGGGAAAAAAGAGGCATCGGAACAGAAACGTAAGGATAAAGAGAAGAAGAACGGCACAGAGGAAAATGACAAGAGCAGAGAGGAAGAGGATGAAGAAGAACACACAGAAGATGAGCAGGATGGAGAGAATGAGGGAGAGGAGGAGGATGTGGAGAACTGAAGGGGAATGGCAGAAGTTCAGCACCATTTTCTACCCACCCGCTTTTATAGAGACACTCTAGTTGTGTGTCTACTTTGCAGAAGAAGAGGGAGAGAAAAGACAGCCAGCACTTGATCGCTATGAAAACTAAAATTAGGCACAGAGGATTAAAAGATGATGGCAGCTTCCCATCTCTGTCCTGTTTATAAGAAGTGTCTAAGTTCATGTTGTACTCGTCATCGTCATCCACATGAGCAAGTTTAGAAATGAAAGTAGGCCATATCAGCATACCTGTAGACTAAAGAACAGACAGAGTCTGAAAAGTCACAGCTTCTCTTTTTATGTAATTGATGTCTGCAGGTGAAGTTGTACTGTTAGTCATCTACGTCTTTTGGTGCTTCATCATGGGATAGCTCGTACAAGAGTCTGGCAGCACATTCAAAAATTCAGGGAATGTGGAAAATGCATTGCTGAAACAGACATGGATGTTTTTGATAAGTTTCCTCACATCTGGGTCAGGGCTTTGCTGGCATCCGGCCTTGAGAAGTGTTTTAATACTTTCAAATAAATTTGTATGTTTGTAAGAGCCAGTCAGCCAATGCTTGGCTGTTTTTCATATTAAACGTTTTTTTGCATAAATGTTTGCTGCATTCACATGTGGTCTGGGAAATTGCATCTAAAGTAATGAAGCTACATGGTGGATTCATTTCGAGATAATTCAGCACTTCACATAAACTTTGGCTGAAGTTGTGTTTAAGTTCTGTGAAACCAGGCCTCAGTCAAAACTGCCCTTTGAGGTAGCTAATAGTCAAGTTTCATTCAGAAAACTTTGTTCTGGAACCCAAGGCAGTTGTACAGAAAATTGACATTTAGCCATTTGGATTGGATGTAAGCCAATACAGCTGATGGCTCACAATCTCTAATCTTAGGGCCATGTCTATTGATGCTGATTCCACCAAAAATGGAGTTATCAAGTAACCAAGGTAGGTAGCTATAAAAGCAAGAAGTTTTAGCATCTTTGTTCAAGCATATCACAAAAGAATACTGTGACCAAACTCTGTATTAATGGCTTAGTTTGATGCATCATTTGAAAGACCTGATAAATTGCCACATATTTCATGTATTGTTCCCTAGAGCAATGAAATAATGGAAATGGCCCTCAGCATACCAAGAATGAACACATTAGGAATAAGTAACTGAATATGGAAATGAACTCCAAAGTAGTATTAATCAAACACAGCTAATTTTAATATTCACACAGTGGTTAGTGTAATGTTAGCTTGCTTACTAGCAAACAAAAAATCTTTAAAGATGAAGGTAAAGAACTTGGGTTAAATGAAATGTCACTAACCTTTGTGTATTCAGCAAGAATATCAACTGCTGCACATCCAACATTATAGTACTGTATTGACAAAAATACTGTTTAAAAAGATAGTGGCATTGGGAGTATTCTGAAGCTTTAGTATCTTGATACTGTAGGACAGGTACAACACTACTAAACATAGCCCCCTATTGTTCTGTCATGTTACCATGAACCCAGCAGAATGGGACCCTGTAAGTCTTGCCACCATGTTATCTGAACATGGTGCAACAATTCACTATTGAGTAGTCAGTTTAATCTTTCTGCACATCATACTAGCCTAGTTGGGTTTCTTTTCAATTGCAAAGAAGCCAACTATAGTTTAACAATTAGCTGGCCATTAAAATGCTGACTTTGCAGGATCAGAAACTGAGTGTATCTGACAAAACTAAAGTTTCCATTTCATCTTTTGGTTTAATTAAAAAAAAAAAAAAGACCAGCTTACATCTGATAAAAAGTGTTTAAAAACCCACACACAACCACCACAATTTAACAAATTTTATTTTCCATTCCTCTGTGTCAGCCATTTAATCCTAAAAAAAAGAAAAGAAAAAAAAAGTTTAGTACGTAAAGTGCGCAAAGGAAAATATAAATCAGAGCCCATGTCCAGTACTTACAGATGGGCACTCCTGTTTGCCGCTGTTGATGTCATCAATGACGTCATGGGGTAGGCGGCCATCGATGGTGCAGCCAACAGACTGAGCCGTGCCCAGAATCTCCTTAATGGTTCCTGAGGAGACAGCACAAACTGTTTGTTTAATCTCACCTGTCAGTTAAGAAAGCTTTCCAACCAGCAGTATGAGAAGATTGAAAAGATGTTCCAGGCCTTTCGGCACAGAGTTACCCATCAGACTGGGCAGCCCTGCTTCCTAGAGCTGGGTTTCTCTCAGCCTCCACTGGATCATACCAAGTCACTCACACAGACTAGCATAGTGGCAGGAGGCTGGAGGAAAATATCTGCATTACACAAATCCAAACTGTATACACACCTGAGAGCTCCCTGGCAATAGAGCGTGGCCTCATGACTCGGGCGATGTTGACGATCTCATCAAAGGGAACGCTGCCAGAGTGCTTAACTGCAGGAAAAGTGCCCCAGTTAGAGCTAGCACAGACTTGCATTTCTTTACCATTTTCATTTAATTACTCGAGACAAGACTGCATATTGATCAAGTGTTAAATCCGCAGGCAATTTGTTCCAGGCCTTTCGGCACAGAGTTACCCATCAGACTGGGCAGCCCTGCTTCCTAGAGCTGGGTTTCTCTCAGCCTCCACTGGATTATACCGAGTCACTCACACAGACTAGCATAGTGGCGGGAGGCTGATGTACTCTAGCTAGGATCAGGGGTTGTGCAATGCTGATCCCTGCCTACTACCCGCTTATGACAATCATTTAATTTCAAATTAGTTATGGAATTTATCATTTAAAAAATAAATAAATAAATAAATAAATAAATAAATAAATAAATAAACAAACAAACAAACAAACAAACAAACAAACACACACAATTCCATGGCAAACTTGTGTAATCAGAGTCAACATTACTGAACTTCAGAGCAGTGTAAGCTCATGTAGGGTTTGAGTAATCATTACACAAGCCTGGTTAAGACACAAAGCTCTAGCAAACAGGGCTACTTACTGTTCTTGACCTTCTTCCTGTCACGGGGAGGCTCCTTCAGGGCCTTGATGATGAGGGCAGATGCAGAGGGAACCACCTCAATCTGCACAAACAAGCCAAAATAATATAAGCACTGCAAAAATGAACAGCTTCTGGTATTAGAGCAAATTCAGATTGATGTGCTAGGTGAAGCTACATTCCCAGTCATTTCCAGAAGGGGCATATGATTCAGTTATGATTCAAATCAGCAACAGACAGATTGTGAACCTTAATTTTACACACAGCGTAGCAAAAGTGCAGAATAACAAACATGTTCTTTGCTTCAATAGCATGACATGGAGTAACCAGTCTCCTCTTTCAGTTTTAATCGCCAAGCTACCACCGCCCATTTATCTACCAGAACCACAAAAGCTGGACTGTGTTGACTCAGAAAACATGCATAACCATGTCAAAATCATTTTCTTCCAATGAAAATGCTGTTTTAAGACACAGGGAAGGCTTACCGCTGCCTGCCTGTTCTGGATGGTCAGCTTGACAGTGATCCTCAGGCCCTTCCAGTCACCGGTAGCCTTGGCAATGTCATCACCCACTTTCTTGGGGGACTGGAAGAATAAGCATCATAATGCAATTAGCCCCAAAACACTTTCTAAATCCTGATCTGTGCTCTCATTTCAATACTACAGTTACACGCAGGTTTCATTTGTTCCAGGCCTTTCGGCACAGAGTTACCCATCAGACTGAGCAGCCCTGCTTCCTAGAGCTGGGTTTCTCTCAGCCTCCACTGGATTATACCGAGTCACTCACACAGACTAGCATAGTGGCGGGAGGCTGATCAACACGAGACAAACAGAACTCATCCTCTAGCCTTGGGATATAAAAAGTATGCGAGCAGGTAACTTACCAGACCCAGAGGTCCGATTTTGGGGGCCAGAGATGAAGTGGCGCCGACCTCTCCACCCGTGCACCTCATGTACACTGGGAATTTAAAAAAAAACAAAACCGGAACAGAAGTAATTAGTGCAGTCTGGCTGATGTAGAAATACACACATGAAACATTAGCCCGTATTCAGTGTGTTCCAGGCCTTTCGGCACAGAGTTACCCATCAGACTGGGCAGCCCTGCTTCCTAGAGCTGGGTTTCTCTCAGCCTCCACTGGATTATACCAAGTCACTCACACAGACTAGCATAGTGGCGGGAGGCTGATCAATTAAACGTATGTACAGATTATACTACCCAGATTTGTCATGCCTATCCTAAATGAAAAGGATGAACTCATATGCAGGTTTACAAGTTCAATTGCAATTATTCTCTTTAATTGAACAAAGCTTTACATAGTGAATAAAAGCCCCCCCACACACACCACTGTTATTCAGATAATCTTGCAGCATATAAAAATATACAAAAACAGAACAAGAATTCAGCTTCTTTACTTTAAGACAGAACTTATATAAAGCCTTAATCAAAGGCAGGGTTGCGTGACAACTGCACATCAAGCAATATAAAAGCAAAGACTTCTGCCCCTCTCTGTCACTCCAAACCCCAATGACCATGTTTTAAGCAAAAAACGTCAGATCGGCTCAGAGATAGGTCGCGTTATAGAAATAACGTCTTCAGTTCCAATTAGATCCACTGGGGTCACACTTTGGTTCCTATGCTGGCTCCCAGTCCCCACTGCACATCCAGTATTCTCAGCCTCACAGTACAATATCTTCTGTACACTTCTCACCATGAGGTTCAGAATGCTGGAGACTGCACTCCAAGTGGCTCTGTAAGCCAGGATGCATTAATTCGGTAAACAGAAACAAGGGCTGTATAGAAAGCCAGATCCTGCAGAAACCTTAAGCAGCCATACATTATTTTTTCTCATTAATCACTCTGTAGTTTTCTTGTGACCATGATATAGAATAGCCGCATTCTCATGATCAACATAAGTTTCTCATGAGAAAATCACACGCCCTGTGAAAGGGACTGGCATCGCCCACTGTAGGGATTTACTATCCCCACATTCAGTACATTTACATGGACAACAATATTCTGATATTAACCAGATTAATACTGATTAAGAAACTGTGTAAACAGCAATTTCTGATTACCTTAATCTGGCTAAAGTCATACTCAAAGTAAACAAGTCAAATTAAGATATGTGGAGTATTCCTACTTTAATTGCATTATAGACATGTACACACCTTAATTACACTATTAAAGCCATGTGGGAGTTTTCAGCACAATTTGTAACAGGACACACACTGCAGTGTGACAACAAATGAGAGCATGGCTGCATCCAAAACCACGTACTTATGGGGATGTAATGATGCCCGCCCTTAATCGAACTATGTTCTATAACACAGAAAATAGAAACAAGAAAGGAGTATTTTAAGAGCAACTCATGTAAACACCTTAATCACAATATTGTCTTATGCAGAATGAGGTCAATAATTAGATTACTGTTGTCCATGTAAACATAGTCAGAGAGGTGTGTTCCTGTCTCAAGTGTCAGTTCCCTTCTCACTTGCTGACACCGAGCTATTTCAGCTCAAGCGAGACCCTGATAAAAATAAAAACACATCCGTTCATCCACGATGCAGGACTGCACCAAGCTTTTAATAAAAAAATAAAATAAATAAATAAATACATACAAAAACAAACAGAACATTATGTCGAGTGCGCAGAAATAATTTTTTTTTAAAAATAAAGTTGTTGGGGAGAACCCTAATTGTTCAATGACTGGGCTTGTGTAAATCCCCCAAAATCCTAAAAGGTGTCAAATGACTGAACACAATGAGATGCTTAGTCTTCACAAATATGTTAAAAGGATGTAAGTCAAGTGAGGTAACTGTAGAAGGGCACTTACACTCCTTAAACTTAAAATACAATAGAAAAATCTCATTGTGATTACGGCAGAACAAAAGTAACTAACAATTTTATATACATCTTCAACCCCCCCCCCAAAAAAAACAAAAACACCTTTAATGTGCTCATAATTTAAATTGCAGCATCACCCCACCCCAAACCACTCAATGATTCATTCTAAACTCCTCCTTTCAGAGAGCATACTCTGCTCTGATTGGTCATATTGGTCACACACGCGGTCAGCGTGTGTCGAAAAGGAAACGACCATAACCAGTCTCAGCTCAATATATCGTTCAAGTCTTTGAGAATCGTGATATTGTATTTGGCACATGATCCACCCCTTAAAAAAAAGGTGGAAGTTATGTAGGATTATTATAGACTAGAAATATTGTAAAAGATGAGCAAGATTGTGTCATTACACTCATAGCGGTTACATGGCCTGGTGCCTTGTGCAGTCTCCTGCAGGTTACACGGCGCTAATCACGTGCTCTATAATAAACCATCATAATCATCAGGAAACAACCCAGTGAAGCAAAAACACACGCAACGGTGGGGTATTTATACGTGGTGTTAGCTAACCGAGTAATCAGAAGCTAAAAAAAACATAACTGAATAAAGGCAGTTATTGTAGCTACGATGTTAGCTAGCTGGCTTACTACCTTGTTAGCACACAGAATAATAAATGCGCCGATAAAATAAAGATATGTAGTTTCTATAGCCTCCTGTATAAAAACTCACCCACACAGTTAGGGTAGGATTTATCTGTGTGAACAACACTAACCCAGAGCTGGGCAGCACACAAGCCTTCGTCAGAGTCGAGGCCTGTGGGAAAGAAGAAACCGTCCAAACTCTCCACCTGAATATTATTTTTTTTAACGTACCGATTTTAATCTCGTTGGGGTCGAATTTAGGAGGCATGTTGTCGCTGAGCTCAGTTCGGCTTGAATTGGTGAGGGTGTCGGATGAACCCGGATTCGGGACGACCGATTTACTGTTGCACCTTCACCACCTCAGTGAAAAGGGAAAAAGGCTGAGAGACTCGTGGAGCGGATTTATATAGGGCCTCGAACTATCGCGAGATCGCCGCGAGAATAAACGCAGGCGATTTTGTCTTATCAAAACATACTGCGAGATTCTAAAGTATCGCGAGATTTGTAGTCACCGTCAGCGCCGTCTGTAGAAATATTATGGTGAGTGATGTCAGGAAATGTTATGAGGAGATTTCGTTTTCTGTTCAGTCATATCCACAACGGTAAATTCACGGTCTGAAGAGATAATCATCGGAAAGGTACTCTATATAGAGTAGGAGGACATATATATATATAAATGTATTAATTAATTTTTTAATCCAATAACAGCTAGCTAGCCAGCGGCCTGGTTACCTGTAAAAAGTGGGTTAAAAATAAAGGAGGTGGATAGTTCCCTAGCTTTATGTCTCTAATGGCAGCGACTGTTAGAAACTGAGTTAGAGTCAAACCTGTCAGAAGGGAACCGTTGTCACTTTACTGCACTCTTCTGAAAGACAGAAACACACTGTTTATGGGATAAACAGCTGACGACAGAAGGGAAGGGAAGAGTTTGTGGCTTCAGGATGCCTCTGTTCTACAAGAAGAAGAAGCCAAGTGAGGAGTCCAAGAAACGCCTGGAGTATCAGTTGTACCTGGTCAGTATGAGAAGGTGTCTGGTTTTAAGGCTTTGTGGTTACATTTTAAATACATTTTCTTACCAAAGTATTATAATTCTATGTATGTTATAGTCACCTGTCTGTTCCTCTGTTAGTCTAAAGAAGCCGGAGCAGATGACATCCTGGACATTTCAAACTGTGAGCTTTCAGAGGTGAGCAGAAAGCTGCATCCTGCACTGGAATATCTGCTATTTATCTAAGACAGACGTATCGATCCTGTTTTTATATCTTACGACTTTACGTTCATCACTTAGGGTCAGAAAAATGAACTCGTGATGTGTTCAAAAACTGAATTTCAAAAACAAAAAAAAACAAAAAAAAAGTCTTTCGTATCATATTTGTGTGTCAGGAGTTTATGTTACCATTCTATTAACGCTGACAACGATGTCAAATCACAAGAGATTTCACCTAAACAATACGCTAACAATAAAGAAAAAGAGCAAAGACAAATCTGATATTTGAGCATTTTGTCAATTTGCATTTCTAGTTTTGTGTAAATTTAAAGAGTATACACTAGGGCTGGGCAATATATTGATATAATATTGATATGATAAATGATTACGTGATACACTTTACTGAGATATCGCTGGTATGGTGATGAATTTTTATTTATTTTTTAAAAAGTGTAATAATTACAAATTAAATAGTACTGAATGGACGCTGTTGAGGCAGTGGTCCGAATGAAAATTTCTTTTTCATTTTAGAAAAAAAACCTAATCTTCTTTGTAGGCATTAATGAAAAGTATTGTCAAAGTCGGTTTAACGTATTTTTGTTTATTTTACCACTGTTTTGCGGTGGACGGTTTGTTCGCTAAATTGTATTTTGTGATACGCATCATCTGTTGTAGAAATGTCCTTGAATATCATGATCTGAGATTTCTGTCATGTCGCTCACATATTTTACTGAATGCAACTTTTCACCCGAACGTTGCGGGTCGTTCTAGTTATGTCTTTGCGTTTTTAACACCGGATGTTCATTTTAGAGCATCAAGAAATCTAAATCAAGATAATATAGAAATAAAATTAGGTTTCACGATGCAATTCAATTTAAGATTTTGTGTTCACGATTCGATTCAGTTTGTTTCTCAGAAAATTTGAACAAAATTTGAATTATTGAAAAATTATTTCTCAGTGTGCATGTTTGTATACACTACAAAAATAAATAAAATTGTTACGAACAGAGGTTTAATATTGTTTTAAAAAAAAAAACAGTACTACAGGTGCACCATATCTTGAACATAAAGAAATGAATTGATAAATTCTCTTTTGAAAAAAAACTTTTTGATTGAAGAAACAGAGGGGACTGACCTGGGGAATTCGAGCAAACGTTGGACTCAAAGACCCAGAATGCAATGCAGCTATATGATGCGGTTTTGCTAGTTAACGGTCTGCAAGATGATAAGCCCAATGGTGTTGATGGTGGTATGAGCATGAAAGCCGAGCTGAATCTCACTGCACCGCTACCAGCAGGTAGTTGAACATCATCGTGAATAATGTAGGTGAAAGTAGACTAACATGTTGATGACAGAAGCTTAAATTAAAAAGTCAATTACAAAAGAAATCTTTTGCATAATATTGATTATAAACATCGGTCTGCAAGTCATGCGTTTCCTTTAATACTACAGTACTACAAATAAAAAAGTGCTCTTAATACTTTCAAGGCAAACTGAATAGGCAAACACTATCCTTCGGGGCTTTATCAGTTTATCATGTACCCATCCAAAACCTCAAAAAATCACACACACACTGTTTCTATAGATCCACTGAAGTCCAGTGATTTTAAAAGCAAATGGTATTAATAGAATGGTGAAACTCTCTGTCCTAAATTTTGTAAGGCCCACTAGACTCTACAGCGTCCCGTTTCTTATTGTGGTGCGTGCTACAGTTCTCTACACGGATCCTGGAACATGGTGCTATGTTGTTCTAGCACAAAATTCTATGAAGGACAAAAGGTTCTGTGTGAAGTTACGTTTGAAGTGCACAACCTATATACAGGTAGACTGTACAGTAACATGCTGCTGTTGATGGATGTGGCTCATATTTGTTTTAAAGCTTATTCACAAAGGGCGTGTATTTATTCATAGGTTCCGTCCAGTGTTTTCTCCATGTGCAAGGTGCTCCAGAAAAAGGTGAAAGATTATTATTATTATTATTATTATTTTAAATATCACATTGCTTAAGCTGGAGTAAGAAATGTAAGCTGTTGTTATAACATTTCTTTTATTGCAGGTGCTCATCCTCTGTGGAAATGAGCTCAAGTCACTGGTCCCCAAAAGCTGTGCCATAAGCGCTCTAGCTACTATAAAGGTATTAAATTCAGGAGATATTAAAGATGAAAGAGATATATTAAAGTCTTGGTCATTGGTGTTAAAGCTCAGAGGGAGAACCTTAACAAGAAATTGCACACACCGGCTTTAAATCCACATCGACAAGTGAAAAATCGGGGAGTCATCTTTTACCCAGATCTCAGTTTTGAGCTTCACATTAGAAACATAACTACGAATGCATTTTACCGTTGGAAGAATATCGCCAGAGTGCGACTGTTTTTCTCTCTCTAGCCAATACAGAGACACTGCTGCATGCTTTTATTACCTGCAGGATTGACTACTGTAATGCTCTGCTTTCTGATCTCCCCAAGAAGAATATATCTCGACTTCAGTTGCTTCACAGTTCAGCTGCACATGTATGTGTTGATGAAGACCAGAAAGAGAGCACACATTACACCACTTCTAAAGTCTTGGACTCCCTGTTTCTTTTAGAATTGATTTTAAGCTCCTTTTATTGGTCTATAAAACCCTTGATCTGATTTATTTGTCAGATTTGTTACTATCTTATGAACCTTCCAGAACCCTCAGGTGTTCAGGTAGTGGCCTTTGTAATGATACCCAAAGTCGGGACAAAAACCCACAGTGACTTTTATGGCCCGCATCTTGAAGACCTGAGGTTGGCAGAGAATGTTGATATTTTAAAAACAAAGTTAAGATATTCCTTTTCAGTTTGGCTTTTAATTGAATTTTATCTCCCAATTTGAGTCTTTTTTTTTTTTTTTTTTTAAATCTCTTTAATTATAACATTTTGTTTATAGTATTATTTAATGCTTTATGTGTCGATGGTGGGGTGGGGGGTTATTGGTATTTTAATGTGTAAAGCACTTTGTGTTACAGTCTGTTTGTATGAAAAGTGCTATGTAAATCAAGTCCGATTGATTGATTGATAAAGAATTCGTTATTTTATCTATACTCTGTGTCAACTTTGTCCATTTTGTTACTTTGTCCATTCCTAAGGTGTTGGACCTGCATGAAAACAAGCTCACGTCTCTCCCAGACGACATTGGACAGCTGCCCTCCTTGCAGGTAACACTGTTGTGTATTTTTGTCGCATGGTTTGCTGTCTGGGTTTTGCGTTTTACTGTTGTTGTAACCATACTGATAGTGATGCCGATCCTCTAGGTGTTAAATGCAGAAAATAACCAGATCAAGGCACTCCCAGCGTCTATAGGGGATCTTCGGAATCTACAGACGCTTAACATGAAAGGTGTGGCTTTGTCTTTGTGTCAGATACAGATCAGACATGTGTATATACAGAGCTGTCTGCCTCTATGAAGACACAGTTATCTTAAACAGTGCTGTCTCAGAAATGCTGATAGACATGAAAACCATTTCCCATTGTTGTTGTTCCAGGCTTCACATTCTGTACCATCTCGATGGTGTACATTCTAAACCGTTTTTATGTATAGCATGGCTCTTTGACATAGAGGAATATAATGAAGTGAGAAATTTGTTGTGTGAAGGGAACTGCCTCCGTGAGCTGCCCTCGTCTGTGGGATGCATGTGCAGTCTGCGCACACTGGACCTGAGTGAGAACAGCATCAGAGAGCTGCCCAAAGAGTTGGCCAACGTTCGAACCCTGGAGGTGAGGGTGAAACCAGTTTGGACGTTACAGTGGTCCATGTGATGCATGTTGAAGCTTAGCTTAATTCACTGTTACAGGGTTCGTAATTTGAGCGTTTTGCCCATCAGACAGTTAAATCAGTTAAATCCGCGAATACTTTTTTGTAAATTAACAGGTGAAGTTGCGTATCAATAGAAGTAAGACGTTGTCACTGCAGTAAATGCATTTTAAGCCACATCAGCTTTTACAGTATAAATGTTTTATGCTAGTCAGCATCCTCATTTTTCATAGTAGTTCTTCATTTATGACAATATATTTATAATATAATGAATATACGTGGCCATTTTTGTTATCGGTTAAGCCGTGTTCTGCGTCTTGCCGTAGAAAAACAGAAAGTGTGCATACGTCCAAAAAGTTTTAACGGGTGCAAGGCCAAAATATCAAAATAAAACGTCGAAGAAAGAAAGGATGGCACACTGCTATAATGCCCTCAAAAACGTTTAATAATAAATAGCGCGGGACGGGGTTTCGATCAAGATACGTCTGCTCGTAACCCGCAATAAGTGACTGGTATTAATGCAAGATCCTGCAAGATCCACCAGGTCAGACAGACAGTGTCCTGATTCTTATTTTGGGGTTTCCGGGGCTGAGAACTATTTTTGTTGACAGGGCAACAAAATATTTGGCCATACTGCATCTGAAATGTCAGTAACTCAATATTAATTGCTTGCTTGTAGAACTTGTATAAAAGCAATATCGCATTCACAATTGAGCTATTGTACTGAACATCAGCATGACTGTGATTACCCGAGGCTTCATGCCTATGGCCCAATCACAGGCATTCTGAAATGCAGTACAACAAAAAGGTTTTAACAAAATGCACCCTTGTGGACTACTGCACCGTAGGTCCAGGGCTTAGGACATTATTTAGGATGGGGTTTAAGATCAACATCTTATGAGTTAAAGAGGTAGTCAAACATTACAGTTGTTCAATGTGTGTCTGTGCGTGTGCGTGTGCGCATGTTTAGAGCTTGACTCTTGATGCGTGTGTTATGAGCTACCCGCCTGCCTCAGTCTGCACAGCAGGCACAGAAGAAATCCAACGCTTTCTCTGCTCAGGTAAAAGTACAGTTCTGCAACAAATACGACAGAAATCAGCTCAGAACGCACACTGTACATGTTTTCTCTCACTATTGCTAAGTCAAGGTATGTTTTGCAGAGCTGGGGCTGGATTACTGTCCTCCCTCGCAGTACCTGCTGCCCGTGTTGGAAAACGATAGCAGCAAGCCGAGCCCGGACTGTGTGGACGGGGAGGATATAGCCTGGCAGGTGAGAGTTTGGCACACCTTAGATTGTACCTGTAGCATGTGACTAACGATCAGGGGCAGGGAGCTGAGATAAACTAAATAGCAGAATAAGTCTGAATTAAAAACATGTATATACAGTCCCCTCCAAAACTATTGGAACAGTAAAGCCAAGTTATTAATTTGTGCTGTACACCAAAGGCATTTGGGTTTGAGATCAAAAGACGGATATGAGATGAGAGTTTAGCATTTCAGCTTTTATTTCCTGGTATTTACTGCATCCCGTAGACAGCTCTCTGATCTTCATGTTGGCTTATCCTTTTTAACAACAAATGCCGTCTTCACAGGTGAAACTGAAGGCTGAAACCAAGAGTGCTGTAGATGTTCTGAGTTATTTATTGTTTAAACAGTAATCAATCTAACAGGACACACCTGGGTAACAAGAAACACCTGTCAGTCACATGTTCCAATATTTTTCTCCCCTGCAAATTGGGTGGTCCGATACAAAATGTGCTACGTTCTATGTCATTTAACACATCTACATATAAATTCCAGGAAATAAAAGCTGAAATTCTAAACTCTCTTCTCATCTTTTGATCTCAAACCCAAACGTCTTCAGTCTACAGCAAAAACAAATTCATTGGCCTTGCCCTTCCAATAGTTTCGGAGGGGACTGTAGTGGTGGGCTGGGAAAACCTTTCACTTGCTGAAATTTTCACATTGTATGCAGTCCTGAAAACTACAAGCTTCCCCGAACTAAAATGTTTTTACATGTATTTCAGTCACAAATAATCTGAGGTGTCAAAATATGTTACAGGCAGAAATAAATGGGCTTACCCAAACTGCTACACATATATAAATCAAATACCAGAATATTATCAACTGATTCATTTCTAAAGTACAGTAAATGCCTCCTACCTGAATGAACGCTTGTAGCACACAAACCTTGGACACCGGACATGTCTTGGCTGATTAACTACATTTAAACTGCAGCTGTATATGTGAAGGGAAACGACCATTGATAGTTTTGCACTGAGGATGTGTTATGTTCTATACAGCATGTGTTCTTTACTGATTTGATGCGCTTTCTCTTATTTGACAGAGCAAATTTATGGATTACGAGAAGAGAAAGGTATGTTGAATTCGTTTGGATTAGTCCTCATTGGTTCATTGTAGTGGACTTCGGTATCGTGTTTCTTTAGATATCTCTCTCATCCTCGCTCTTTCTGTCTGGTTCTCTCAGGAGCAGAAGCAGCTGGAGAAGATGAACTTTGAGAAGGAGCTGGAAGAGAAACAGAGAGAGCAAGCACAGCTCCTTCTTCTCAACAACTCCCGCAAAGAGGGCATACTACTGTCTGTCAAACTGGTACCTTCACTCTCTTCACTCTCTTCATTCACTCTCTTCATTCACTCTCTTCACTCTCTTCATTCTCTCTCTTCATTCTCTTCATTCACTC
>JANDJT010000167.1:8944011-8958660 GCA_024331685.1 Stegophilus panzeri | reverse complement strand
TTTGATTTACACGTGTGCGGTGTTGATTTACACGTGCAGTTTTGATTTACACGTGTATGGTGTTGATTTACACGTGTACGGTGTTGATTTACATGTGTACGGTGTTGATTTACACGTGTGTGGTTTTGATTTACACGTGTGTGGTTTTGATTTACACGTGTACGGTGTTGATTTACACGTGTACGGTGTTGATTTACGCGTGCGGTGTTGATTTACACGCGTACGGTGTTGATTTACACGCGTACGGTGTTGATTTACACGCGTACGGTGTTGATTTACACGTGTACGGTTTTGATTTACACGTGTACGGTGTTGATTTACACACGTACGGTGTTGATTTACACACGTACAGTTTTGATTTACACGTGTACGGTGTTGATTTACACACGTACGGTTTTGATTTGACCGTGAACGAGCAGCTCTGCTGATACTGAGCTGGAGCTCATACACCTGTAGGTGGTGTTGAGCTGTGCTGCGATCCCAGACGTGTTTCTAGGCAACACAATGATCTCTGCACAGATAAGAGGCGCTCATGTTATTTTCCTCCAATAATCACTTGATCCCCCTACATGTTTTGATTTACACATGTACGGTTTTGATTTACACACGTGGTTTTGATTTACATGTGCGGTTTTGATTTACACGTGTAAGGTTTTGATTTACGCACGTGTGGTCTTTTTATTCCACAGACACTTGGCCATTAGAAAAGGGTCTGTCTAGCATTTCTAGCATTATAATTTTCCATCACATAAATGAATCCGGTGAAATATATTTTTGTAAATACCTGACAATTATTTAGACTCTTGTGCCCAGGTGGAAACTTTTAAGGTTCGCTGTAAACAAATGTGATCCTGATGCGGATGGGGCTAGTTAGTTTTGTCTTAATTTTTTAAAAGTTGACAGATTTGCAGGCGTATAATGTGGATTTAAAATCGAGTTTGGGATATTTGCCCTCGGGATATTTTTGGCATATGTAATTTTCTCATATTATCCCTTGTGTTTCTGTATTTCAGGAGCAGGAGCGTGTAGAGCAGGGTGTCAGTCAGCAGCAAAAGGTCCAGGAGGCTGAGCGGCAGAAGCTGCTGGAGAAAGTTCGGCAGGCTGAAGCCAGCATCTCCACCCGTATCTCTAATCTGCTTCTGGACAACAGACGGTGCGAGAACAAATGGAGTGTGCGGAGTGGAGGGAAAATATCTGAACAGTTTTCTGTTGCCACTTCTGAAAAATTAGCGAAAGTTTTTTTTGTTTTGTCTCACTCTTGAATTACTCTAGAATTCTTGTTTCCACAGCCAAGCAAAAAGTGCTGAATTTCTGCAGGCGTTAGAGGAAGATCGGTAAGTGCATGCTGCAGTCTATTGATCTTCCTGATGGAACATTAAATTTAGCACAGACACAGAATGTGCTGAACAAATGATTCGCTCTAAATGGATCTCTGCAAGATACCCTACACAATCAATCCATTAAGCTGCATTCTCTGGTCCATGATCTATCAATCATTCATTCATCTTGAGTAACTGCTTTATCTTGGTCAGGGTTGTGGTGGATCTGGAGCCTATCCCAGGAACACTGGGTGCAAGACGCCCCATACATGCACTCATTTGGTTTATTATCAAAGAGACTAAATAGCTCAGGTCTATTTTGAGTGCATATGATTTATCTTGTAGCAGCCATTTAGGATTTTATTTAGGAGTTACCGATTTTACCATTTTAAGGTGAATATCCACATAGCACCAAATTATTTCTTATTTTGAATAAACCAGTTATAAATGTATTTTCTGCCTGTCTGTAGAATCCGTATGGAGCATCTTACTGCCATCACGCAGGAAGAAGCCAGCTCTCTGAGAAAGAGAGACGTTGCAGGTGAGATACAACAGTTAACTTTCTGAAATCAGAGGCATTTAATTCTCCAGCAGTTACAGGAATTCACTTTGGCACAATTTCAGATCAAGAACTATCCTTTCAAAACAAGTGACAGTGCTGGTTAAAATCAATGTCTTAAAAGAACTATTTGTATTTTACTTCTTAAATAACTGTGCCAGCATTTTTCAGCTTAGTCTCCATTTACCTCATCTGTAGTTCAGGGGCGAATACCACAGACAAGAATTTCACCATGTTTCACTGTACTGAGAAATGTTTTTCCTCAAGTTATCCTCATTTATAATGGAGGCCAAAAGGCAGTTGTCTAATATAACATGAATTCCAAATGAATTCAAAAAGGTCTTTGGGGAATGTTTTATGTAGTGGTATCCAACATTTGATGACTGGAGCCTCACAGTAAAAAGTAATTTTGGTTGATTCCACTTTCCTGAAGGTTTTCTGGCATACGTGCAGGATAAGGTGGAAACTTTGAGCTACACTGATTATATTGGTATCAGAGAACCACAGATTGTTCCCTCTGATGATAAAAATTGTTGTTCCCTGTCTTAATTGACAAGTTATACAGATATCTAGCTCTATATATGGTTGATTTTTTTTTAAATTCTTTTGCAAAGGGGTTGTACATCAACCAAACACTGATTAAGGAGCAAGGATTTGTATATGCAGTAGAGTTGGGATTGGCATGAAACCCAGGGCTCAACATTAATGCTTGTCTGGGACTAGTGAATTTTTTTGGACAGTCAAATGAAAGAGAATTTTACTTGCCTGACCGGGCAAGTAGCCTGAAAATGTCAATATAATAATAATAATAATAATAATAATAATAATAATAATAATAATAACTTTCTTCATGATATAGCCTTTGTGATACAGTCAGTTATAAACAAATTCATGTTCTTCTGCTTATGAAAATAATCTAGAGCGCGTAGGCTGCAGCATACAGCGGAAACCAGGAAAGTGCAGGTTTAAACAAGCTTTCACTCAGAAACAAGCTTGACCAATCAGAATTTGATTCGACTTTACCTCAGACAGCAGCAGCAACGCGCGTCGTTTTTCACTTTCTAAAAAGCAATGTTTCTCAAGCCTCTGGAATCTGACACAGATTGTGAAAATAAAAGGTAGAGGAAATTTATCCCTACCTGGAGAGATGAATTTGGCAGGTCATCTTAACAGAGCCGTACACGTTCTGTAATGTTACCATAAACACTGTAGCTAGCTACATCGCTACCCAGTGTAAGTTTACTGTTCTACTGAAGAGAATCGAGTTTATTGCACATGTACTATAAAGTCGTCTTTCGTAATTTTAGGCAGCATAGAAACTCAAACTTTGACATGTTGCTTGAGCATGTACCTCTTAGTGAAGTTAAAGCAATTTGTTATACAACTCGAAAAGTAGCTAATAATTGTATATTGTGATTTTAAGAAAGTGAGAGGTATTCCTCTATTACAGCTCCTGTTCATTCATAAGTGCCTTCAGGCACGATACACTTCTGTCTCATGACAAACGCAAACGCCACCAGCACAACATGAAGGCAAACATGATTTGAAAAAATGAAGTTTATGCGTGTGCTTCTTTCCAGGACCGCAGCAGGGCTGTTGCCAGCTACCACATCACTGTTTGGTGTGGTGCTGTTTAAAGTTGAATGACTCAAGTAAGGTGTTATGAGCTGATAGAACACTGATGAGAGTATGTTGCTTCTAAATAATTATATATGAAAAAATGTCCCTTTTTTTTCCTCTCTGGGCAAGTAATTTTTTACTTGGACAATTGAATGACAAATTTACTTGTCTGAAGGACAACCACATGACAATGCTTAATGTCAAGCCCTGAAACCCCAAAAATATTCAACCCAAACCAGAATCGCAGCCAGGCCCAAAGCATAATGATCCATTTTCATACCCTATTTTCTCTCAGTTTGGCCAGTCGATAATTCCCAACCACTAGATCACGCTTTTCAACCTCAGAACACACTGCAAGAAGAACATTAACTGGCCTCTTCCACACACAAGATTGGCTAGTGTTGCTCTGCTTGACAGGGGAAGAGTAACACTGTCCTTCCCAATTTCGCTCTATTAGACGTCCAGCCATGGATGGCTGTAGCATCATTAGGATGCAAACTCCTAATCTTCCCATGTTAGGTGAATGCTTGTCTGTTGTGCCAATTGGGATCTAGATTGTCTTTTCTTCTATCGCTACACAGTTGGTGAGATTCATACGTCAGCTCACAGTGTCTCTCACTATGTGTATAGTTGCTATGCAGACAATGTTATCAGAGAGCTACTCGGTGAGGTTACTGCAGGAGGCCAGTGAGACCAGGAGACAGAATATGGTCTCTGAAGCCTGCAAGAGGTACAAGCAAATGTTTTAGTCTGTCTTCTACTCTATAGACTTTTCTTCTTCTTAGGCATTGATGTCTAAATTTGTTTCTCTTCAGTATGGAGACCTTGGACAGGAAGTTTGAGCAGGTTTTGGCCCTGCAGCAGCTTGATAAAAGCAAAGCCATCAGCCAGATCCTTCAGGAGGTAAAAAGCCCTTTGTCTCTCACTCAGACTGTATGTTCTGCACCAGGATCAGATTTCCCTTTGGCCAAACCTACTCCATTTTATATTTAGTGAGACTATGAATGTGAATTTGCTTTGTCTTGCAGGAGGAGATGCAGAAGGCAGCCTTTGAGGCCTTGCAGCTCCAAAGGGACAGTGTACATGGCTACATTCGCAACCAGGTAGATATCATGGTTTACGTTTATATTTCTGTTTATTTATTTGGCAGGTCCCTATACAATCTAGTATAGTGTTGAGCTATTGAGGGTTAAGAGACTTGCTCAAGCAGGCCTCATTTATCAAACTGGATACAAATGAATTTATTCGTAAAGCATTTGCCACAACATTTACACAAGAAATGTGGTATTCAAGGAATTCCAGTTAGTTCCAAAAGTGTGTATCCTCCAAAAGCACCTGGGGTTGAGTAGCAGGTTTACACCTGCTAAGAAGATTCAACATCCTGAACCTCGATTAATAGGCTTGAAATTGTATAATTTGCACTCATTTGTGATTTTATATACAGATTTATTTCAGGTTTGAATAGCTTATGTCTTTCAGTTGCCTGCCCGAATTTAATTAACGTTTTGTGAAAATCAGACATTATATACAGTCAAGTGAAAAAATAAGTACACTCCATCGAAATAGGTTTTTATTTATTTTTATTTTTTTACATATTTAGACCAGCAAACATTTGATTCTCATTGAAACAATGCCTATTAATAAAGGTGATACACATAAAATTGACGTTTTGTAGTAATTTTCACATTTTAAATGACCAAAAAAACAGCTCAGTCACATGGAAAAATTAAGTACACCCCTACATTTATCACACCTTCAAATCCATAAAATTAGAATCAGGTGTCCAAGATTGGGTGCCAGTGATTAGAACCCTCGGAGGGAGTGCAGGGGGAACCTGTCTTATTTATACCCCTCTCATATCTATTGTCTAGTTTTCCTTTGTTATTGAGGTGTGTGGTATCATCATGCCAAGATCTTTAAGAGTTCTGTAAAGCCTTCACGAAAAAAAAAGTTGTGGATGCCTAGAAGTCTGGCAAGGGATTTAAAAAGATCTCCAAATTATTTGAAATGGGCAGTACATGCAAGAAAACCCTGAAACGTCTCGCAAGTGAAAGAATATTACATGGAAGAGTGGTCAAAAATTCCAGCTAGCCTGGTGAACAGTTATGCAAAACATTTACAAGAAGTTATTTCTGCTAAAGGGGGCAATACTAGCTTCTGAGGCCAAGGGTGTACTTACTTTTTCCACAGTAGAATATCACATCTATTCATATTTCTGTTGAATAAATGATTGAAAAAGCTCATTTTCCTTGTGGTTTTGTTCAAGTATATCGACTTTATTAATAGGCACTGTTTCAAAGATGATAAATGTTTGCTTGTCCAAATGTCAAAAAAGCCACCAATTTCCATGGGGTGTACTTCATTTTTCACATGACTCTATAATTCTGTCATTGCTAACTAGCTGCAATGACTGAGCTGCATTAATGGATATTTAGCGCAAGCAGCACTTAGGAGCTGCACTTTTACAGTTTAGTCATTTCGTTTTTTTCCAGGTCTCTGAGCTTTGCCTTTTATGAAGTTTTGTGGGTGTGGCTAAATTCAAATCATCCGTGAACGCACTTGCTAATTTACGGGTCATGGGTATTTATTGATACGCACGTGAGGACAAAGCAAATAAAGCGTTACAGGAACTTTGTAAATCTAGCAGGAATTTTGGCCTGAATTTTTTACATGCATCTTTACTACAAGAGTCATGAACGAGGCCCCGTTTCATTGCCAGCTCTGGGATTTGGACTCACAATCTTGTGCTCATTATCTCAGAACTTTAAGCACAGAGTTAGCCTTGGTTGCTGATCTCGGCAGCTCTCAGAAAACACAGTCCCACTGAGTAAAGGCAACGGTCACAACCATAAAGGGTAGAAGGACTGCGTAGACACTACTTTATTACTATTAAGAATTAGTTTTGAGCTTCATATTGAATGTGGGTCTTTAGTTATCAAGCGCATAGTTCATCTGCAGCTGACCATTTTGTTTCTTTCGTTTGTTTCCTACATTGTTCAGCTTTTGCCGTCAACCCTTTCTGTTTACATACTACCAGCCGTGGCATCTGATGTAGTGTTCCCTGCCCTCAGAAATGTGATTTTTAAATGATGAACTCCTCTTTGGTGGCTCACTCCAATTATGTAGATTCAAGTATGTTAAGCACTGAGGTCACTGAGGTTCTGTTTAATAGGAGGAAATGTTTTGAATAATTCAGTTTGAAACTGATTCAGGGACAATCAAACAACAAACAAACAAAAAAAACAACCCAGCTCATTGGTTTGAAGCTATCAATGTTTGATGCACAAATTAAAAGATGTTTCAATTCTAAATGTTTTAGCTGTATTTAGTCTAGACCAAAATAATATTGATTGTTGTGGTTCATTTTTGACGATCGATGTTTGTTTGGTTACTGTTACATAAAAATGCTGATAATTTTGTTCGTGTAAACGCCAAAGAAAATGACTGTCACAGCTACGGCCATTTCAGTAGTTACTTGGGCAGATAATACATATAATGGTTCAGGGGCACTTTGAGGCTTCTTATTGGGTTCTATCTTTTGGCACCACCTCATCATGTCTTCATGTCTCTAGATAAGGCTAATTGAGGCAGAGTTAATGCAGCTGACAAAGCTGGAGGTTAAAAGGAGGAATCTGGATGCAGAAACCTTACAGGTATGTTGGAAAAGTGGAAGCCAATGTGGATGATTTGGAGTGTAACATTTCTGTGTGTAGAATAGCAGGATTTATGTTGTTCGGTATAGGATGCAGCGCCCTGATATAATGGTTTATCCGTAAAAATACTGGATTCAGTAGATTTGCTTCATCCTTATTTTCTTTTCTGTTTTTGCATCCATTAGTTTTTGTTCATTCATTCATTGTTCTGCTTCTGTCATGTTATTATTTCAACACACTCAACCCAGCACCATGATCATCCAACTGCCATATATACTTTCCTAATGACTTTGGATCTTTATCTGGTTGTGTGTGTGTGTGTGTGTGTGTGTGTGTGTGTGTGGTTTGGCTTTGTCAGGAGGCATTGGCAGAGCAGAGGACAGCTCTCTCAGATATGCTCCAGCAGCTGCTGAAACAGAAGGACCAGAGGGAGATGGAGCTCAAACAGATCTTGGTAAGGCTGTGGAACTGGGCAAAGTAGTCATAAATCAGCAAAAAGTCAGTGATTGTTGGAATAAGCAACCTTTGTGACAATGTGTATGCACATACGCTCACTGATCACTTTATTAAGAAATCAATCTCAATCACAATTATCCTATCAGCCAATCATGTGGCAGTAGTACAATGTATAAAATCATGCAGATACAGGTCAAGAGCTTCCGTTAATGTTGACATCAGACATCAGAATGGGGGAAAAGTGGTCACAGTGACTTTAATCGTGGCATTTGTGGCAGAGGGGGCATGGTTGAGCATTGGCTGCGGCCTCCTCTCTCTGTCCTCAGCCAATTCTTGACTCTGTGCCCCCTCTGCTACAGTGTTGTTGGTGCTAGATAGGCTGGCTTGAGTATTTCAGAAACTGCTGATCTCCTGGGATTTTCATACACACAACCGTCTTTAACGTTTATAAAGAATGGTGCCGGAAACAAAAAAAAGCAAAAAACATTGATTGTTGATGAGAGAGGGCAGAGGAGAATTGCCAGATAGGTTCTGGCTTACTGGTAATCTACAGTAACTCAGAAAAGCATGTCAGAATGCATAACACACCAAATGTTGAGGTGGATGGCCTACAGCAGCAGAGGACCACATTGGGTACCACTCCTGTTAGCCAGGAACAGAAATCCAACTCTCTTGGGATCAGGCTCATCGAAACTGAACATTTCACCTGGTCTTTTTCCACTCTTGAACATTTATTTCCCATTCTGATGTTTGATGTGAACATTAACTGAAGCTCTTGATCTAGATCTGTATGATTTTATGCATTGCGTTATTGCCACATTGACTGGTTGATTGGATAATGGCATGAATGAACAGGTGTACACGTGTGAGTTAGTGTATGTGTTTATTTCTTACTCATCATGTACCATTGTGTACCTTATTTCAGCCCATGCTGAAATGGGCCTATAGTACACTTACAACCCAGCATTATTAGTGTAATATTGTGATTTAATTACAATCCTGAAATGTACAAGCACTTTCCTTCGAACACACCAGGTTATGTTTGCAGTGGTTTTAGCACATAAAGAGCAAATAACATTGTTTCTAAGTGTATATATTTTCAATATTGGCCAAGTTTAACTGATCAAATCACTGATAGCATTTATTGTTTAATAGTGCATATAGTCAATGTTGGTTTTTCTTTTCCTCTGAACATCCCACACTGGCATCATCTTCAATAATATACATGTAATAAACATAGTTATTCATTAGCAGGACAGTTCATGTTCATTAGAAGGCACATGAAAATGCCAGTGTGGTCTACCTCTTCTGGCATGGTGCTTTTGTCCTTACGTGAAGCTACATTGTTGAGGGTAAAGGTATGGATGTTATGTTTAGATGGAGCTGGAGCTGAAGAGTGACTCCACTCAGCAAAACTATTGGATGATCCAGTACCAACGACTGCTGGATGCCAAGCCACTGTCTCTGCGCATACAGGTGAGTTTAATGTAGACTCGTGTGTTTACTCTTAAACCTGTAACTCAGATGGACCAGTCACATTAAGATGTTCAATCTCAATTGTATTTACCACTTTGTTTCAGGAGGCTGGTGTGGATAAGGACCTGGTGAACTTGCTGTATAAGCTCTCTGCTCAGCATTACCTGCCAGTCATAGCTCATCATCGAATCACAGCAGAGGCTCTGCGTCACATGACCACCAAAGACCTCGGCACGGTCTGTCATTTTTAGAACACAATTCCACTACAACCTACGCTTTTTATTTACATGCACGTGTCAAATTTAAATATACTGATGTATCCTGCTCTTATATGTGAGCAGACTTATTTTGACTTGGTGAATGAATACTGTTTAACTGCATTAGTTTTGCACAAATTATTTCTTAATAGTGTAAACTATTGTGGATACTATTGTAACACTGACCGTTTAAGAATGTAGTTTCAGCCTCAGACATGCCATGCTGTAGGCCATCCAGTGTATTGTGTACATGAAGTGTAAAAACGATCAGAATTGTGCCAGTTACACTCTTAACTGGTTTTCCACACCTCAGTGTGTACACACCCTTTCACTGTTTGTTTGTTTTTTTTGTTTTTATCTGCATGTTTGCTCAGCAGCAACAGAAATACTGTAGCACCATTTTCACAATCGCCTTCACCTACAAGTCATGCAAAAATAATAATCTCAGGGTGGTCACTTGCATTGTTAGGCCATTTGACTAACAATGCGAGGTTCTTGGTTGCACTGAGTGACTCAACTCCAGCTCGAAAGACAACTTAAGGTTCCTTGCTTCCTGCTATTTCAGTTGGGGATCAGTGAAGTGGGAGTACAGAAATCTCTCCTGCACTGGGCCAGAGAACAACCGAGTAAGGCAACACATACATTTCACTTTCTCAAGAGTGTCAATCTTTTACTAACCGTTATTTACAGTAGAACTGACTCTTGAGTTCAAATGTCTCGCAACTCAGATTCTCCTAAGAATTTGCCAAAGACGTTCCAGGAGGAACAAGAACCTGGTCCGTCCATACCCACTGCTCCTCAGCAACAGCAGCTGACCCCGCCTCTGACCCCCAGCACTCCCCTGACCCCTACAGCCCCCAGCCCACTGGACACACCCGGCACAAACGAGTGTGTGGTGTGTATGGAGGATAGGGTAAGGACCCAGTATTTCTTGATTTAGTCCAGCAATGGGGAAATGCACAATATTTCTGCATAGATTATTTTTTATGTTGTATAATACATGAATGCAGAACTTAACTGCGAAGATTCATGTTGAAATATTTCATGCAAAACTTCCTAAAATGCTGCAATGCAACCGGAAAAAAAAAATTAACCACCTATATTTTAGCATTTTTGGTTAAATTAACAATTGGCTAAATACTGTTCAAGTAAGGTAGGGATGGATATCAGTGAATTGAGAAATCTTTGTTACCTAGGAAAACTAGATCTTTATCAGTATAAATAGGCACTTGGAGTGCTCTTTTCATACTGATACTAGCACTTTCTCAGTATTTTAGCTGCAGGCTTGACTGACTTCACGTCCACCTTCAAGTCCTTAACTACAAAGATTTTAGGATTTTATGTATCTTTTCTTTTACTATTATGGAATTGTTTTTATGCAGCAAATTTAACTAATTGTAATGGTAAAGAAACTCTGTGTGTTAAAAAACTGACTGCCTATGTACATAGTGGTTATGTTTACCTTCAGACATTTTCACCAATCTAAATTAATTCATTTCAATTGCAGATTCCATGTAAACTGTTTATATGTAACAAACTTTGGTTATATGCATGGTATATACAGTATAATTCAGTCCAAAGCTATGTGTACACAGGGAGCAGGGCTTAGTGTCTACACTAGTGTCAGGGTTTAGAGACTGCAGGGTTTAGTGGCTACAGTAGAGTCAGGCTTTAACGACTGCAGGGGTTAGTGGCTACAGTAGAGTCAGGGTTTAGAGACAGCGGGGTTTAGTGGCTACAGTAGAGTCAGGGTTTAGAGACTGCGGGGTTTAGTGTCTACAGTAGAGTCAGGGTTTAGAGACTGCGGGGTTTAGTGTCTGCAGTAGTGTCAGGGTTTAGAGATTGCAGGATTTGGTAGCTGCAGGAAAGTTGCCCAAAGGAACAATAAAGAGGAAATAGACATATTATCCATCTGCACAGATCAATTGCATTTCCTCATCTTCTAATGTTACCAACATTACAAACCTCTGTCTGGGTAAAACCACATCAGAAATCTAGGTTTAATCATTTTCCTCCTTTTTTACCCTTTACATGTTCTCCATGTTCACTTAATGTCTGGTGAATAAAACTATTATTCTTCTATTAAAAAGATTAACCACCTCTATCAATTGGATAGAAATTTCATTCAGATTTGCCTCGGTCAGTTGATTCATGTTGAGGTGTATACATGAATGCGTTGTATTCGGATTAAGCTATCAGTCAGGTTATTGATGGACTATTAGGCTGCATGTAAATGTAGCTACTGTTAAAGTTATCTATCCATAGTATACAAGTCTCACCTGTGCACATTGTTCTCGTCTTTTCTTAGTCCCTGGTGGTCTTCTTACCATGTGGTCATATATGCTGCTGCCAGGTCTGCAGTGACGCCCTGCACTCCTGCCCGCTGTGCCGCAGCGACATCTCTCAGCGCATCCGCCTTTACCACGGCTGAACCCGTCCAGGACCTGGTCTGACCACTCATGCACTTTCACCTGTTTAGAAAATCCCTGCAACTCAGATACTCTCATGATGCATGAAGTCCTAGGCTATGATTCCCCACAATAAACCAGGAGCCAATAAATCAGGAGTATTTCAAGTGGGAAAGGAGGCTTGCTACTAGATATCAAGTCATTGAACTTTATGCATTTCACTTAGTGAGAAACAAAGATTCAAAGATTTTAGTCTCCTGAATTTCAGCAGATAATCAACAGCTCTGGTTGTCATGTTATATATTTGCACTATTTTAATACCTGTGCCTTTTTGTGTCTGGTGTGTGCTTTCCGCAAATCCCGACTGTTACTATAAAAAAAAATTCATCCACATAATGTTGAACTATATCCATAACTAAACTTCTTCCCTATTGCTCATGCTTGTGACTTAAAGCCCCTGTTAACATATTCCCATATTTAGCTTCTTACTGTGAGCTATATGTTCTATGGTGAATGGGTCAAGGGACTCCCCCCAATTTCCTTTTTTCCCCCCTCCAGTTTTCTTCTCCAATATTTGGTAGAGGTAATGTCAGGTCTCCCAACATACCAATCAGACTTAGCCATCAGCTCCAACCACAGGGACTAAACTGACTTCTTTCCTGCCTGATTGCCCTGTTGTACCTGAGCATGAGCAAAACTGCAGCTAGCATTTTTGCCATTTTATACACACTATTTTAGTGTAGAAGTTTTGTGTGGTGTAATGGTGAGTAATTCTACCTCTCCTTTTTTAACAGTCAAAGGAATGAGAATTAGCAGAGTAGCTTCACTACTCATGATCTACACCTAGTGCTGTAAAAAGGTAGGCAAGCAGTGTTTTTGTCTAATCCTTACATTGAAAAGCCAAGATTATAATTTCAGAAAATGTTCTTTGTGTTTGTATGATACAATCTCACAAAGTTATCAAGTGAAATGTGAAACGTTAATCTGATCTTGCTGACCTTCCCAGTCAAAACTCACGATCCTAAACGGTTCACAAACTGCTCACCGCCTGATAGTAGGCAATTAAATGAGAGGACCGTAAAGCTCATTTGAAGCACTTTTATTAAGCCAGTTATGATGTCAGTGCAATGCTCTGTTCATCAGTGTAGCTAGCTAGAAAGAAAAAGAAAAAATTAAGTACACAAACTACAATCTTGTAGTGTGAAGCCTTGCACCCTGATGGTAGAAAGAGACAAACATGCCACATTTGAAACATTTCAAATGATGTTCCCAGGGGCTTTAAGAACAAAGGTCCGCCCCCTAGTCTCTGAAAAAAAAATCCCTTCCTTTAGCTTGATCTGAAAGGGGAAATGCATATAAATGTGTATTTACATTGCATGAATTCCATTACACTCCATGGCCCATAACCAAATTGAATCACTTACTTAAATCACTTACTTATTAAATACTTCCTCGCTCCAAAGCTACGGTTAGGCATATAAAATATCTACATGTTTTGCAGTGTTAGTGACCAGCAGCAGTCTTTAGGTCATGCTTGCTGTTGTTTTAGTTGGCCAGCCTCCATCTAGGCACCTCCAGGGTGTTTTTAGCTGCTGTGGTGATTTGTATTTCTGTAAGAAACTGTTAATTCTGCGTGGGTGGTGTTTGCCAAGTCTTTGGAAAAACACTAAATATTCTTTTCTGTGTCTTAAATTTGCTGTTGTTGAAAGTTTGTTTAAGGGGTGAATTTTTCATATAGATTTTTTTTTTTACCCTCATTCACTGAAGTGCTCTTATAACCAAGCATGCTTTAAAAGGTCTGTCTCCTCTAGAAATCAGTCATTTAGCATGTCATATTAAATATAAACTATTTGAATGATTAATTTCAACAAGAAAAAAAAAAATATTTACAGTGGGATAGGATTATTGTGCAAAAGTCTAGGTCCTGAATTATTTATGTTTAAGGGAATTTAAATGGGCAGTGGTTGTCAAGTACTTTAAGTGTTTAGAATAAATGTAACGACACTGGTACAATAAAAATAAAAGGAAATTTTGGTGTGTTTGTGGTGGAACATGGGGGGGAGGGGCAAATGGGTAAAAGAAAACATGAAAGCCATGTGACTCATCATGCTTTCTTTAAGAAAGCAGCTAATGCACAAGTCCATTCAAACACTGCAAACATGAGTGTGAGAGGCAGTATGATGGTCATGCGTAGTATTAAATCATCCATCTCAGACCACTGAGCTGAGTATAAGTACTGCTGTGTGAGACAGGGAAAGGCAGCAGTCACAGACTTAAAGGGAAGAACATGCCATTCTACCAAGGGTCACAAACATCTTATTTTTGTTGTAGTAATTAATGTATTGTTCTTTTCTATTGATTGTAGTGATGTATGGAGACTTGATAAAACATGCATTGCATTTCTCAGGAGGCCCAAGACTTTCACACAGTACTGTATAAGCATTGTCTTGATCATTTTAAATATAAAAATCTGTTCCCAAAGCCCTCATTTGTGTTTATGCACTACTGAATGTTGCTGTCACACATGTATCCCTGTATGTGGTTATAACCTTATTGTGAAATGTTCCATAATCCTGACTAAGAAAGCCTATCTAAGGCTAACACATACTGTTAATCAGACCTGCAGAGAGATAGAGACTCATGGAGCAAAAGCAAAATCAGCAGTGATTATATTCCTTCTCATTAAAACTGACTAATACATCATTTGTGAAAACATTAAAAAGTGCTTGCATAAGACCAAGGCTATATAATTCCTGTACAACATACTGTGCATGTTTTTACCTTGAATGTGAAAGTCATTTTGAAACTTCAACAGACTAAGTATTAATAATAATAATAATAATAATAAAATATACATAACGATTTACATAACTTTGAAATTCCGATAGATCTCACGCGGTT
>JANDJT010000167.1:8912396-8931769 GCA_024331685.1 Stegophilus panzeri | reverse complement strand
TTGTTTGTAGAATTTTGAGGAAAATAATGAATTTAATCCATTTTGGAATAAGGCTGTAACATAACAAAATGTTGAAAGAGTGAAGCACTGTGAATACTTTCCAGATGCACTGTATGGTGTATATACTATACTGTGTGTGTGTGTGTGTGTGTGTGTGTGTGTGTGTGTGTGTTTGTGTGTGTGTCTTATATGTGTTTTATTTGTCAAAAATAGTTACAGAGCAACTAATGAATATCATTAATCACATAACATATTTAGAACAAAGACTCCTCTTTAGTATATCATGAGCAGGATGCTTGCAGTGTTAGTCAGGTTCTTATGCGTTCTCATTGGTCTATGAACAAAGAAGAGGGCAGTTAGGGCCTAGAAAGCCTGAGGCTTTGAGGGGAAAGAACCCCATAAATCAATAGAGCACAAACAAAAGGCCTACAACAAGCCCCACTTCAGAGAAACAGAACTCACACACACACACAATACACACATGCACACACACATGCGTGCACACGCACACATACCTACATCCACAGATACATACATCTAGTCACATCTGTACACTACATACATAATAAAAAGAGATCCCCCTGGGCAAGAGGAAGGGAAAAAAAAGCCAGGTAGAGGGGTTATAAATTAGCACCTGTCAGTATTACAATGCATATTAATAGTCACACCTCTTTTTAATGAGTAGGGCATTGGCAGCTTAAAGGAAATACAAGTCATCATAGCACAACATGTGCACACCCAATGAAAGAAGCTATAATAAATCTTGGGTGAGGAGGGCTCACCATAAATATGCACTGCATAAGGCATCTGTTTTACATTATGCATATAAATCAGCGACAGTGATGGAGAGCAATGAATAAGGGGTTTGATGCTTGATTTGATAACAAATTGACTCCGAACTTGGGATGAGAAAATTTAAAGCACCTGCCTTTCACACAGGGGGACGGGTCTCTCGTGTAGTGCAAGGGGAAGCCCCTACTTAGAGGTATTTTACAGGTACTTATAGGTATTGAAAGGACATAAGGAGATGGTGTGTGTGTGTGTGTGTGTGTGTGTGTGTGTGTGTGTGTGTGTGTGTGTGTGTGCCTGTTATCTTCTGGCCTCTAGCGATGATTGCAGGGTGTGGGTAACACTGGTCCTGCTAACTGAAACACAACATTGTGCCACCCATTGAAACACAATTCCTGTTCAACAGAATTGATTTATGGTCATGGATGATGATGTTGCATAAAGATGGAACAAAGAATATGAATATAGGAGATCAACACCCCACCTGGAAAGCTCGATCTGAGCAGACATGCACCTCCTGAGTCGTGCGTGTATTCACTGCCTCTGGGTGTTGGACAGCTGCAGGTTTTGAGGAGACGACAGATGAAGCATAACGCAACCCGTGTGACTAACAGAAAAGCTGGAAAGGTGAGTAGTTGTGAAACAGTACTCTCCCTCACCAGCAGATGATGAGCTCGAGGAAGCCATTTCTACAGGCAGTAGAGACGCAGAAGCAGCTTGGGCTGGTGACCCACACACTGACGCAGACTCTCTGCTTTCCTGCTTTACAGAGACACTGAACTCACACTGACAAGTCAAAACAACATGGGCTAGACATGTGGTATTTGAAGCATACGCTTGGAATAGAAGATGATGTTATAGCAATTTCAGATGTTGGAAGAAAAACTATGAGTAAACATCCTCGTCCACTACATTTCCATGCATCCCCTCACCACCATCACAGAGTCACTTGGGTGAGTTGGTACTTGCAGGAAAGGCAACGTGGGCTAGCCCATTTTAGCCATACGGGAGATTAGCTTGGCTTTACCTGCAACTGGAAGCTTCGGTTTACAATGAAAAAAGATTCTGAAGTTCTTCATGTTCTCTCTATATCCATCTATTACTGATCTTGTACACTTGCCCCAAATAATTGTGTATACTGAGGAACAAATCAGGGCTTTTTAACTTCCTCTTAATCTGTATTTAATTAATAAGTTATTCATTTAATTAGTGTTTCTATACCTTCAGCCCTCATCAGTGGTTTAGGTAAAGTCTCTCCGTTGAAGTAACATGTTTATATACAAATACAGTTCAACATTTTACTAAAGTTGTGTGCTCCATACATCAAGTTGGGGTTCTGTCTCCTCTGCAAATCACATGACTTTCTTAGCTATTGTGAAGTAAAAGTCCGGTCAATCAAGTGATCTGATGCCTGGCCCTTGGACAGTATTCACCCATGATGCTCAGTGGACTAGAGATTTGTTCACTGAATCACATCCAAGTTGAAGGGGAAAGAAAATGTACTAAACTCTCAGTACAAAAACTCAATAAGGGTAAATAATTAAATGTAATAAATATAATGTAATAAATAATAAGATACATATACATTCATATATTATTGTATGAATTTACATATATTCATGTGCAGACTGAAACTATAATTTACAGGCAGGAATCAGATAAAAGAAAACTGGAAAGCAGCTGGTTATACTCCCACATCTTTATCATTAAACAGAAATTCTACTTTTAAAGTGACTTACCTTTGGAAACTCATTTGGAGTTCTGCACTGAACCCACGGTGCTTGATCTCTAAAGATTAAACAATTATTAAGTCGTTAAATTGCAGTTAGCTAGAGTAGTAACGCGTAAAATTAGCTAGAGATGTGTACTTAGCTAGAGACATAATGTGTATGTGATACGTCCAATTACAGGTTTAAATGTGTGTGGTGTTGCAAAATGCCATAACACATTATGGTTAGCTAATATGGCAATAGCAGACATTGCTCATGCTGGTTTGTAAGACTTGTACTTTATTCTAAAATGTTAGGTTACTTGCTAATGCTAGCTAGGTGGCTTGCTAATTAGAGGTGGTGCAGTGGCATGCAGATACAAAATCTGTATAGTGTTAGACTGTGAAAGGTCTTGAACGAACCCTTGGTCAGAGCAGCCCAAAGCAGACCGGACTGAACTCTCAATATTTATTCTGTCTAGACCAGAGACTAAAGACTTGTTGCTGTCTGTCGATCCTGCAGCATGGCAGTCTGCATCTTTGGAGAGATTAACCTAAAATACCAAAAAATAAAAAAAAACACACACCACTTGTTTAAACATCAACTAACTACCTTTGGGCAGATGTGAGAAATCCCAACACTGAAACATGGATTCTTCATTCAATGCAATATGGAGAGAGCGAGAGAGAGAGAAAGCTTACCTGATAAACCTCCACAGCAATCACTCGTGTGCTGGAGGGTGGTACACGGTTTGGAAAGCCTTTTGACCCATAGCCCATGCTCGGGGGAACAATTATGAGACGCCGACCTCCTTTCTGCATCCCTAACAGCCCCTTTTCCCATCCCTACCCAAGAACAGAAGAACTAAGCAGATCTGACTCGTGTTCAGTTGATAAAGACAAACGTGTAAAGATGAGCTTTCACAAAATCATATGAAAGTCTCACCATCAGAGCCGTGTCAGGGCCCAGGCTCACTCGCTGGAGCTCGTCTCTGCATGAACTGGAATCAAATATCTGCAAAACAAAGTCACATGTCCCCTGCTGTAACAAACCTCTCACAGCAGAGAAGCAATTATGTGCTTAATTTTAAATTGCAATGTGCTGTGACTTGAGTACAGCATGACTTGAGTTTCTGCTGCTTGGCTCGGACGTGCTCATTTAACTGCCGAGAGTTTGTCTAGAGAATGTGTTTAAACAGAAAACTGATTAATGTTTTAGTTTTTTTTTGGTTATAATTATGTCACCCTTCTGTTTTTTTTCCCCTAAACACTTCATCAGTGACTGAAGATCAAAGATTTTCAAGGTCATTTCCCCGACATATTTTCGACTTTCAACATAAAACTCGCACATACCAAACTGTTTTATTCCTCTTAAACCACAGCAGTGACATTTAAAAAAAAAAATGATAAATGGTTTTTTTTTTTGTTTGTTTGTTTTTTTTTAAAATTCTTTTGATCAGTTTACAGCTACATTTAATGTTGAACAAGCTATTTCCTGTAATCCTTTACATTATAACACCTCGAAACAGTCGGTCCCTCAGTAGACTGTTTTATCTCTCCATTTTGAAGGTAATAAAATAAAAATACTGTCAAGTTACACACAAATCTCAGAGTGAACATTCTCCAACCTTAGACCTTAAAAAGGAACAGCTTTAGCTCTGACTGTTAAAAAGCACAGAAACTAGAGACTAGTAGTATAAATAAGTAGTATAAATAAAAAGTTAAATAGAAGTGCAGTTTCATCATTCATAATTAATTTACAACTAGTTTTTTTTCTCTCTGTTAAATAACATTTATTTAAAAAAATCCATTTACAATTAGATTTAGATCATGTCGAGCAACCACCATACAAGCCTCTATGAATTAATTACTAGAGATGATAACATTAGAACGAGTGCATGAATTGGTACAGAAAATTAGTGAATACCTTCTGACCAATCTGAAGTAAATATTTAACATCACTGTCATATTATTAAACAGCACACGCATCATGAGAATACATACAGTATAATCCTGTTTTACTTATGAAATTTATGCACCATCCTATAAAACTGATTTACTAGTATTTTCATTTTGAGAACGTGCAAATCAAGCACTGTAAGGATCTTGGAAGAACCCTGGCAAACAAAACCACGCATGTGTAAACATGCCCACACCTGTCCCACAGCATGATTCTGAAGCAGCCAGCAAGACAAGGCCACCTCCACTGTGTCCCCCATGCTGACGGTCTGTCCCTCTCCATGGACCAAGTCCTGAGTCAGCAGAGTGTCCCTGCAGGTCTGACTGTTCCACCTGGCCACACACACCTGAGACACAGAACAGCTTATGCACATACAGTGGTGCTTGAAAGTTTGTGAACCCTTTAGAATGTTCTATATAGCTGCATAAATAGGACCTAAAACGAGTAGATAAAGAGAACCCAATTAAACAAATATTATACTTGGTCATTTATTTACTGAGGAAAATGATTCAATATTACATATCTGTGAGCAGCAAAAGTGTGAACCTCTAGGATTAGCGGTTTAATCTGAAGATGAAGTGAAAGTCAGGTGTTTTCAATCTATGGGATGACAATCAGGTGTGAGTGAAAGCCCTGTTTTATTTAAAGAACAGGGATCTAATAGAGCCTGATCTTCACAACACATTTTTGTGAAAGTAGATCATGGCATGAACAAAGATTTCTGAGGACCTCAGAAAGAGAGTTGTTGATACTCATCAGGCTGGAAAAGGTTACAAAAGCATCACTAGAGTTTGGACTCCACCACTACACAGTCAGACAGATTGTGTACAAATGAAGGAAATTCAAGACCATTATTCGCCTCCCCAGGAATGGTCAATCAACAAAGATCACTCCAAGAGCAAGACATGAAATAGTCATGAAGTAACCCAGGGTAACTTCTTAGCAACTAAAGGCCTCTCTCACATTGGCTGATGTTAATGTTCATGAGTCCACCATCGGGACAACACTGAACAACAATGGTGTGATGGCAGGGTTGCAAGGAGCAAGCTTGCAGTGGCTTGTTGTGGTCATGCAGCTAGACAACAACCCCAAGCACACAAGTCACTCTACCAAAGAATGTTTAAAGAAGGATAAAGTCAATGTTTTGGAATGGCCAAGTAAAAGTCCAGACCTTAACTCAACAGAAATGTTGTGGAAGGACCTGAAGCAAGCAGTTCATGTGTGGAAACCCACCAACATCCCAGAGTTGAAGCTGTTCTGTACTGAGAAAAGGGCTAAAATTCCTTCAAGCCGATGTGCAGGACATGTTTAGTTGTAGTTATTGCTGCACAAGGGGGTCACACCAAATACAAAGACAGCAAGGTTCACATACTTTTGTCACTCACAGATATGTAATACTGGATCATTTTAATTGGGTTGTCTATCTACTTTTAGGACCTGTGTGAAAATCTGATGTTTTAGGTCACATTTATGCAGAAATATAAGAAATTCTAAATGGTTCACAAACTTTCAAGCACCACTGTACATCCAACAAATAAATATTTATTTATTTATTTAAATCCTCAGTCTGAGACCATTGAGACCATTTAGGAAGAATCAAGTTGAAATGGAAATACTTGGTGAGTACTTTGTTACTTTATCTAAGTATGGTTTAAGTACCCTTAAAACAAATCAGTTCAAACAAATCACTTGTTAAAGGTGACTTTTACAAGACAGCTTAAAGGTGCTTAATTAAAATTCTTAATAAATCTAAACTAACATGTAACAAACACAAACAGAGGAGTGGAAGCACTCAATGTATTCATTTTAAAAATGTCTTTTCATGGCTTTTTGTACACGTACAGTGTCTTAGACCAGAGGAAGAGGAAAACAAGAACAAGCAAGTTCATCTTCTCCGATCAAAATATATTACAAAATAAATTTTAAAAAATAGCAGGCACCATGGCCCTGAAGATACAACATTTAATTCCAATGTATACAAGCTATATAGAGAAAGGACAAAAACCAACTTGACTTATAAACTTGATTTAAGATCTGAGTACTTTGTCACATGACTCCAATCATTGTGGGGTTGTTTGTTTTTTTTTTATCTTAAATTGGTACAGTTGTGATTACCTCTTTACAGAAATTTATTCTAGCTTCCTCCGAGTCAAACCTTAGAGACCAGCTCTGCCGCTGATCATCATAGAAGGCAGTGTAGTTACCAGGCTGAACCTGTGGAAACAAATGAAGTTATTTTGCACAGCACTGATGCTACTGAAAACAATACAATCAGTGAATAAAAAAGCCAAGATCAGCTTGCCGTGAGGACAAATCCATGGTGGATTCGTGCTGTAGTGATTTGTTTCTGTTGACTGCCATAAAGCAGGACTTTATACTGTGAGGACAGAGCAAGAGACCAGACCATTAATTATGCAGACGTGCAAACACACTTACCACATACATGCTGGTGTATTTGATTTTATCTTGCTTGATCAGTCTATTGATTAAAATTGACCATCATCCTCTCACCTCTTTGTTTACATGGTTTCCCAGGATGGCCGCGCCCAACTTGCCACGCTTTGTGTATTGTCCGTTCACACTGAAAACTCACTTTGTTAGACAACCCTCAGCTATTATGTTACAGTTTAATTATAAACAGATATAGGAAATAGCTGGCTTATTCTTACAACAGTCATAATCAATCACTATTTTATAGTCACATTTACTTACAAGTGAAACGCATGGACAGCAACAGCCAATAAGACGGCTGGAGCTGGTGAAAGAGGGGCTTGTTTCTGAGGAGGTGGACCTGAAATGGTGGAAACTACATTTGACTACATCCATGCTCATCCACTAATGCTACAGACGTACTATTTGACAAAACATGCTGAAATGTGCCGTCATGTTTACCAAGAGCAGAGGGGACTTTTTTGGGCTGCTTGGGGGCGGTGAACTTGAAAGACTCATTTCCTTCAGGCTCAGCTTGACACAGACCAAACAGAGAGGCCAGCTTTGCCCTGTGAGCAAGCGCAAGCACACACACACACACAATGTGTCACTTACATATCTTGAGAGCAAAGGCAGAATGCTTGTTCCATCCATGAAAGCAGTTTAGTAAAACAATACAGGTTGTTCAACACAATCCCCAAACACCACATCTGTAGCAGTAAAGTGATTTCCACAAACCAGAATTTCAAAACATTTCCTCAAACTGAAAACCGATGGAAAACTAATTTGCTTACAATTAAATTATAGTGGAAAACCTGCCAGCTGTTGAATTTTATCGGGGTGAACAAACCACTACCTTGGGCACCAAGAGAATCAGAATTAGTGTCTGGGGTCCTTCCTTTCTTTATTCGTAGCTGCAACAACAAAAGTGTTTATTTGGTATGCTAACTAGCTAGCCATATGTTCTTACATTACATTAGCTCCCACTTTTTTTAGCCTAGTCAGATAGGTTTCTGGAGAATAGACCATGTGACTGGGCAACACACTGGGGTTTTCTCTTGCCTGGTGGGCTAGCAAATAAACTCATGATTTGTCCACCCATTTTTGATTACATTTTTTAAAATTCTGAACTTATATAATTTACAAATTGAAAACTTCAACTGTTATACTCAAACAATAAGACGAGATACATGAGAGAACGTCTTACCAACACTTTTTATGAAGTTTGATCTAACTCCGTGGATATATAGTAAAAAGTTAAGCAGTTACTTACCCTTTCTTGGATGGTTTGCAATACTGACGTCTGATCAGACCCACACAACCACAAATCACTCCCTAGGAAAAAGTAGCCCTAGCTTTGAAAAGACGAATTATACAAACGAGCTTAAATGGAGCTTAATTATACAAATCGAATAGCTTCCACTTAATAATTCGTCAAATAATTCTCCAAAAAATGTTTTGCATAAGTGCTTGGGTTTTTTTACACCTCAATAACTTCCCTTACCTTCAATTATAACTCATTTTGGAGTACACTGGGTTTCTGTATTTTTCTCGGTGCAGGGGAACATGGCAAAATGTTTGTGTTGATCGCACATACTCTATAGATGCAGTACGCAGAGATTGGCTTGAAAAACACTATGTAAATTCTTTTCAAATGCAAGAAGTCAAGCAGATCATTATAATACATCAATAGAAGCCACTGCACTGATAATTTAAAGTGCAGAGACAGCAACAACAATTTTATTAAAAGTGAGTCTAGTTAATAATGTTGCGATAAAAGAGGGGTTTGGCTGAATTTGCACTGTGATGGCGTCACACGTCTTGGCTTAATCTGCAGTAATTTAAAAAAAAAATTGCAAGCTCCTCCAAATATTGCAGCGTTTCCTTGATTTTTCTTGTTCACTTCTGCAGCCGCACAAATCCTGGAAGGACTGAAATGTACTGCCTCTACTTTACATTAGTCTGACAAGAACAGAAACTCCTAACCTAACTCAGGTCTAATGAGCTTCAACATGTTCGATTTTTACATTCAAAATGAGGGGGGAAAAAATGGGAAAAAAAAAAAAAATTATTTGCATCAAAATAACACCAAGTAACTTCTCTGAATGATTAACTAGAAGAGTAACAAGAGCGCTCAACAAACCAAACTAGATTAACAGCAACGAGAACACAGCACCACTTGGCCACCAAAACTTCTCAATCATGCTGCCAGGCTTGAGCCCTGTTCCTGTAGTCCTAAAAAAGCTTTCAACCAATATTCCTTCTGATTGATAAATCCATCCAGAGGATTTCCATCTCCAAGGGCTCAGAATTTAGTGTACTGACCCCTGCACCTCCCTCCACAGATAGTCAGTGTCCCACATGGCCGACATGAGCGCCAGGTTTCATTCACTGCCCTGTAGGGAAGTAGGCTCCAGAAGATGAAACGCTTTTCTCTTCCTTCAGTCTATCCTGTGTTATTCCTCAGTGTGGACCGCAGCTAGTGAATCCACCCAATCAGCTTGCCCTGTAACAACTAGCATGTGAAAGGAATTACAGCAAGTAGTCTTGCGCCTTGAGGTAATCTATGCTCTACCCATCACATGGAATCTCGGTGTTTAGGTTGTTACAGGCTTTCTTGCTTCCTCATTCCTATTCTGAAAGACAACAATATAACCCCTCAGATCACCCAATCTAACATAATCTGAACTTTGCAATATTTTCCTCATAAATGGGAAAGTTAATGTGGCATATTTTACGAGACAAGACACACAATAATGAGTGCAGATTAACTCATGCAAATCATGTAAAATGACAGACTACAGGAAACTCGGCTTGGATAGATAGTAAGATCTATGCAACAAGCAAAATGGTATTGATGATGGCGTTAAACATGAAAGTTGAAGCTTTGGAAACTGATCTGATTGAGAGAAGAGTACAGATTACAGATGAGGAGGAGAGAGCTGGAGGGAAGAAATGACTAAAGCGCTGCTGCATCAGATGGCATTGCGTGTAATATATATGAGTGAAAACAGAGCAACATGTTTGATGAAAGAAGTACAAACCAAAACAAGTCAATAAAACTTGGACGCCATTTAAGATCAAGGGGAATCCGGAGAATCAAGGGGGGAACACTTCAAATTCACAAATAGTCATTCTGTGTGAGCAACAGACAGTTCAAGTTTCAGCTCGAGCTCATGCTGAAGCCCTGTTTTTTTTTTTTGTTTGTTTGTTTGTTTGTTTGGTTTTTTTCCTGAATTCAGGAGCTGTAACAGCCTAAAGTTGCCTAAATGCGGCCTACTCCTGCTCCTCTTACCCGCTTTTAGGAGCCAGAAACTCTCCGTCGTGGTAATCAGGAAAAATCTCTTTAATTTCTTTCATCATCATCAGCAGCAGAGAGAGCAACAAACACAATGCACAGCACGCGCTCGTCCCCAAAATCCACCACGCACGAGAACACGCTGCTGCTGTTTTCTTGGATGCAGGTGGGCGGTGACGTCACGCTATCAGGCGCAAGCTAGACAAGCTCACGCGCAAATCAATCAGTTAGTCAGATGAGATGAAAATTAGCCTTCGGGCTAACATGAGTATGTTTACATTCATGAATGCTGACTAATTTACACTGTCGCTTTTTGAAATAAATAAATAAACAAGTAGGAAGTGCTTCTGTTTACTTATGAAGGTTTTTTTCTTGGTTGCTAACACACTTCCAGTCAGGCTGAAACAATCTGCTGTTGTTTTTAATGCCACCCAGTTTGCCGTTGTGTTGTATAAGGGATTTGCTTGTTTTGGGATTTTTCTGATCATCCCATCACTTGATCTAGTTGACACGCCCACAGACAAAATAGGTTCTCAGTACAAACAAACAAACAGCAACAATAACAATAATCTTCCTGCTTTATTCTAAAACGACTATATCTCTACTCCACATAAATAAATGTGGAGAAACATGTAATGGAAGGATGTTTGGAATCTTCTTAATAGGTATTGTCGTGGCGAACAATCTTTTCAGCCTAACAAAAAACTTCAGAGACAGAGGGTTAGTAGATGTCAAAAAGTAAATAAACTTTATTGAAACAATAAAGTGAGACAATCTGCAGAAAGTCACAAACATGTCTTTATATACTTTTCTGAAGCAGTAAAATTATCCCTAGGCGGGGCATTCACCTTTTCCAATCTCCATTGCCTTAATTAATTATTCATGTCCATATGATACCATACATGCATGCTTTGTGGGTTGTATTTTCTTTAAAAGTTTTACCAGAACAGGGTTTTTATTTTGTCCCATAATTCACCCTATAACTCCAGCCTGGTACCCTGCCACCTGGAAATCTTATCTTTTCTTTTGACACTGATTTGCAAGCTTAAAGGGCTTTGGTTGGAAACCCAGTTCTGGTGAGTGTCTAATTGCTATTTTATTGCCATAGAGTGAAGCTGCTTTAAACAAACACAAAGTTCTTAATTTACGCACTTAGGTCACTTGTTAGAAAGTGTTTTATAGTTTAAGATTATGCTAGCTGTGCAGAGAGGTACAGACTGACACAGAAAAACAATTAGGCCTACTGTTCAGTAAGACACAGAATTCATTTAACTCTAAACACACTTAGAATATAACTTGATTAACAAGTGCACTATGGATTTAGATAATGCTGTTGGTTATACATATTAGATTATACTTTATTAACATATCCAAACATTAGTAAACTTTGTAGTTACACAAATTGATCACACTTTATATTCAATAATATCTTTTTATAAACATAGCCAAGGAAGTTTTCTAGAAGCTTATCCATCGCATCCCCAGTCAAGTTCTGCCTTCTGGTAAGATTTAAAATAAATAAATTTCAATACAAGTTGTCCCTTTTGTAAATCACATCCAGAGCCCCCTTGCACTTTTTTGGCATTGTGATCAGTTGAAAACCTTGGCAATTTATCTTTAAATTGGGATCAATCCTGACTAGTGAACCCTCTTTAGAAATGTATTATTTGGGTTCATTAATTCTGAAAGAGATAAGATAAGATAAGATAAGATAAACTTTATTGATCCCACACTGGGGAAATTCCCCCGTTACAGCAGCTCAATTACACACAACAGATAAGAAAATAGACATTAAATAGGAATAGAATAGAAAAATGTCTAAAGAAATATAATAGGAATAGAAAATTAAGAATGAGTAATAATAACTGTAATATGTAGCCGACAGTATGAACACCATTTTATGTACAGATGAATAAGAACATGAACATATACAGATGAGTAACATCTTGTTCATATATAGATAAGTGACAAATAGAATACTGCACAGTTAGTAGAAGCTGAGCAAAAAAAGAGTAATAAATGAATAAATATACATAGTGCAGAATATTATGAACATGTTGGCTGATGATGCAAAACAGCAAGCAGTGCTACATTATGTTGTTTTTGCATTAAAGAGTCTGACTGCTATAGGGATGAAGGACCTGCGGTAGCGCTCCTTCTTACACTGGGGGTGCAGCGGTCTGCTGCTGAAGGAGCTGCTCAGGGACCCCAGATGTTTTGGACAAAAAGGACCAAAGTCAAGGAGGCGATTGAGGTGTGTGCAGGACTCTGACTCTGAAAGAGAGCTTGAAAATGAATATTTTGTTGGAACAAAATAAAGATATAGACTAGAAAGATGTAAGGCGTTAAATACTGTCTTTTTGAAAATTATGTGGAATGATATATGCAAATATTAACTACAGGCTTGTTTGTATTTTTACATTTGCACATTACTCAATTTATAGCTTCCCCCATTGACTTTTTTATACTGTAGTCTATATGTATTTGAACAGTAGATCTAGAAGTACATCTACCAGATAAAATGGTCAATGGCTGTAGGTAGAAGATAGACAGCCTACTGGGTGTATGTCCATGTATACAGTGATTTTCATCAACAACAAAAACAGAAAATCAGTGTCATTCTCCCATGAAACATGGAATTTCTTTATTTCTTTGACTGAATAATGTAACCACAGGCAACCTATATGCAGTTGCATTGTTAGTAAAGGTGAACATCATGTCATGATACTGGAAGACAATTTCACATACACAATATATATGTATTATCTTTTAAAAAAAAAATGTTTACAAAAGTGTAAATAGTTGAACGAGTTACAAGAGGCGATGAATTAAAAAAGAAAATAAAAATCAGGCACTTCTTACTGTACCAACTGAGTCAGTCGGTATTATAATGCAGATGACATCCACAAAAAGTATATTGTGGTGTAACTCGTATAACCGTTACTGTTATCATATTATTATATAACCCAGGCCTGTTTGAGTGAGAGCCAATTACTACCAGAGTGTTTCAGAACCATATCTTTTATTGTTCAACATACGAATTAACATTATGAACATGTTTAAGAAGTGTTTTCTTTTAGAATATAAATTATTTTGTCACTTGTAGTAGTTACAAGGCACATTAATCAAAGTCCAAATGAAAAGGCGTGGCCATGCGGTGCTGTAGCAGTTACAATCTGGAAATGCAGTACACGGTACTCATGACACCAAAAATGTTAAATAATCTACAGTACACTCGTGTACAAATCACTGTTCACATAAGTGAAAAACTTGTAATTCTGCCTCAGTATTTAAAGTATATAGTAATTATATGATTCCCTAAATTAAATTTTCTATCACAATATCTCTCACACACACACACACACACACACACACACACGAACACACGCACAGACAGAGAGAGAAGCGATGTAGTGGCAACTAATCACATAGAAAGTCTTTAAAACAATATGAAAAGTCTTCTCATTCCAAACAGTGGCTCTGTGTAAAGTGATTGACACACTCTCCATTAAAATATAAAATTTCTCTAACTTCTTGAATGTTCTCTCAAGTACTTCAGTGTAATGGCCGTAGAGTCGTAGTGAGCTCCACTGTCCTCACAGCCTGGATTTGAGCGTCTGATCCAGCAGGCTCTTCATATCCAGCAGCGCGTCCTCTAGGGCGTGGGCCAGTCGTGTGGCGCTGGTGTCTGCACAGCTGTTAAAAGCAGAGACTGCAAAGTTAATGTGTTTCTCCATGGGGTTGTAGCACACGCCGTAGCCGTCAGACACCACCGGGCCGAAACACATCACGCAGTTGGTCTTAGCTGGGACCTGGATAGAGAAGGAGAGAACAAGGAGAGCGAATGAGAAGGAGGGAGGAGTCCGAGAATGTGTACGAACGGTGGTTTTACTCAATCGTACTGAGATTGGACTAGTTAAAGAGGTGCACGCTGAGTCTAGCACATCTAAATAAAAGCTTGGATGTTTGTACCTGGCTGGTGGAAAGGTTGTAGTGGTTGGCTATGGCATAAGACGTGTCCATGAAGATTTCTGGCAGGGCTGACAAGTCTTCAACAGCCTGCAGCTTCAGGCCAAGCAAATGTCTGTCGATGGCTTGGCCATGGATTGCCTACACACACACACACACACACACACACACACACACACACACTGTTCAAATATTATTTAATTTTCACAACATTTATTCATTCAAAAAAAAAACCCAAAAATCACATTTTAATATTTAAAATCTCATTTTCTTTTAATCACATAAGGCAAGTAAACTGAAACATGTTTCCTGCAGTTAATTTAAAATAGTTTCATAATTCTTTTATAAATTCTACACAACTTTTTAATCAAATACTGTATTTTTAAAAAAGAAAATGGTCCTAAAAGTGACTACACAGAATATGACAATGATGCAGTAGGTCCTATGTAGCAAGCACATGTACTGAATAGGAAGCCATTTTAAAATGTTTTCATTCAATTAAAATTAGCATGAGCATAAGAACTATAAATCTAGCTTAATATCAGCTGCAAGAAAACATAAATCTGGGTAAGTAATAAAAACTGATAAAATGATGTTGCCTGCATGTAATTTGCACATTCTATGGTTTACAAACATAGTGTACTGCTAATATTCAATCTGCCTGTGGCAGCAGACTATTTTTTTATTCAAATTCCTTATTTCAGCTTCAGTAAACTCTTTATCCTGATCAGGGTCATGGTGGATCTGGAGCCTATCCCCAGCACACACATTCACACGTCTGGGCAATTCAGCATTGCCGGTCCACCAACCAGCATGTTTTTTCGAAGGTCGGAGGAAACCAGAAAACGTGAAGAAAACCCATGCAGCTTTTTGGAGACCATGCAAAACTCTACACAGACCGTAACCTGAGCTCAGAATCGAACCTGCCACCCTGGAGCTGCAAGATTGTAACACTACCCGCTGCATCACGGTGTCACTCTTAAACCTTTCAAATAATGCAAATTTGAATGCACTGAATGCATAAAGATATCTGACAGCACACAAACACACGTTCAGTGAGATGAGCACTTTTTTTTTTTTTTTTTCCAAAAGAATTTTTTGCCTGTAGTCACTGTAAGCAGAGATTTAAACCAGAGACGAGTCACTCACCATGTCTGTGTATGCTCGGTGTGCCTTCACTGCCTTCTCCAGCAGAGTCACCTTCTCTGGGTTCTGTAGATCAAAACAGCACAGTCATCTCTAGAGGAGTACTAGAATAATAACAAATAAACTAATCATCCAAACCCTTAACAAAACTCCACCAATGCTGGTGTGGTACTGTGACAGTCTGAGTTTAAGTTATTTTGAAATCATATTTATATTTATAAACAACCACAGGCATCTACAGTTTCTATTATGTATTTATAAAACAATGCCAAAGGGCAACTCATGATGGTGTTTTCACTGCGAAGAGAGATGTGATGATAGAGAACACAACCTGGTTGGAAGGGTCGTCCATGGCTTGGACGAAGTTGGCAGAGTCGATGGATGCTGAGCGAATGGTGTCTGTTCGGCCCAGTTTGAACATGCGCAGAGAGGCACTCTCGTATGTGGCACAGCAACGCTTATACAGTCTTAACACATCAAAAAATTATGTCAAATGCAGTCGAAATAAAACGTTCAATTATTTAGATCACTTACATCAGGGGTGACAGATCTTATCCGGATCGGGCTGGTCAATGCTATCCGGATCGGGCTGGTGTGGGAGCAGGGTTTCATTGCAACCAAGCCTCACCTGGCTCAGTGTAGCTCTTGTTTGATTGTAATGAAATCCTGCACTCACACCGGCCCTTTGCGGATAAGACTGGACACCCCTGACTTACAATAACCCTGATGTACAAACTAGAGGTCAACTGATTGATCGGTTTTGCTCATTAATTGGCATTGGTTGGAACTATCATTTATCAGCATAAATCCACACGGATAGCTTTTCCCGGTTGCGTTGCGTAACGTGAGCAGCTGAGAAGGGTCTGCTGTCATTATACAGTACGAAAGCGGCCTCTAGAGGCGAAATAAAAACAAATTTAATTAATTAATTTTGGATGTCTCCATATTTATTTGTTAATTGGAGTGTTACTTTTTGGTTCAGTTTGGATATAGATCTTTTATTTACTTGAATATTTATTCATTGTTAATATTTATTTCAATTTAAAAAGTACAGTACATTTTCATGGTACAATCAGTACTGTTTATTTTTGTAATAAAGTTCAGCAGTGTTTTACTCTGAGTGTTCCGTTTTCATTCTGTATCAGTTTGAAAAGTTAATCGGTTGATTAATCGGTTATCGGCATCTGTAAAATCCATCATCGGTCGACCTCTAGTGCAAATCTCACCAATATATTCACATATATAACATACATACATGTAATCTCTGTACTCATGTATATATGTTTATACAATTATCACAAACAAAGCCATCATTGGCTTGGACCTATTGTAAGTAAGTAAGCATTACTGCTTTATCACAGTGGGTTTGGCTTCTAAAACACACAAGGTTCCCTTGTAGTAATGAGTTGAGTTGATCTGCTGAGCCTTACCTGTAATAAGCCAGCTGTAGGGCCACCTGAATAAATGCGTCAGGACTCATCTTATAAGACTTTGGAACATTTTTACCAAAGTGGGAGAACACAATGACTCGCACATCCAAGTCTTGAACCATTCTGTGGAAAAGAAAATAAGAATTATATGTACCACGTGCTTTAAAATGTGCGCACAGTAGTGCAGATAGGTTTAACACTGTGTGTACTTACTGAGCCTTTGATTTCAAACCTTTAGGTTATAAACTATCGCTCGTCCACTATCTCACACAGTGTGTGAGATTTGTCCTCTTGGTCAGTTTCTGACACAGACGGGACATTGAGAAACTAAATCCCAAACGATCCTGCTGTGCGGATACACTCATACCAGCATCTAATCATGTCAGTGTAACTGCTGTGCAGAATCCATCACCCTAAAAATATCTGCTCCGGGGTGGGTCTCTGGAGGTCCCTTTCCACTGACGGCCCGTTTAGAAGGGGTCCAGCAAACTGTAGGTTGTGTGTCAGTAACTGAACATCTACAAAATACATGCTACTGTAACAGTGCACCCTCTGATGTCAGTTAAAAGGTAATGCACGTTTATAATAATTGCTTGAAAGTTTGTGAACCCTTTAGAATGTTCTATATATCTGCAGAAATATGACCTGAACCATCGTCAGAGTCCAAACTCTTTAGAGACGGTTTTGTAACCTTTTCCAGCCTGATGAGCATCAACAACTCTTTTCCTGAGGTCCTCAGAAATCTCATTTGTTCATCCCACCATACACTTCCACAAACACGTGTTATGAAGATCAGTATTTGATAGATCCCTGTTAAATAAAACAGAGCGCTCACTCACACCTGATTGTCATCCTATTGATTGAAATCACCTGACTCTATAACTTCACCTGCAATCCTAGAGGTTCACATACTTTTGCCACTCACAGATATGCAATATTGGCTCATTTTCCTCAAGAATTTTCCTCAATTTCCTCTTGGGGACCAATAAAGTAATATCATAATAATTAAAATGACCAAATATAATATTTTTGCCTGACTTGTTTAAGTGGGTTCTCTTTGTCTACTTTTAGAAACTCGGCTGATGTTTTAGGTCATATTTATGTAGATATATAGAAAATTCTAAAAAATAAAATAAAAATAAAAAAAGACTTTCAAGCACTACAGTATTTCCACATATTCACAAAATCAATGAATGAAAGCAGAAGTGAATGCTCCATGTGATGCCCAGTGTAAAATGAAAATAGTTTCAGTTGTACTGAATGTTATTGGAAATGTATCATCATCATCATCATAATGTAATCTTTCTTTTGTCGCATGAACTTCAAATCTGGCCACCAACATGAGTGTAAAAAGCTCTCACGTAAATTTGACTTCTTTTTCAAATGTTCTCACTAGCTTCATGTGGACGTACACTAGAACAAATACCCAAACTGTTATTTCATTATTCAAATGCAGGCGCCTCATCTGGTCAACCAAAATTTTCATAAGATTGATAACCCACAAATGGGGGACAGGACTTAACTCATTATAATATTTCTGGAATTCATAGTTGGCCATGAATGTCAATCTTAATCAGACAAGAACAGAGCTCTAGAGATTCTCACATATTCATGTTCTTCTTGGTCTCCTCGATGTTGCTTTTAATCTCTGGTGTGATGTTGAAGTGCAGTTTCTTAGGCATGGGCAGAGGAACCATGGGGGTACGAATCATCTCTGACTTCTTTCTAATGGACAAGACCAAATTTAACACTTAGAGCTGATAATCTGACAATCGGAAACTTGACACAGTCTTTATAAAATGGTCTGCATTAAAAGGTCTCGTTAACTCGCTGCTTACGTGTACTCCACCACATGATCAATCAGAGCCACGATTGGAGGACCTTCTGCAGGGGCGTGTTCATAGATCACACCGCATGTCCCGTCTTCACCGACGATAAACTACACAAAGGGAAACAGCCAAACTCAGGGCTACTGCAGGGTATTTCAGATGACCTTTCACCTATTTACCCATTTGCCAACCCAGGACACGCGTCACTTATTCCTATCTCCAATAAATAATTAACTAAAATAGTGAGCGATTGAATAAGGTTTAAGCTTGTGCTTGTTTGAGGTAAAGTTACAGAGCCACATTTACTTTAACAATCAGCTTTTGAAAAATTACTTTGGAAAAAAAACTATAAAATAGTGTACATTGCTTTCCTAAATTAGGATTTTTGAGAATTTAAAAGAAGGTTGCTCCAGCTTCTGATTCATATATACTGATCAGCCATAACATTAAAACCACCTAATACTGTGTAGGTCCCCCTTGTTACCACCAAAATAGCTCTGACCCGTCGAGGCATGAAATCCATAATGTGTGGTGAAGGTGTGCTGTGGAATCTGGCACCAAGATGTTAGCAGCAGATCCATTAAGTCCTGTACGTTGGGAGAGGTGGGACCTCCATGGATCAGACTTGTTTGTCCAGCACATCCCACAGACGCTCGATCGGATTGAGATCTCGGGAATTTGGAGGCCGAGTCAACACCTTGAACCCTTTGTCATGTTCCTCAAACCATTCCTGAATAATTTTTTGCAGTGTGGCAGGGCGCATTATCCTCCACTGCCGTTAGGGAATACCGTTGCCATGAAGTGGTGTACTCGG
>JANDJT010000167.1:8871412-8881763 GCA_024331685.1 Stegophilus panzeri | reverse complement strand
TGCAATGCGTTAGCGTCGTTAACAAATAACAGGCTATCGCTAACATTACATGGAGCATAACGTTAGCTGGTTTCACGTCCACAATGCCAGCTGCCTCAAACACACATAATATAGGGACCGTCTTTCAGGTGCTTCGCCAAATTCCAGGTGTTTCCTCGCTTTGTTTGAAATGAACAATAGCATCGATTGCACACCGGCTTCACAGCATCAAATATATGTTTGTCATCCGCCTCGAATGCGAAGTATTTCCATATTCCATACCACCTTTCCTCTCAACGAGTCACGGTGGAGCTAAACTTCTGTAGTTTTTCCCGTGTGCTTGTAGTAGTAGTAGTAGTAGTAGTAGTAGTAGTAGTAGTAGTAGTAGTTGTTGTTGTTTTGTTGTTGTTCTTGTTCTTGTTCTTGTTCTTCACCACCACTTGTGCACCGACTAAAACACTTGCGTGTATTTGCTGCCCCCATCAAGTTTGGAAGAATTGCAATCTTCATTAACACGGTACCTACGCTACTGCAGAAAAACAAGTACGGTCACGTTTTAAGAATGTTGGTACCGAAGTATCGGTTCTCGTGACATCCCTAATACACACACACATACGTGGTAAGTTAAGACCATTATTAGGTCGTACATTATGAACTTATATAACATTTATATAACATTAGTTCATAATGTACGACCTAATAATGGTCTTAGCATACCACGTAGCCTAGCCTAAGATTTCAAACATTTGTTGTGGTGTTTTTAAAAAATATATATTTATTAACTTTTTTATGTGATGAGAGATGAGATTCTTGTCAGTGGTGAATTGTGTACTCGAGTGTTTCTTCAAGCTAATCTGTTTAATACATACACTTCTTAAACGTACCGTTTTGATGTTATCTGATACAGCATCGCCCAGCTCCGATGGGAACTGTAAAAATCCACTTGGTTTCATCAACCAAAAAAAAAAAAACCCCACTTGTTGATTTGAACACTATTACAGGAGCTCGTTTTCCACTTCCCGGATCCGAGCTTAACTTTATTTAGAAGCGAGGTAGACTTTGTTACCGGCAGTAAATATTTAGGAGCGTAAGGTAGCCATCTGCTGGTGACTCTGAGCAAGTGCACTGAGTTTGTGTGTGTTCTGTCTCCATTGCAGATCACCCCACTGTGGAGCCACGGCATTTTGTGGAGGAGAAGGTGGTGAACGAGCACCATCAGGATTACATGTTTATGGAGTGCATCAAATTCATCAATGAGGTGTGTGTGTGTGTGTGTGTGTGTGTGTATGTATCTCTCTCTCTCTCTCCCCCTCCCTCCCTCTCTGGTGATGTCTTCCTTCAGAAGAGCCTGTTCTAAATAAAACCCCGAGACCACAGAGGGAGGAGGTTTTACTGGGAGGAGGAAAAGGAAAGAGTTTAGAGGGAATTATGGGATTCAGCATGAGACAGTATTTTCCAAGAAGGTATTGAGAAGGCAGAGGATTTTTACATCGCCAAAAGAATTTCAGACCAGGCTGAGGCATATCTGCTTCCTCAGCTTAACTGACTGAATAGACCTGCTGTCGTCAGCAACTCTTTTTATTTAATTGATTGACTTCAGAGAAATGAACCGCTTCTGTCTGTTGTCTAAATTGGCCGTGGTGAATGCCCATTAAATCTACAATAAAGGAATAGTTTGGTGGAATTTGATAGTTTTCCACTTGGTCCGAATGTAAATAATCCAGAGTACTGGTGTGAACGTTTGCTTCTTTAGACTTGCCCTGGCGTGTAATCTAAGTCTGTCTCACCCAAAACCCTTTTCAATACATGTATACAAGTTACATAATGTCATTTTATTTAAATAAATTTAATTGAAGTTCAGAATTATACAATTATCCATTTATTGTCTGGTCCAACTCCACCTCCACCAAGACATTGTGTTGTGAAGTCAGACGATTTTGTTTCATTTGTTTTCATTTATTTGTGAAATGATCTCGAAGAAAAAGGTGATTCCGGTGGTCTGGTAAGATTGCGTTCACATTTATAGCCTACTCTAAGCCACGCCGTGTCAAGTACACGAAGATCTCGTTGCAGAAACGAGCTAGACTTCCACTATTTCTATCTCACTTCATTTGGTTAGAGAAAACTGTGGGGTTTTTTAAAATAAGTTTTTCTTTCACTGAATTATTCCTTTAACGGTGTGGCTGCACATGTGTTCGTTTAACTCTGAGCGAGTGTGTGAAGAGGAGAGGATGCTGCAGCTGTGGTCACAGAATGACTCAACTTCCCAGAATGCAGAAAGGAGAGTAAAGGATGTGGGGGTGGGGATTTACAGCACAATATAACACACACACACACACATACATGCATGCACACACGAATGCTTGCGCTCTAGCTCTCTGTGTTCTGTAAGTGCATGTTTGGGCACGTCATGCTCTGTAGTCTTAAGAGACCGAGAAACTTGGCCGAGCTCCCTGACACACACGTGACACGCACATTACTCACACATGCTCGTTTGACACACACACACACACAGTGAGTGTCTCTCTCTTTCTCGGTCTCTCTCCTTCTCCCTCTATCTCTCTGTCTCTCAGGGAGGTTATGTGTGGAGCACTCGGCTTGCGTGAGTCATTTCCTTCCCCACATGCTGCTGTGAATCACTGGGTCCCTGAGCCCCTCCCCCTCTTCCTCATCCTCCTCCTCCGCCTTTCCCTCCATCTCTGCTGGGCCCCACTGGAAAGTCCAGCTTCGCAAGGCAGTCTGGGAAAGTGTGTGTGTGTGTGTGTGTGTGTGTGTGTGTGTGTGTTCTGTAAAGCCACACAGCACTCCCATTCATGAGCTTGTCTTTCCTTAGGGCACGGAAGCCCTACATCAGCCCTTCTCCACTGCTACCTTGAACAAGCCTACAGCCACAAGTAATATTACTACTGGTACTGAAGCTGTCCTAATCCTCACGTTACAGCTTGAATTACTGAATACAATAAGCAAAGAAAGGAGTTTATTGAACATCACGTGAGGATGTTTGTAGTAAGAGGAAATATGAGCCTAAATGAATCTGCTTTTGTTTGTGTTTAATTTTATCATGAGAATGTAACATTTGCCGTCTGTTGTACGGCATTAATACGAGTATGCGAGCACTGAAAACTCTCACAACAGAAGCTGGGTTATTCAAGTGACTTTATTAAGTAACTTCACATTTAAACGTTTCCACTAGGCTCAATAGAGAACAGACTAGAGAAGTGGAATTATTTTTCCTTGTAGTAGTCTCACAGTGTGTCCAATCAGCGATGAGCAACTGATGTTCAATAAGCACTGTAATATAGTTTTAGTTCTCAGTCTGGACAAACATTTAATGTCTCTAAAGTTGTAGCACAAACAATAATTATCTGGTACAAATGAGCACAAGTAAACAGAATTTATTCTCAGATTATAGGATCCATTTTGAACTTAGACCAATTCTAGCAATTAAAAAAAAAAATAATAATATGATGTTTGACTGTTTAAAAAAAAAACAAGTTGAGTGTAAGTCTGACCCAAAGTTCCACACTGCTGCCATTATCTTTAATTATTGTGCGGTTCAAGTTTTTCATTTCTGGCCAGGACGTTTCACTCATTCATTAGAGCCCGGGGCTTCATTTTGGTGCTTTCTGACTATACATAAGCATATAGCATATTTATAATAATCGTATAACACTGTATATGATATCCGTCCATTTTCTGTACCGCTTTTCCTACACCTGGTTGTGGGGGGAGTCTGGAGCCTTTCCCAGGGGACACCCTGGATGATTGCGCAATCGCGCACACACACTCGCACACCCCTTCACACACTAAGGACCATTTGGAAATGCCAATCAGCCTACAACACATGTCTTTGGACTGGGGGAGGAAGCTGGATTACCCAGAGGAAACCCTCGAGGCACGGGGCAAACATGCAAACTCCACGCACACAAGGTGGAGGTGGGAATCGAACCCCCAGCCCTGGAGGTGCGAGACAAACATGCTAACCCAGGGGTGGGCAATCTTATTCTCAAAGGGCCGTGTGGGTGCAGGTTTTCATTCCAACTAAGCAGAAGCCACACGTGATTCCACCTGTTTAATCAGTTGATCTTGGCTTTCAATAGACTCGGGTGTGGCTTCTGCTTGGTTGGAATGAAAACCTGCACCCATACCGGCCCTTTCCAGATAAGATTGTCCACCCCTGTCATTACCACTGCCCCCCTGTATATGATATATAAACTTGTATATGCACATAAACACTGAAATGTGTGCTTGAAGCCACTTTTTTGAACTCATTTTATAATTTTATTTCAATTAACTTTTGACTTTTTCAGCACTTCACCTCCCTGAATTTACATGGAGTGAAAACAAAGACGAGAGAGAGAGAGAGAGAGAGAGAGACACTAAACACAGTCTATGTTATAGAAAACCAAAAAAAACCTTATGTATTGTCGAGGGCACAAACACAACAGAATTGATTAGATTCAGCTATTTTGTTGAGTATTTGAGCTGCTGTGAAAAATGACCAAAAAACACCACTCCTCTATATATATTTTACCAACAAATAAATAAGTGTTTCTGTCTGTGACTCCCCCTCTGTGGTGATTGCGTCAGGGCAGCCAGCGGTCAGTGACACAGATGGTGTTTTAAAACCGAGGGGGTGATGGTGGAGGTGATGTTGCTCACGGTTATATGCAGTCGCCGAGACTGACAACATTATGATCCTTCCAGTTGTCTGTTAAATTGATGGGAAATGTTAGATGATTTAAAAAAATAGCAGAAAACCTTGAGTTCAGTTGGTTCTAGTTCTTGACTTGAATGTGCAGTGGAACGCAGTATAAGTACTGTACTTACATGGCAGGGCTTTCATTATCAGTAATGACTACACACTCCTTCTGTTTTTACTTCTTCCTCTTTCTCTGGTCAAGGCTCAGTTTTTCTTTGTTTTTCTTTTCTTAAAGTAAGTAGTTTTATTCTGAGTCATAAGGGTGACTGAGGGTCATATTTACCATGCGGATTTATTTTACCCATAATCACTGCTTGTGTATGTTGCAGCATTATTATTATTTTGATATGCCTTTTTTTTTTGGCAGCCTTTTGCCTTTCCCTTTTTTCATAGGCTTTTGAAACAGCCTTATTGTGTGATTTTCTGACTTCCTAGCTGTGAGAATGAGAAATATGAGAGTGTGACTGTGAGGAAAGAAATATTTTTAATATGTAAAAAGCAGTAAATAGAAAATTATACTATCATTTGTCCAGCAAAATCAACCCTACATCCCGTACTTGGAGCAGGAAGTAATAACTACATATAATTCTGAACCTTTAACTAGCAAATGTTCAGCTAACCCTTTTTTAAGTAATTGGAATTCAGGTGATGAAGGAATTTGACAGACCTAGAAGACACTAAAGAGGAAGAAATACAATTCAGGAGACTGAATATCAGCGCGCCAGTAATGCAGTATTGCCTCGTTCATAGTAATGCATCATGTGTTTGTATAATAAATCATTTTCTTAACCAGTTCACAAGGAGGCAATATCTTAATTTTATTAAGAACTCCTTTATCCACAGTAACATTTTTCTAACGTTCAGCGAGTCTAAATCCTTGTGCCAACGGTTTTCTGCCGTTGTAGTCGGTCCAACCTAAAGTGTTGACGTGTTGCTCATTCTGAGATGCTTTTCTGCTCACCACGGTTTTAAAGAGTGCGTATGTGAGTTACCGTAGCACTGAATAGTCTTTGAAGAGTGAAATGTGTCCATATAGCGCTAGAGTGTTTTTAATGTATCTTTCTCCTTTCTTATTTTCTCCAGATGAAAACGGGACCATTTGCCGAGCACTCGAACCAGCTTTGGAACATCAGCGCCGTTCCCTCCTGGTCCAAAGTCAACCAAGGCCTTATACGAATGTACAAGGCTGAAGTAGGTTTCCTTGTGATGGGTTTTTTTTTTTTTAATAATAATCTAGATGTCACATATACCCATATCATGGTTTAACTTTATTGTGACTTTTTTCATACTATTATAGACTTCCTCACAGCCTGCAATGGACAGCATTTAAAAGCACCTACATTTACACCAGTATGCTATATTATGCAAAACGCTTCACGATGCTTCTGCTCTCGGTTATATCCCCGTAATCTGATCGCTAATGTCTATGTGGCATGTTTACCAGCAGTTGGACTTGAGTTCCTCTTTCCTGGGGAAATCCCAGCATCACTTCTGGGAAGTTGTATTCTGGGTGGAGAGAAAAAATAGTAATAGCTGCTCTACATTTCCTTATTTTTATATTCCTGTATTCTAAATTTGTTATAGTTACTGTTTATCTTTTAGTGGAAACAGAACAAGGCATATTGGAAAGCTTTAGTTCCTGACAAGAAAGGGTTAAGTGTAAGTGTGTGTGTGTGTGTGTGTGTGTGTGTGTGTGTGTGTGTGTGTGTGTGAACCAGAAGGCCCCACCCCCTCTTCCAGAGCCACATCCTGTGTTAAGAGAGCAGGCTGTTCCCCTCCCTTAAGCAGAGTGCTGGGCCGAGGGGCCAGTGTGTCTGCGAACCTCCCAACCCCCATCACACACGCGCGCACGCACGCACACGCGCACACACACACACCTCACATTTTCTCTTCTGCTCCTTAAGCTCTGTAGTCGTGAGAGTATGTAGCTGACTCCTACTACAATTAAAAAACTTGGCACTCTGATTAAGAAAGAATTTAAACAGATTTCGTAAAAATAAATAAAAAGCCCCTAAATCGTAGTTATTAACCGATAATGATCTTTTGTGTACATTGCTGATGTTTTCCCGCTTCTCCCAGACCACGTACATACATTTTTATGTCTTAAGAAATGGACGTGTGTTATAACCTTGTAACGCACACTCTTAAGAAAAGCCTGTGTGTGTCTCTCTCTCTCTCTCTGCACTGTACCATTGTATCCTCACAGAACGGACAAAACCTAACTACAAACACAAGGATAGTCAAAGTCGTTTCCTGCTATAACAGGAAGTAAACACATTCCCATGCACTTTAATCACAGGTGACCGTCAAGGCCAACATAGCGACGGCACGAACAGGACATGCGTGTGAGCAGCGTTTTAAATTTCCTGAATGGGGAGCTGTGTAGTACTGCGTAATTTCCCCCAGCACACGCACTGACCATATTAGCAGAGAGATGCACGCTTGTACACTTTTAGACCTCCATACTTTGAGAGGGTGACTAATAAAAAAAAAAAATTCCTGTCAGCCCAAATGTAGTCAATGTTTACTTTTACACCGGCGCTACAAGGCTAATCACGTGACTACACGTCTAAATTACACTCTTGGAATTTGGATGTGCTGTAATCAGTCCTAACATTCACCTTATATCCGAGTCTGATGCTTGCCTGTAGTGATACCGATGTCCTTTTGTCCAAACTCTGTCGTACACACTGCTAAACCGGTAGCTATAATATTCCATTACTTGTACTGTAGCTGCATTAGCCTTATAAACCTTGGGCAACAAACATGTCTTTGCTGATCGACTACGTTTGGTGGGAAAGTGCGTAAATGTAATTTTAGGTCAAACTATTTAGTCGCTGAAGTCTTGCTGTCTGTAGTTCTCTGATGGTTTAAAGGTATTTTCCTCAGCATTAGCCTCATAGTGCCAGACTTCTTTTCTAACGAGAATACACATCTGGAAAGCTTGGTAGTGAGTCGAGACAAAAACAGGTCTAAACACCACCGCGCCCATGGACTTCCCCTCTAAAACCACCCGCATTTCCTGTTGTCCATGCTCTGTTACCGTCCAGAGAAGTAACATCTCAAAATGGACGCTTAACAGAACCAGTTCTGCCTTGCAATTATCAAACCGGATCTGAACAGATTTATCCGTAAATCATTCACGGTTTGGAAACGCTGTGGTGTGCTGCTAGAGCTCCTGAGTTTGTGTAAATTTATATATGAAAAGACTCACTAATCTAATGTAAACCTTGAGTGATTGGTTTCAAATCGTAGATCGGTTACTGCGGTTTTCTATACGGGTTATGCTGTCGAGTTTAACTAGTCTATTTGTTTCATATATATATATATATATATATATATATATATATATATATATCTCAGATGTGTATGAAACGGTTGAAATGCTGCAGTGGCCGAGCTGCATTACTGGAACATTCAGTACAAGCTACGTTAGGAGGTGCTGTTGCACAGTTTATCATTTTATCATTTTTTCCAGCTCTCTGTGAGATCGAATTGAGATTTTCTTAAGTCGCTACATGTAAGTCAGCTGTGCTGTGGACACACTTGGGGAAATTACAGCTGATGTTACCATTTTACCAAAACGTTTGCAAATCTGGCCAGAATTTTGGGCTGTGAAACTGTTTATACACTTAAAGATCGATAAATGAGCCTCAGTGTTTGTTTTTACTGCATGTAATCTGATCACATAGATACATGCTTAACTAATGTCTTATTTATTGTTTTTCAACTATCCTGGCTTACATCCATGGTACCATATGCTTACTGTCAGTCAGATAGTATTCACAAGTTCCATCCCTCACTTGAGCTCCGCCTTCCCAAAGTATTGGCTTGATATAAAAATCTGAAACTGATTTTCTTCCCCACTTTATGCCCTTCCAGCTTTATGCAAAACATTCTCGTTGGGTTTTTTTTTTCCCGATGTATATTCTTATCAGAGTTGACGTCTGGCTACTTCAATATGAACAGATTGTTTAATAAAATAAAGCAAAGCATTGACCTCTCTCTCTTTCTTTCTCTCTCAAGTGTCTAGAGAAGTTTCCCGTCATCCAGCACTTCAAGTTTGGCAGCCTGCTCTCCATCCAGCCTGTGAAACCGTAAATGACAGCGGAAAGAACCAGTCTGAGAGCACTAACGATTCTCACCCAATTCAACGACCCACCCAAATCGCCCAGCCACCATCCAGAGTTCCAATGTTTATCCACTTCTTAAACGAATAAACATGACTACAATCAAAACCCTAGTTCTAACAGCAATTCAACATGTCTGCTGTCTCCTAAATTATAGCATTCACAAGAGGATAAATTTCTGTCTCCGTGTAGGAATAAATCTAGGCCACGGTACCATAATTAGTATCTAATTCATATTTATTTATGAATATGTGTATATATATATATGAAAAGTAAAATTTGCCTGAACTGATAAGTCTTTATTTGATGTATTAGAAAACAGGCAATGGGTCTTCTTATTTTATTTTTTTTTTCCATTTAGACTGTAATGATCCTTGACAAATTGATGATTTGTGTGTGTGTGTTTGGAAAAAGACAGTTACTCGTGTGGCCTGTATGTGCTGTAAATGTAAATTTTTGTCATTTTGTCTCTGTAGGATTAATAAACCGTCAGCCGTTTTAGTCTTGCATGTTAGTAATGTTCAGTTCTTGCTAAGGTTAGATAAGCCCACACAGCGAGTCAGACAGTATTTCATCCAACACTTGATACAAAGGCGTAGTGAAAGAAAATTTATTGCCGTTCAGTATAGCAAAGGATTTGCTTCACTCAAGGCGCTTCATTCGCATTTCATTATTGAGTTTCTCCATTTTAGAGCAAAATTTCTGGCTGAGCCCATAATGTAGTGCACTGAACCTCACAGCCGACGATGTCAACGAAATACAGCCCTCCTACTCTTAAGGGTTCTTCATGGGTTTGCTGAATAATAAAGATTCATTTGCTTCTAAAACAGTTCTACCTGGAACCCTTTCAAAGTAAACAGTCAATACTAGGTAATGTTCTGCGTAGAACCTTCTCACAGAGGGATGACCGAGAACCCTTAAAAGTTCTGACTTTTCTGAGTGTATGGTTAGCAAGTTGTAACAAAACATAATGCTGTAATGTAATCACACTACAGTACACAACTACAGAACTAAGAGAAATACACTGTCAAGTATTCCTTGTAAATATTTCCTATATAGTCTACTGTTTGTAGCAGTAAATAATAAAACTGTAACTGCACACACTCGTACATGTCTGACGAGCTGGATTAGTTGTGAATTATTTTTTACTGATCTCAAATGTTCAGTTCCTACATGTGAAGCTGTAATGCTTTTTAAGCTAGAGGGTTACTAGTAGGTATTAATTAGTCAATATTTGGGGGGAAATATTACTAATAAATAGAGATGACACGTTTTCTTTTCCGATACCAATACTGAGACCTTGAGTTTCAGCTGATACCACACCCATCCAATGTTTTCTTCAAAAACTATTAAGCTGTTAAAAAAGCTGAAACACTTCACAGTTAAACTCGTTCACACAAAAATCACTTACATATGTAAATAAATATAATAAAATCAACTCTAACAAAAGAAAGAAGTCTCCTCCAGTCTTTTAGGTTGGTTCCGAATCAGAGTGATGTTATCTCTCTCTCTCTCTCTCTCTCTCTCTTTCTCTCTCTCT
>JANDJT010000167.1:8856307-8870194 GCA_024331685.1 Stegophilus panzeri | reverse complement strand
CTCCCCCTCCTCACACCTCCCCCGCGGTCTATTGTATTCATGGCGCAGAGATCAGCGCGCGCACAGGCGATAAGATAAGCCTGGACTGCTTGTGCATAAGGACATTAGATCCTTCAAGCTGAGCGCAAATTCACAAGATGAGCGTTTGATGGGTGAAACGGAAACACACTGAGCTGACATTTTAAACCAGTATAGCCTTTTTTTAAGCACTGAGGATGCGCAGTGGTTTATCTCACTGACCAGTGAAACCGGCGCGTGCTGTGCTTTTGAAAATCTCATTAAAAAAAAAAATCCAGCCTACAACGTGGTCCTTATTATATAATAATATATTTAAAATAAAATAAATAAATAAATAAATAAATAAATAATCCTAACGCCATTTCCTATATCCATTCAACCAACCTCAGAAGAAGCAGTACCCAGTTTGGCCACACAGAGGAGCTCGCCATACACGGCTGAACGGCACCACTAATGCAAGACGGTTTTATATATATTAAAAAAAAGATCCTCTACAAAAACCTTCAGATGCATCGAATGCTTTTGTGCATGTTGAAGACTGGATGGTCTATACGCTAATTATAATCAGCCGGAAAAATCAAAATCAAAATGGATTTAAAAAATAAATAAATTAAAATAATAATAAAGCCATTTCTCATTATAGACTAATTCCCTTTTGCATTAATTTAGCCCGATATCAAGCGCATCCATCCCGTGCGATAATAATAATAATAATAATAATAATAATAATAATAATAATAATAAAACGTGTCTCGGTTACAGTTTTGCGTGCGTTCCTGCGGCTTTCTTTAACATCTCGTATTACCTGTAACCATAAGTTATAACAACAGGTCGATAATCGAAGTGCACGGCCACACGGAGATGTCGGACAGGTCGAAGCTGATGCGTCGGACCTGCTGCAGTGTCTCAAATTGAAAGGAATCAGTCGAGAAGCTTTCAGCTGGTGACTGAGGGAGGAGGAGGAGGAGAGGAACGGAGGGAGGATGGAAGGGAGGGAGGAGATGGGGGGAGGGGGAGAGAGAGGGGGTGGCGGATCCGAGGTCAGCCTGAGGTGCTGCTCCATAGGCGCTCTAATGCCTCCATTCATCGATTTTGAAGAACACCACCGTGTGGCACAGGACAGAGATAACACACTTTTGCAAGAGTTTTTTTTTTTCTTCTTTCCCCCCTTTCTTTTTTGCACAGCAGCGCCCAGCAGAGCACCGGTTTGGGAGTACAGCAATAATGCAATAAGGTGCAGGAACAAAAAGTCAGAATGCAGGATGCACACGAGTTTAGTTCTGCTGTGTTCTGTGTTGACACACAGTCGTGCGGCAAATGTGCACGAGTGAACCCCTAAACTCTCAAATGAACAGCTACAGGGTTGAATGGACTCTTAACAAAACAATGTTAATTCAACACTAGGAGCATGTTGGCTTTAGAATGGCCCTATCCTATATTAACACTACACTTACATGGTCTGTGCAAAAGATGATTAGGATACTAGAAGAAGAAGACACATCTCACCAGGACTCAAAGTGAGGAGTGCTGATTATTGGATGGGTATACAGTGTACCTTTTAAAACCAAACTGATATTTGGTGTGGGCCACACACTTTACACATCTGACATCCTTCCAGTGTGAGAGCCGCAGCTGCGTGGCCTCGGAACAGCTAAGCTGCTTAGTGCTGTTATTTATCTCTCACTATTAGTTCATTCATTTCTGGGTACACACCCACAGTGTGAGATTATATATATATATATATATATATATATATATATATATATATATAGTTTCACTATGTAGTGTATTACATATTCATCATGTATTGAAGGTTTCTTCAACTGTTGTGCTTATGTTCATGATCAAGCAATATCGTGAACACTGCTGTAGTTCTGTGATTGCACTGAAGTTAACTTATTTAACAAGAAAGAAGAAAGGACTCAAGTCAAGAAAAAAAAGAAAGAATAAGTTTCATTTTTTATTAAGGTTATAAATTTTAAACAAATACTTTCTAAAACAGTTTTACCCGGTGATATACAATTTAATATGCACAAAAATACAAGAATACCAACAAAATATGGAGAGTACGTCTGCAAACGTCTTTAATTCAGTACACATAGTGCTTATATAATGTGAGGACTTATGGCTAACTTATGAGATTGCCTTTTTAGAACAAAAGGTCTAACATTGTAGAAAATAAAATCAAACCCACAAAACCAAGCAAATGCTGGCATCATGAATTACTGCGAACTTTTTCTTTTAGTGAGAGGAACAGGAGGGAAACTGTGACGCCAAATTGTCAACAACAACAACAACAAAAAAAGATGCTTGGCTGGTTCCATCCATCACGCCGTGCATTCTGGGAGTTGTGGTGTTAATTAATGGGTCCCAACATTGAGTGAGATGAGGTGACTGGCATAGATGGACTACAAACACACTGGTACTGCAAGTTAGTGCAGTAAACAAAATGCACCAGGTATTGCCACTTCAAAACACGGACAACAAGACCAGAGAGGAGTCTCAAATATTGCACCTTCTTTAGCTTACATGATTGCCTTGCGTGCTATTAAAGGTGTAATCAGAAATATGCCAGTCCCTCTATCATCTAGCCTCACATGGTGATCCTGTAAGCAGTTCAGCTAGTCTTTCTGCCTGGAGCCGTTTCATAAACAGATGTTACAAACAATAAAATAATAATAAAAAAAAAAGTACAAAAAGCACGCAGTCATGACTGAGAACGTGCAATGTTAGGATGATCTGTTTGTGTTATTTCAAACATTACATGGGTAATGTTATTTTACAAGACATCTCAGTGAAGTTCCTTATCAAACAACTCAAAAAACCAAAACAACCCACGAGCAAAAAAAACCCAAAAACAAACAAACAACAACAACAACAACAACAACAAAAAAAAAAACATTCAAAACCTGCCATGTTCGTGGTGAGAGCTAGCTAGCAGTTCCGCGTTGGGTTTTAAGGCAACGAAATTCGTTGAGATCATTTCAGCAACAAAATGTTCGAGATGTCAACGTTGTCGGTGTAGAAGGACACACACACACACACACACACGGCAGGCGTCCACTCCGCGCCTCCCCACAAACGAACGAAACGAAAACAAACCTAACTCGAGTGTTTTAAATAACGTTCTGTTGCAAAAATAAAGTCTCAGGCTTTGTACAGTTCGTTTTTTCCTCATTTCATCATAAAGGATTTGAGTCTATTTCTTTACCACAGGGTCAAAAAGCTACGATGGCTCTGGTCCATGCCCCTAAACTCGCCAGCGCCTGCTTGCTGCAGAACTGTCCGTTAAGCGCTTGCTCTAAGTCCGCCTGCCGGCTCACAAGCCCCGAAAAGCCCGAGCCGAAGATGGAGATCAGGTTGGAGATGTTACACGCCTCCAGCGGCTCGGCGCAGCCCGCGTACGCGCACTCCTCCAACTTCTGGCGCTTGCACGGCGCGAACTCCGGCGTCTCCTCCAGCTCGGGCGCGTAGTAGCTGAAGTCCATTTTGCGCTTCCTGACCGGGCCGTGAGCGCTCGGACAGCACGGTGCAGGCGACGCGCAGCAGTCCTGATGCAGGCAGCCGTTCTCCACCGTGGTCACGACGTGCGTGTCCAGGTCCAGCACGGTGGTCTTGCTGCAGTGCACGCCGCCCGACGACGAGAAGTCGCAGCCCGGCGCCACGGCGCACGCCTCCACGCAGCAGCTGCGGTAGAACACTGCGTCCGACTGCTTACAAGACGAATCCTCGTCCTCTTCCTCCTCGGACTGGAGCACGATAGACGCGGAGCACGAGCTCGGAATAGGCTGTGGAGAGCGCGGGCCGACCGGCGAGAGCGCAGCGCACAGGCTGGGTGCAGGGTTCGCCACGCCGCAGCAGCTCGGCTCCTCCTCGCCGTCCTCAGCCACGTCGAGCGGGTTCAGCTCCTGGATCTCGTTGCACACAGTCATGACCTCCTCGTACTGCTGCATCCTGTAGATCTCCGCGTACTTCTCGTTCATGTAGACCTGGCGCGCGTTCCTCAGCACGTACGACACCAGGAGGTTCTTGTGCAGCTTGATGCCTCCGCGCTGCGTCCGCGAGTTGTGAATCTTCCGCAACGAGATCGAAATCAGGCTCTGCGCGTCCACCGCGCACTCCCCCGTGTTGATCATTTTACTTTTAGACCCCTGCCCCACACTTCGGCGAAGGAAGCACTCAGGCTTTCACTCAGTCGAAAGCGCGGTATTTGGTTCGGGGGCGCAGGCTCAGGTTTGCTCGGTGGTGAAACATTGAACAAGAGCGTCCCTGTCCGCTTCCTCTTAACGAGCGAGCGCCAGCGATCATTAGCCTGAGAGCCGTGCTCACAGTATATATACCGCCTTGACGTTTCCGCCCACGTCGCGACGCTCCAATCGGACAGCGAGAACGCTCATGAGCGACGTGAAAGTCCCGCCTATGTCTTTCCATTCTGGCCAATCAGAGACGGGCGGTTCTTCTGTCCTATTCAAATTCCAAACTGACTTTAGCGAGCTGGAATGTTCTCATGAGGCGCTGAACAGAGGAGACACATTTTACTTTTGCCAGCTACAGTTCTCCTTAACTTTTGTGTTTTGTCAGGCTTAATGTTCTTAATTTATTTCCATAAAGGTCTTTTAATCTATTTGTAAAGCCCCTTTAGTTAATTTAAATATATCATATTTCTAAAATGATTTAATAAATGCCTCATGTGCAGCATAATGTATGTGTATTTATTTTGTTTAACATTTCCCAACACAACTAATTTGTATGTTTTGTGTTCTTACTTTATGTAAAATAAATTGTTTAATGAACATCTATAAGATAAAAAAGAAGCAAAAATGAAAGTTCATATGAGACTCCATACTTTCTATTGTGCATGTACACCCCACATACCTTCTAATTTTTGTTTGTGTTTTTTTAAGCTTTTAGTTTTATTGATTCCTGTTTGAAAATTCACGTTTTGATAATTTCTACTGAAAGCTGTTCTTTTTTGTTTTGTTTTTTTGTAAACCATTATTTTAATTCTTGCAGTACGTTTTCACTTACAGTGATTTAAATACATTAAACACATTCTTTGCATATTTGCTGTAAAAATGTAAATATGGAGGGCAAATGCTCAGTTCCATACCCGATCATTTGATATAAGCTTGTAATAAATAAACAGTCCTGTTACCTACTTTTCTAATTTCACATGAATGTTAATGACACTAATGAATTGTAACTAACAGATAATTAGTACACTGGTATAATACTGGTATTTTGCTTTAACCCTGTGAATGAAATGATCTAGCTGCATTTAATTCAGTGTAGTACTTCATACTACACTATTTTTGTCCATCTGGAGTAATCACTGAAGACTCTATGAAGAACCCTACAATCTGATGCTAAGAAGCTACCCAAAGAACCTCCTTTTTAAAAAGAAAGTTGATTCTTTGATACACTGGTAACAGCATCATGTTACAGATATTGGAACAGTGCCTGACATTTGCAACACAATACAAATTCAAATCACAAAAATCTGCACGAGTCTGTATTGAAAATGTTGTGCAATACCTGTAAAAAAATTAATTGAGTGTAGGAATGAACTATTGTTATCAAACGCTAGTCATTCTTGGCCAAAATGCTGATTTACATTTCATTTAGTGTAAAATTATCACTTTTATAAACTTGGGAGCATGTAGGCTGTAGTTTTCAACAGTAACTACTGCTCTGTGTTATTTATTTTTTTCTCACTCTGCCTAGGTGCTTTCTTTTCTAATTAAACCCCACTAGTATTAGTGGGTGAATCATGCAGATCCAAATCATGTGAATCTCTCTCTCTCTCTCTCTCTCTCTCTCTCTCTCTCTCTCTCTCTCTAGCTCGCTCGCTCAGATCTCTAGTGGCTGAGTGCTGGAGCTACTAGCTCTGCATCTTAACAATGACTGGAATCAGGAGCACCCATCTTTTAGCTATGCATTGCAAGGAAAGAAATCAATAAGCATGTGAGGAGAACCATAGCAGACCAAACTGGAATGGCGATAAGGCAATAAAACGATGGTGTGTTAGGCATGTACAGATTCAGAGCACGTTAGAAAGAAAACTAAAAAAATGTTTTCTTATAGTTACTCATACATAGTGATAAGAATATAGAGGATTTATCTAAACTGTGGAAAAAAACTGCATTAACAGAATGATTCAGAACAGAAAACATATAAAATGTACACTAGTAACCAGAAATGCATATAAAGATAGCTTTGAGTAATATATTTGGGGCTGTTTCTCACAACTGTATTTTAAATGCAGTGTTATAATGGCTTATAATTGTTTTTTTGTTGGTTTTTTTTTCTTTCTTTCAGTTATGTGTTATTAGTGTTCTAGGGTTAGGTTGCTTTTCTCTGATCACTTCATCTCTACACCATTGGATAAAAAAACTAAACTAATGAAATGAACTAATGCATAAGTAAGTCAAAAAGTATCAGCGCTTCAATCTGAAAAAACAAAACAAAACAAAACAAAAACAAATCAACAATACATTTTGAATTGAATAGCAATTGAATATGGCTTGAAAACAGTGTAATTTTCAGTAATGGTTTAATACTGCTCTGGAATATTACTACATGAGGCTTTTTTTTCAAATGCAAACAGGAGCGTTCCATGATTTTCCGGGCAAAAACAGTCTCATGCAAAAACAGTCTTCGTGGGCCCCCTTCCCATCTCTTGGAAATGCAACCGTTTTCGTCCAGGCCCCTTAAAGGAATGTTCGAGCATTTACAACCAAATCTTCATCTACCACATCTTTAGCATATGTGAGATTACCAGGAACAATCATTTTGACGCAGGGAAAAAAACAACAACAATAAAGCATGTTGGGGCATCAATAAACATTTGTGCATACTGCGTATTTATGTAGAAAATTTTCTGAAGGTTTTTGTGGATGAAGCTCTAAATCTTTAGAATTTATCCATTCAGACATGGGTCTGCTTTTTCAAATAGAAGAATGAGTTATTAATGGAGTAGTGTGGGACTGATACTACAAATGACCCAAAGCAGAATTACCCTTGCTATATTGCTCTAGTTTCAGACTGGAGTAAGAAACACTCTCATGTCTGTCTCAACCATCCATCCATTTTCCATACCGCTTATCCTACACAGGGTCGTGGGGAGCCTGGAGCATATCCCAGGCTGGGCACAAGGCGGGGGACACCCATAGCAGGACACAATTGCACACACACTCACACACTATGGACAATTTGGAAATGCCAATCAGTCTACAACGCATGTCTTTGGACAAGAGGTTTACCTGGAGGAAACCCCTGAAGCATGGGGAGAACATGCAAACTCCACACACACAAGGCGTAGGTGGGATTCGAACCCCCAACCCCAGAGGTGAACGTGCTAACCACAAAGCCACCCCCCTCCCATCTGTCTCATCCTTATACTTTTATTGTTGAAGTTTAATGGATGGATTATGTAAATTTAAATAGCTGCACCCTTAGACTTCCTCTATAAGTGAGTAAATAGGGTCTACTTAATTTTCTTAGTTCAGGGAAATGTAAGAATTCTATCAGTAATAATTATGTAGACAGCAATTTGAATAAAATGCTGGATTATTTCTTTATATTTAAGGACTCCTCATAAGTGCCCTGGGAGTTAGGTACCCAATGTGAAACCTATGAAAATGAAAGTGTGACACTCTGTGAAGGTTTCTATTGTTGACTAAGTGATATGTTTTAAGAGAACTTACTGTGTGTACATTTACATTACATGCATTTATTCACCAGACTCGTTTAACATTTATATTAGCAGCCGAGGCTTTGCTCAAGAGCCCAATAGCAGTTGTCTGACAGACCTGGGATTTGATCACATAACCTATTGGGCAGTAGGTGCTTAACTGCTGACTTACCACTGCCCTGTTTCTACACCAAGGAACGAGTCCACAGGCATCAGCAACTGTTTTTTGTTTGTTTGTTTTGGTCCTCCTACACTTTTCTAGATGTATTTTTACCCCATTTTCTCCCCAATTTGGTCACCTGCCAATTCCCACCCACCAGCCAGCTCCCTCCTATCATACGACACCAACCAGGCTATGTTTAAAGGCTAACACATGCTTCCAGCCATCGACACTTGGAGGAGAGTGCTATCTACTCTCTTCCACATACATGAGCTCACAGATGCCTACGATTGGCTAGTGTCACTGTGATTGGCAGGGGAGAGAATATACACATTTCAAGATGTATTATGACTTACTAATAACACATGAGTTCCTTTCGATTTAGTTATGAAATCAGTTAACCTAGGGGATGCATACTATTTAGTCTTGACTGTTAAATCTAGAACCCTTCAGTCTATCTGGAGGAACCTTTTAATGTTTCACAACTGATTAATTCCCTCTCCAAGTAGAACCCTTTCTAAAATGGCTGGTTTTAAGCCGTTATTTCTGTTATTTCTTGTAGCCAAAACATTTTGTTGTAGCTAGCATCAGCAGTCTTCTTTTGGTGTGTGTGCTTGTGTGTATGTGTGTGTGTGTGTGTGCCATTCAAAGGATCATGGTGAATTGTTTTGCACAGACATTATAACGCAGTGGCAAAGTATTTTTTGTTTGTTTGTTATTTTTAAACCTATCATTAATTTATCCTTTTTTTTGGGTCAGGTCCGATTGAATTCAAACAAAAATTAGTTTGGCCCCATGGGGTGAAAGGTAGAGAAGGAAAATACAAGAGCAATAAAAACATTAACCTTGCTCAAAATATGTCTGAAAGTCACAACTTTCTATTTGGCAAATGTTGTGGGTGTGTATTGATTATTCCCTTTGCGTTTGCAAAAGGTTTGATCATGTGCGTGGAGAAGCTAAGGTAATTCGCAGTAGTTCAAGATCCAGCTGAACCAACAGATACAAAGATATAATAGATGAAGTTGTGGTTAGCTTCAGGTGTCATAGCACCCTGTAATAACAGAAGAACATCTACTACTAGCTTTATTATAAAGAATTACCATTCCAGTCTGTTTCTACATCACCCATTTGACATCCATTACATTCATTTCTCTTTCAGTTCAACTCTTATTCCTGGAACAGGACCAAAGGAGAATGAGAAAGTCTTGACAGGTCCAGCCCTAGCTTCATTACACTACAGCATTTGAACTGCCCTGATGTGGTGACTGCTCGGTGAAGACTTAAATCCTCAGCTGCATGTTTGCCTGTTCACTGGTCCTCATCTTTACTCACATCTCCAAACTCTGTAGATGCTCTGTAGATGTCAGCGCTATACGCTACAGTCATCACCAGTTGAGACCACAGCTGCAACAAATGATCGCTTATCAAGTATAAATATCTTGAATATAAGCTAATTCAAGTAATAATTCTCTTTATTAGATATATAAGATTATTAGATCTAGAAAAGTGCTATATAAATGTAAATGTAACTAACTAACTATTTGTAGATATAAATAAACTCTGGAGACAAATTGTTAAACGTAAACACTATTAAATATATTGGAATGAGCATTTAGGGGGCAAGGTGGCATAGTATGTTTGCCTCGCAAATCTAAGGTTGGTGGTTCAAATCCTGTCTCTGACCTGCATGCATAGATCTTGCATGTTCTCCCCATGCTTCAGGGGTTTCCTCTGGGGACTTCAGTTTCCTCCCCCAGTCCAAAGACATGTGTTTTGGGCGGATTGGCATTTCCAAATAGTCTGTAGTGTGTGAATTGGTGTGTGAGTGTGTGTGTGATTGTGCCCCACGATGGGTTGGCACCCCATCCAAGGTGTAACCCGTCTTGTGCCCAGAGATCCCTGTGTAGGATAAGTGGCATGGAAATTGGATGGATGGATGGATGGATGGATGGAATGATCAATTAACACCTCAGTGAGACATGTTTAGATTTTAAGTTATGCCATGAAGGATTGTAGTAATAACCAGTAATAACATTAAAGCCTAAAACTACATCTCTGCTACTATAAAGATGTTCTATGCACTTTACAGTCAAAGCAGGAGACAGAGATGTTGCCTATCATTTAGCTTTGAATCTACATGCATTATGTTGTGTAGCTACAGTAATAAATAATATTTAGCATATCACTTCATATTTTGCTTGTTCTCTGCTGGCCACGTGGCTGAACACAACACCCGATGACTCATGGACTGAATTTTCGCAGCTCACAGAATGAGGCCATGCAGTATTCCACACACTCCATCAGTATTTATATGTTTAATAGTTTCATATGTTAGATTTTAAGATGCTCGAAGTGAAGCTTGAAGTTGGCTGGTACTCACAATTGCTCTTTTAAACTGACTTACTGCCATTTCTCATAGGCTCACAGTATTCTGACTTATCCACAGAATCAACTGAACTATCTAACAGCATTTTGACTACACACCCAAAAGAGCTCTGTAAAAGTTAGGTCATATAGAACGATGAAGTCTAAACTTTAGCAGAAAAGACTGCAACAAGCGCAGTGCGACGTGCAAGCTCACGTTTTACGTGCCTGTGATGCAGCTGGTGTAAATTGAAATGCATATTAAAAATGGAACAATAACTGCTGAGTGTGACATGCGTTGAAATTACACTTCAGAAACGGTTGTGGTGTGAATTGGAATGAACAGAGCCACACAAAAAAACATGTAAAATCACAAATAAAAAATAATATTCAAACATACACTAATAAACCACTCGGAACCAGGACTGATCAGCTGAAAAAATAAAATAAAATAAATAATAATAATAATAATAAAAAAATTATATATATATATATATATATGACCCCCCCTCCCCCTCCTCCATATTTTTGAATATTTGTATTTTTTAAAAAAAAAACGATTGAATAGCATGTGCTTTCTTAATTATGTCTTCTTTATATCACAGCGCTGTTGAGGTCTCGACTCTGATACGTCAGAAGGTATTAAAGCTCACCTATTATGGTTTTGAAACGTGCCTAATTTTGTTTTAAAGGTCTCATACAACAGATCTACATGCATCCAAGGTCAAAAAACACTTTAATGTGCTCATAATTTAAATTGCAGCATCATCTTCCCCCCCCCAATGTCACAAATGACTCGTTAAATGATCCATTCTAAAGGATTCATTCTAAACTCCTCCATTCACAGAGCATACTCTGCTCTGATTGGTTAGATGTCCCAGTCTGTTGTGATTAGTTTACTGCTGTCAGCTTGTTGGAAAAGGAAACGCCCACTACCATAACGACGACTTTCAGCTCCGTCTGTTCGCGCTCAGCTGATGAAGACCAGATGCTGGGTTTTTGTTACAAACCTACGTAGGTGAGTACAGGAAGTAAGTCTGGAATTACTAACGACTCGATTCAGCTGTTCAGAATCGGTTCCTTCAATAACTCCATATGTTGTGTGCTTTGATTTTTAAAACTTTACAGACTTTTTACATTCACAAACAACTCTATCACACACTACATGAAAGGTAATATTTGAAAAAGCATAATAGGTGCACTTTAATTAATTTTCTATAACGACAGCCCTGATAGTAGTTCTGACTGTAATTCAAATCACAAATAACTTTTTAAAAATCACTTTTCCACAGTAACAACTCATTCACAGGGACATGTATAACGAACGTTCTCACGTAATCATACATGTTTCAAAAAATGTTATTTAACAAAGTAAAACATTTAATCATTGATATGGGGAGCTTTTAGTAAGGATAAATGTATTAAACGTTTATGGAAGGAGTCTTGGGTGTCAGAGCTTAGAAACATTCAGTAGGTTTTCCACCATGGGAGATTCTTCAGGATAGAGGACTTTGTGTTTTCTGTTTTCTCTGTAACAAGCTGCATATTTTTTTGGTCTTACTTTAAGAGAGAGAGAAAAGAAAGGCTGCTGAGTTGATGAATGCGAATAGCTGCTATAACATAAGTGATAACGGGACTAACTTGTCTCATGGACATTTTATAACACTGTACACATTGTTTCATTCATTAAACTACAAATTGTAATCGTTGACCAACTGCTGTGGTATAAGAGGAATAAAAACACTTTTAATGGAAAACAATCCACCTTTGCATGGTAAACTATTATACCACCCTGTCGTGAACTAATTTCCTATAACAGTATGCTCTGTCGTGTTTTATCAACCTAGCTTACTTATTAAAGTATTGTTCAAACATTGGAAGATTAGTGTTGTATTCACTAATACATACAAATGCTGAAAAAGGAGGACACTTATTTTTGCACTGCAAGCACTAGCCACTAGTCATAGGTATCTTTATATACCACTTGTTCCATTGTTAGAAGAAACAATGAGTTCTAACGCGCATCACAATATCTCAACTTTATCATTAATATGCAGTCTAAAATCAAAAGGATCCCAGAAGATATTTCGATTATTTCACTAGCATAACTCTTAAAAGTGCCTCCAGGAACCTTGTGGCAAACGTTCATGAAACGCAAATGTTTCCCACATATAGGCTATTCAGTAAGCTTCCTAGGGTTTTACTGCGTTCCAGCTTCTAAAATGATGCTCACAATATTCATTAAACATCAAAACCGGTAAGATTTTAGACAGTAGTTATAAGCTGTGAGTATATAGGTACGTAATGTGTAAAAACGAGTATAAAATTCCTGCACCATTCAGTTCATGCAACATTATTTAGGCTACACGATTGATAGATTTTGTCAGCCTATATTATATTATATTATCAGAATCCGAATCAGCTTTACTGGCCAAATATGTTGGAGTGTACAAGGAATTTCTTGCGGGTTTAAAGTGTTCCTACAGTGCATACTTACACACATACAAGAAGTACGTTATTGTGCTGGTCTTAAACAAGACATAGATTGTTACAAAACCCAGTCTGTACAGGATTTCGCCGAGTTTTTTTTTGTGTGTGTGATTGTTGCGGCCAAAAACTCTTGATTTTGCTGCGGCTTTTTTTTCTCAAAAAGAGTTTTTGTGCTCGAATTGGTGAAATCGCAATTGCACGACATTGTTGTGCATGGTCTTTCGCAGTGATGTTTGTTGACAAAAGTAAGACCTTTTAACTGTAGCTCGAAGGGAGCTTTGGCTGAATGCGTGTTGTGATGATGTCACACGGCACGTTGTGATGATGTCACGTGACGTGTCTTGGCCCAGATCTGTGAAAAAAAACCCTCTGCCTTCATTCTGAAAAATCGCAAGCTCCTGAGAACATTGCGGTGTTTTGTCAATTTTGCGTTCCTTTCCGTGATCGCAAAATCCTGGAGGGACTGAAAAAAATAACGACGGCTACGCACATGACAGTTAACACAATCTAAAAGACCACTCAGACACACGCTGGCACATGACAGTAAAGTGATATTACAGTCTAGTTTGTTAGAAAAAGTATATGTGTTGCATAATAAGTTTATTGGACATGGTCTTGGCATTGCACGTGAGTGTGATATTGCAAGGGAAAGGGAAAAGAGGTGTAGTTATATTATACATTGCATTAAAGAAAACCTAAACACTGCATGCACCGCGTTAAATGTGTAACTTAGAGAGTCACATGCTACTGAAGTATAAACTCCTGTCAATCATACAGGAAGAGGAGTGATGAGGACTACATTGCCCGCTCAGTCTCCGTCATGCGGCGGAGGGCTTTCATCATGAGGGCATTGTGGGAGTTGCAGTGTCAGTGATTTGGCCCGGACACTGCGGTGGCAGGAGGACCGCTGGGTGAAACATCAGGGCGGAGCTTCATCTGCCTGCCAGATGGATGCCTTGTGAACTTAAAGGCAAAGTAATCAAGTTGAACATAAATCGCTACACCCAGCCTCATATCGGACGCCACCATACGTCCAGGAGCGCAGTTAGCCCTCCTCTGACCAGACAAACATGGCGTGCTCGACGAGGCGGTAGATAGAAAAGTAAACTGTCTACATCTCCCGAGAGGTCTCTGTAAATCTGTGAGGCAAGTGCATTGATCT
>JANDJT010000167.1:8841801-8856274 GCA_024331685.1 Stegophilus panzeri | reverse complement strand
ATATATTTCTGTCGGGGTCAGATAAGCTTGATGAAGTGTGAGCTGTGGCGCGGTGGTGCTGCTCTGCACGGATAGGATTTTCCTAAATGATGACACACTCTTTAACATGGAGACTAATAGATACTTTATGTCGTCGCGTCTTTTCGGTTATTTTGTTGTTGCTGTTTTTCCCCCCGCAGTAGTGTAAATTCAAAGCGCAAATGGAATGTGTAGAACCGCTGGATTTATTGCCACACTATGGTGTAACAAATAAACCTGCACGTTTTATAGAGTACAATTCATACGGACGATTAGGTTAGATATAGGATATAACATATAATGAATAAATTAGCCTATATGTCCTGATCGTAGTCCATATTTATTAACTTCTTAATTAATTTTTTAATTTAATTATTTATCTGCTGTCGCGCAAGTCACTACAGGAGATATATATATTACAGCGTTTTTTACATGAATACAGAATTAGTTTTAAAACAGTTTTTACTGACAAAAGTAAGTGCCACAAAATAATAATAATAATAATAATAATAATAATAATAATAATAATAATTTCCAGACATGATTCCCTCCGGTTCACAAATTTCCGCCTGTCCTATTTCCCCTTTAAGAGCGCGAGTACGGCATGGGAGGCGGGGTCAAAACCTAGCGACTGCATTCCAGCCAATCAAAGCCGCCGACCTCTACAGCGAGGCGACCGATTACGAAAGGGGGGAAGGGGAGGTGCTTGGTGCACGTGAGAGACGGAGACGTGCGCGCGGTTTCTAAGGCAACCGTTCGTCTTGACCTCCATGTCCCCCGTACTCGTCAGGGAAGGCCGGTTTCCATGGAAACGATCGTATCTCTGCGCGCGGCTCGCTTCCCGTAAAGTGATCTGGTCGGAAAGCGGCCCGTTCTTACAGAGTGTGTCGAAAAATTATAAAGAGGGCGAGAAAGAGAGAAAAGATGGCGTTTAAGATACAAGGCTATTAAAAAGCTCACATTAGCCTCACAGACTGCTCTCGCGCGCTGTTGTGTGCGTATTGAGGTGCAGGGCGTGTGTGAAAACGCCTGAGGAACTGAGAGTGCGAGCTCTCCACCACAAATACGCCTCAGACTGTGAAAATGCTCATTTTATATATGTTATATACTGTATGTTCAGAAGAAATGAACGAACCTTGTTTGTCCATCATTTAAAGTTTAATATTAAATCCGCCTTTTTTGTTTTTATACCAACAAAAAAAGAAACACACTTCCTCAAGACCGTGCAAACTTCTTGAATTGATTCTAGTTATTTATTTTGTGTGTGTGTAAATGTTTTAAATCTGCTTTGTTTTTACTAGGCTTGTTATCAGGAGAACGTCATTTTTGTCTTTAGCCCCGCCCCTTTCCTACCACATAAAGTGTCATATCCACATCTGCTTAAAATCCTCTTTCAAATTTTAGTGTTCTGCAGATGTGCAAATGTTTTTTCAATCGCAGGAACTTTGGTCTGATTTTTCTTTCAGCTCGATAACACAACAGTCTGTCTTCCTTTTATTTTGCTTTTGTATTGTTCCGCTCTTCAGCCCACATGTTCGCAGCAGCCACACTCGCACACACTCACTGAGGAGGAGCACTGCATATCCTCAGGATCTGAATATGGGCTATACAATCTGTTTATGAGGCTGAAGGAATAAAACACCCTGTAACAGGGTGTGCTGTTACAGGAACTACAGTAATGTGATGTGATGAGTCAGGGCCAGTACCACCCCAAAGTGAATTATTTTCCAATAATGGCATGTTCCAAATGTTTTATTCCACTTTTACCACAGCAACATGTCTTAAATTATTAAAGAATGACACGTCATACTTTTAGCTGTTTATAGTTACATTTAAAGGTAGGAAATCTGTGAAACAAGACAGTTCCTGTTATTACTTATGTTATAGCAGCTTTAAACAGTTTCTCACCAGCATTTCTTTTTTTCCCCCTTCTTCTCTGTCTTGAAGTAAATATGACAGAAAAAATGCAGTTCTGTTACTGAGAAACTGGAAAGACTCGTGGCCGGAAACGTACTGGCTGTTACAACTCGCTGACACCCAAGACTCCTTCCAGAAACGTTAAATAAATGTCCCCTTACAGAAAGTTTCACCCTATCAGCGATGACATGTTTTTATTAGATAACAACAAACATATGTTTATGATTAGTTAGATTATGAGCAGTGTCCAATGTACAAGCAGTGTAGAAACAGTAATATATTAGAATGAGCTCGTTATTGTCGGAGCTGCTGTTATAGAAAATGAATTAACACTTTCTGACCAATCAGAATAGGGAATTCAACAGTGCTGTGGTATAAGCATCTTTAATATGTTGGCCTCCATGTCTTTTCATGTTAACTGAGGAAACATGGAAGTGCGAGGACGTTGTTCTGTTCTCTTACTGATTTTGAAAAAGCAACATTAAACATTTTTCACCAGGATGCCTGTATGAGAAGCCTACGTCCAGGGACATTATTTCTAATTTCTATTTGAGGTTTAGAATAACAACAGACGTAGAGTTGTTAGCTAGTGTGTAACATCTGTCGCTGTCTCCCTCTCTGTTTTGCTTCCTCTGCTCTCTCTTCAGTTTCCTTCTAGGAGCTTTATCTGGAATCTCGACTTCCTGTGACCTGTCGAGACTCATCTGCATACCATGGGCTCTGCGTCGGTCGGTGCGTGTGCGTGCGTGCGTGTGTGTGTGTGGGGGGGTAATTAGTAGAGATGCGGAGAATGGAAGAAAGGGGGTGCTGTATCTCTCTCTGTGTGTGTAACACACACACACACACACACACACACACACACACAGAGCAGAGCTTTATGTTTCAAGCCTAGCCAAATTTTCTTAGCACACATTTTTTTAATTACGGCGTTATTTCGGGTAGGTTTATATACTAGATCTCCATTTCTCATTCGTCAGTATGCTATATAAAATATATTCCCTTTAAATGAAATTAAGAATCACAATTAAAATTGTATGATAAAATATGTATGTGTATTTTAATGAAAGTACTGGAAAAAAATTCCATTCTAGTTCACTCATTGTCTGAATGTGCAATGTAACCGCATATGGTACATAACCTACCAATAAAAATACTGTAACTCATGAATGGATGCTGTTTTTATTAAAAAATTGTTTTTTTTTGTGCTCATAGCTGTAAGATAATTCTGATCATTACCTTGCCAAAAACAGTTTAAGTAAGACATGGATGCGGTTAAGCTTTCTCTCTAAACAAAACCTTTCATAGGGCAATACTTAATAGATAGTTTTTTTTAAAGATATCTTTGTATTTAAATTTCTTTGCATTATAAAATATTAAAATATCTTAATATTCAATCCTGAAGGCAAAAGCAAGCATTATCCAGACACATCACACACCATGGTGTTGTGATAACAAGCTCTCTCAAATCCTTGTGTGCTTACGTCATTGCTCACTTTGTCCTCTCTCAAATCCTTCCGTGCGCTTGCTTCTTCTTCACTTAGCGCCTTTTCTTCCCCCATGTTCAACACCGAGCGCTCAGGCTCGCCCACACGCAGCAATGCTTAGTCTAATTTATGCCGACCTGAGGAAAAGATAAACGTCTCCTCAAACGCAATTTTGTGAAGGTAAAACCACGTCATTTGTACATTTTGGGGGGTTTATAAATTACACAAAGCAGTATTTCACTTCTGATGCTGATGAAAGTGCTATAACGCATACCTCAGTAGGAAACTGTATGCTAACATAGTAGGGAACTATAAATTACTGACTCCATGGTACCTGATTTCATGGCCACATGCCATGAAATCAGGTACCATGTGGTACCAGGTGACCTAATATTTTTTATATAGTATCTGTATACAACACTATACAGATACTATATAAAAATATTAGGTCACCGGGAAACTAGGGTAAAGTAGTGGCTACATCCTTAAATGCATACTATCCATAACTTAAGTACCATAATGTTATAGCTATGTTCCCAAAAAACATACTACATAATATACTAAATGGTACACCAACATAGGTATGGCACCATAAGTAACTAAATCTCTTGCTATCTGATTTTATGGCTATTTCCTAACCACATACTACTCTTCTATAACAGTATGCCAAAATAGTACAGTATTCTAATTAAGGTCCATGTTACCTGAAGTAATGGCTGTCCACATTCTATATGTTCAACTGGTCTGGCACAGTAACTTGATTGTTATTGTGCCAGACCAGTTGGAATTGTAATTGCCAAGGTCAATTCATTGTTTGTACTATTGTTTGTACACCAAACAAATTTGGGTTGGAGATCCCATGGATATGAGAAAACGGAACAATGGATATGAGGCGAGAGTTTAGTATTTCAGCTTTTATTTCCTGGTATTAACATATAGATGTGTTAAAAAACATAAAACTTAGAACCTTTTATATCAGACCACCCAATTTTTAGCTGAGCAAAAGTATAGGAACAAATACATCTTGAAGTAAATGAAAGTAAATGACACTTAATATTTAGTTGCATATCCCTCACTTGCAATAACTGCATCACCAAACTGTTGCATTCTTCTTTTGTGATGCATTTCTATGCTTGTACCACAACTTCTTTCAGTTGTTGTTTGTTTCGGGGTGTTTTTCCCCATCAGTCTCCTCTGCAGGAGGGGAAATGCTGCTCAACTGGGCTAAATTTTGGTGATTCACTTGGCCAGTCTAAAACCTTCCACTTTTCCCCCCTGCTGAAGTCCTTTGTTGAGTTGTCAGTGTGTTTTGGATCATTGTCTTACTGCATGATGAAATTCCTCCTGATTAATTTGGACACGTTTCTCTGTAAATTGGAATACATATTGTTTATGTAGACTTCTGAATTCATTCTGCTGCTACCATCATGAGTTACATCATCAGTAAAGATTAGTAAACCTGTTCCAGAAGCAGCCATGCAAGCCCAAGGCATGACACTACCTCCACCATGTTTCACGGATGAGCTTGCATGTTTTGTATCATGAGCCGATGCTTTATTTCTCCACACTTTGGCCTTTCCATCACTTTGGTAGAGGTTAATCTTGGTTCCAGAACTTTTGTGGCTCATCTCTGAGCTTCTTTGCGAATTCCAATTTGGCTTTCCGATTCTTACTGCTGGTGAGTGATTTGCATATTGTGGTATGGCCTCTATATATTTCTGCTCTCAAAGTATTCTTTGAATAGTGGATTGTGATATCCTCACCTCTGTCCTGTGGAGGTTGTTGGTGATGTCGCTGACTGTTGATTTTGGGTTTTTTTTCTTCACAGCTTTCACAATGTCTTTGTCATCAACTGCTGTTGTTTTCCTTGGCTAACTTGTTTGATGTCTGGTTGTTAGTACACCAGTGGTTCCTTTTTTTCAGGACATTTCAAATTGTTGTATTGGCTATGCCCAGTGCTTGAGCAATGGCTTTGATTTATTTTCTCTCTCTGGTCTTCATGTTGCTTTATCCTTTTTAGCAACAAAGCAGTCTTCACAGTAAAAATCAAGGGCTCCACCCAAGAGTAGATTGACAGAGCTACTAATTGTTTAAACAATCAATCTAACAGGGCACACCTGGACAACAAGAAACATCTGTCAGTCACGTGTTCCAATATTTTTGATCACTTGGAAAACTGGGTGGTTTAAAAAAAGGTGTCATGTTTGACACATCTAGATATAAATACCAACAAATGAAAGGTGGAAATTTGATCTATCGTCTAATATTCTAATATATGTTTCAATCCCAAACCAAAATGTTTTCAGTGTATACTTTTAGAGGAGACTGTTACACACCACATACTGTTGTACTACATAGTATATAAACAGAGTATATACATTTTTTATTGGAAGAGTATAGAGTGTGAGTCCAGGATTTTTTTTATTGGAAGTATGAAATCACACAAAAGTTATCTATGTTTTCTATGAAACTAGTGTGCTAGTGACAAAGCTAGCTAATTAGCTGTTTATTTATCCCAGTAAACAGCTTGGTGCTACGCACAAGATAAGATTATAAAAGAACACAGTATTTGCATATTTGCACAGTATTATAGTAAATTATAATAGTAAAGTAAGGTAAATTCTTACTTATTTGTACCTATTTTCAAATGCAAAAGGTATGAGATAAGCAAGAGTGCTGTTATACTGAATATCAGCACGGCTGTGATTCGGCTGTAGGCACGAGGCCACAGATAATCACGTGCTGATATTCGGTGCAACAGCATGATTTTGTGTGTGATATTACTTTTGTGCAACAGTTCTATGCATAAAAAATTTAATATTTCTGCAAATAGTTCCCAGAAAAGCCACAGCTGGATAGAGTGGTGCATGTTGCCATGTAACGCACAGACTGACTGACAGCCTGTAGTAAGTGTAGTAACGGTTTCACTGTAACAAATTATTACTAGAGTTGGAAGTTTATGTTGCAAGCACAGACAAGTGGAGTGATACAAGTGCAGTTATACTAAATCCAGCACTCTTGGAACGGTGCTTGTCCAATCAAATGAAAGGACCAGAATTAACCATTGTATAATGTCCCACACTTAATGATAAAATAAATAGTATATCCAACTAGTGCAGCACCATGACTGCATACAGTACATACATACTGAATTATTGTATGTTAAAATATTTTGGCACCATTAGTAACTTGATTGCATGGTAAATCATTCCAAACAACATACTACCATAACAAACAGTATAGTACTATTTTGCTGGCCTACTATTTTGACATACTTTACATATAGTAGTATAGGGGTTTAGAATGTAGCCACTGCCCCCCCACCCCCCAATCTGGTTTCCGGTTTCACGCTCTCCTGATTTTTTTTTTTTTTTTTTCACAGGATGTGCTGAGTCAGGTATTAGCTCACATCCTTCTCCTGAATTAGAATATTAAAGCTTGCTTAATGGCACATTCAGATTAAAATGGAAAAAAAATAAATAAAATAATAATAATAAAAGACCTTTTCATCAACTCCTTTAGTCATTCTCTGTCTGACATTTACAAAATGGATGGCCTGTGTGTAGGTTGCTAAGAATACCACTAACGTGTGCTACTGCAATATTGTAGGGAAGCTAAATGAAGATGGTTTTCACATAAGCTTGATTCAGATAGATTACTTCAGGATGTTGTTGAAGCAGAGGCCTGTTATTATTTGTCAGTGCCACTATTCAAAAGCAAGAAGAACTGCGCCGAGCTCTAGTTGTGAGTTGCTAGCATACTTCCCGCTTAGCTGCAGGGAGTGTCCGTGCACTGAGGAAACGGGTCAGGAAACGGCGAGCGAGATGTGTGTACAATCCTGCTTTAATGCACTCCCTCTGCTGGTGTCCACTTTGTCACCCTCGCAAAGAAAATTCGAGCTGTCCGACTCAGCCAGGAGAGGAAAGAGAAGAACAGAGGAGGAATACAAGAGCAAGAGGCACACGATCTTCCATCTTCGTATGCTTAATATAGAACTGAAGACCAGTGGTATAGCCCGTTTCTCTGTTTACAGCCGAGAACTGTTTTTTGGAAAGTATTTTAACCTCATAATGGAATATGTGTGTGTTTTGCTATTGCTAGTGAAAGGGCATTAGTGCATCCAGAGCAAAAGAGGCATTTCCTGTTTGCGGGATTGTAATCCGATAGGATTAATAATGAAAGAGTCGAAAAACAAAGAGAACAGCTGTTTCATATGCGCAATTAGTTTGTCAGCCAATGCTTCTTTCTTTTTTGGAAATTGTTCGGATGCAAATTGATGAATGGAAAATCCTATTTTCACATTTGATGGAAAGAGACCTAGTTCACCCCCCCAAAAAAAAAAAAAAAAAAAAAAAAATCTAGGCACACAATTCCTGAAGCATGTTCGGGAAAGCTGGAACACCCGGAATTCTAGAAGAGAGGCCTGTGTGTGTGTGAGGGAGAGAAAGAAAGAGAGAGAGAGAGAGAGAGAGAGAGAGAGAGAGCACTCCATAAACAAACACTGCAGCGAGCGTTAATAAAACCCACATGCTCGCGCTCACGAAGAGGGGGTGGACGCTGGGAGGGAGCAGGTACTTTCCAACTGCGTTCCGACTTCAGATTTGCCTGTATATGCAAGGAAATGCTGCTTTAACACCAAGAAAATCAGTTTCCTTGTCTTGTTCCAGTTTACTTTATCAAGTAAGACATGCTGTATCAAACCAAGCTAAACTGGATGTGATGAGATCATGTCCTGTTGTTTTCACAAATCTTTACTTTTTAAAAGATACTACAAGCACATCAGGCACATGCCTACCAACCTTTTATCACAATGCCATGATATTGAACATCTAACTGTACAAGAGCAAAGGTTTTTACAGCCAGAGATGCCTTTCCGTGTAAAAAAAACTTTCATGGACCCTGTTGTGATCACAACATAGATTTGTTTTTCTGCACATAAATCCTGTGTGAATTTTACAGTGACATTTGGGTCACAGTTCACAGCTTGTGAATGAGCTATCGTATCATATCATATCAAGTTTTCTGCACTTAGTGACATTGTAGCTGGTAAAATATGAAAGAACAGTAACACTTGTGGGGGAAAACTGTCATACTGTCATAGAAAGGACAGAAAAGTAGCTTAGCTACAAAAAACAGAGCACTTGATTGAGCTAGAAGTCGCTAGCTGCGACGTAGCTGGGGGTTAGCTAGTAGCAAGATAAATGAACCTGCTAATGTTTGCTGATAGCTAGCATATATATTTTCAAGCTATTCTAAACAAGTTACCTAAATTAGTTAAGAATTGAATGGTATGGGAAATAAATGAACAGATGGTGTTCATTCTTAGGCCCTGTTTACACTAGTGCGTTTTCGTTTTAAAAACACATAACTTTTGCTACGGTTACGCCTGTAGTCTACACTACTCCGGCGTTTTCGACCCTCGAAAACGGAGACTTTTGGAAACGCCGAAGACCCTGTTTTAGTTTGAAAACTCTGGGCTTGCGTTTCAGTGTAAACAGACCAAAATGAAGATTTTTGAAAACGAAGGCGTGGCTACCCACGTCCCTGCTTCCTCAAGCCCCTACCATATGACCGTTTACACTACCTTGATCGTATACACAACAACACGGAGACTGAACACAAGCTTTTCTGGCTTTGTTGTCATTCTTAGCAGCCATTGTGCAGTGAAATTCTGTATTTTATAATACTGCAGCTGCCAACATGCGCAAGAGGCGAGCTATGATTAGAGCAATCGGCAACAAATCTAATTTCAAGCAGCAGAAGCCCTACATGGAACGCCGGTTTGTTGTGCCTGCCTAGCAACCAACTTCCTGTTTACACTTGTATGCGCATGCCCAGTGTGCATGAATGGTCATGTGACATGCGTTTTCGGTCGTGTAGTGTGGAGGGAGATCGTTTCTGAAACATAGCGGAAACGCCAGTGTGGACGAGGATTGTTTTCATTTTAAAACGCCGTTTTAAACCAGAAACGCACTAGTGTAAACAGGGCCTGAGGGCAATTTGCATGATTTCATTGCTCGAGGGAACAATAGATGAAATATGTGGCACCTTGAATTAGCTGCTTGCTAACTGTATGAGTGTTCTTGAGATTTTTCCAGCAATATTGCGTGGTATTATGATACTACTCAGTGTCGTGATGCTTCAGCTGGTATAGTATCGTAAGATATGTTTACTGGTATCGTGACAACCCTAGTACGTATAGTAGTCAGTGATTAAGCCACAATATCCTGGCCTCTGATGTTTTAGGATGTAAAAAAACACTATACACTTTATGGAGTACACACTTGCTACACCTATTCTACCTCATTGGCCCTGCAATCCAATTAACCATTTATCATATTAATTGTTCATCCCAGCAGCCCTTGAGTGCTTTTGCATGCACACACACACACACATACACACACACACACACACACACCTCGATGCACATCCTTATTTTTTGGAGTTGTGTGTTGCGACACAAATAGATCAGACCACACAAAGGGCAAAGGGAAAGCACGCTGTGCTGACGACACACTCGTTTAATGGAGCCTTCATTTATGGCAGTGTTTCATTAATAGACTTTTTTTAAACAAATAGAATGAAACCCTCTGTGCCGGTCAAAAGAGGCGCCAAGAGCCTTTTCATTTGAACATTTTTCTCATTTCTCTCTGCATAATGTGCGGAATTAATGATAATTCTTCTATGTGTGGGGGGGTGTGTGTGTGTGTGTGGGTGTATATGAATTCACAGGCATAAGAGAAAAAAAGGCAATCATTGAGAAATATCAGCAGCTCAAAATAGCTCAAATTTTGGTAATATAAGCCAGGATTAACTGTCACTGAGCACCAGGATGAGACGTATAACCCACTGTAACCTGTATAACCCAAGAGTATAGGTCAGAAGAACCTAGCATGGGTTTAGAGTATATATGCACCAATAGTGACATTGAATATCATGATTACTTCTTGTTTGTTTGTTTTGTCTTGATTCCTACTGTACTAGTATACAAATGGAAATATTTTAATATTAAATGAACCTTGGTAGCGTCTCCGTCGAGGTTTTACTGCATCACCTTCATCACACTGTGTTCTAGTGCACTGTGTGTGACATTTGTGTAGTCACAATCGCTCACAAGCATCACACCTTAAATAAAGACAGACAGTGAGCTGACTAACATAGCAAGCTGACTAATGCAACCTAGCAAGTTACTACCTGTCAGGATTTCTACCTGGGTAGGGGATTAAGGGGAAGTGGAGATAATCTGAAGTGTCCACAATAACAATAGTACAACAGTGTTTTACTTGCTAAATGTAAAGTGTCCCTGAAATCCATCCATCCATCCATCCATTTTCTGTACCGCGTATCCTACACAGGGTCGTGGGGGAACCTGGAGCCTATCCCAAGGAACTCAGGGCATGAGGTGGGGAACATCCTGGACGTGGTGCCAGCATATCGCAGGGCACAATCTCACACACACACACACACACACACACACCACAGATAATTTGGAAATGCCAGTCAGCCTACAGAGCATGTCTTTGGATTGGGGGAGGAAACCGTAGTACCCGGAGGAAACCCCTGGAGGAAGCACGGAGGCAACAAAATTCACACACACAGGGCAGAGATGTGATTCGAGCCCCCAACCCTGGAGGTACGAAGCAAACATGTTAACCACTAAGCCACCGTGTGCCTGTCCCTGGACACAAAATTTTAAAAAGTTTTGGAGATTCTCATTGTAATTTTATAGCGTGGCACTTCCGGGAAAAGCAGATTTTTTTTTTTGATGATTCATATTTCTGCAAATCTTCATGTTTGTCCAAATAAATGCTCTCTAGAGCCATAAATGTCCTGCCCCTGAAGGCATGGCTTGTTCTACAGTAGTAGCTTGTTAGCAGTAAACAAGGTTTGGCAGTAAACAAGGCTGTGTGTCTTCCTGCACACTTTTCCCTTTTCCAATCATCCCTTGGCTGAGAAAAAAAAAAACCCATTGAGTTTATTCCTTTTGAAGAGGAAGGACTTTGTACAAGGTGTGTGACAGCACTTTTCCGATAAGTGTTTCACCAGCACTATGGTGGAATGCTGGAATATGTCCGTTCCTCAGACTGAGCGGGAATGCAATTCTGTCTTTATACACCGTCTGTGCTTCTTCGTCAGTAAGAGTAAGTAAAAGCCTTTCTTTGCTCCCCTCCATATTTAGCTAGCTTTCTAATCTACTGTTAGGGTTGTTTACATTCAGCAGGGGTGTGGCATATCTCCAGTACTGTTGGCTGTTGCGTAAGTCAGTCAAGCACTTCCTGTTTCTGAAGGAAATACATCAGCGTACAGAATCAAATCGCAGCAAAGAAGCTATGTCATGGCAACATGAAAGTAAGCCAAATGGAACATATAACTGGGACAGCTGGTATAAATGAGCTAGCATGTTTAAAAATCATGAATAATAATAATAATTAAAAAAAAAATAGCTGACTAATACCACATGACCTTCATGTAAGCACATGTGTGATTTTGCCAATGAGCACTATCTATGATGTCAGGTCTAGTTTGACAGGGAAGATGACCATGTGTTTACATACACTTCTTAATAATAATAATAATAATAATAATAATATTAATAATAATAATAATAATACATTCTAATCTGGGTGGGCACAGTGGCTTAGAAGTTAGCAGGTTTGCCTTGCACCTCCAGGGTGGAGGGTTCGATTCCTGCCTCCGCCCTGTGTGCGAGGAGTATGCATATTCTCCCTGTGGTTCAGGGGTTTTCTCCAGGTGCTCCAGTTTCCTCCCTCAGTCCAAAGACATGCGTTGTAGGCTGATTGGCATTTCCAAATTGTCTGTAGAGTGTGGGTGTGGGAGCATGTGTGTGATTATGCCCTGCAATGGGTTGGCACCCCTTCCAGGGTGTCCCCCACCTTGTGCCCCGAGTCCCCTGGGATAGGCTCCAGGCTGCCCCGCGACTATGAAGGATAAGCGGTACAGAAAATGAATGGATATATGGATCGATGGATCTGCTGGTGTGTCTTAAACATTTGTGAATTGTGTAAGTCAAGTGGGTTTGGGGGAACAAATCCTGCCTCTGCCCTATGTGCGTGGAGTTTGCGTGTTCTCCCCATGCACTGCGGGTTTACCTCCATGTACTCCGGTTTCCTCCCCCAGTCCAAAGGCTGTAGGCTGATTAGCGTTTATAAATTGTATGCAGTGTGTGAATGTGTGTGTGATATGCCCTGCGATAGTAAATGGTAAATGGTCTGCACTTATATAGCACCTTGTAACCTTAGCGGTTCTACAACGCTCTTTACCCATTCACACACACACACACACACATACATACACACACACACTCAAACACACACACACCAGTGACAGCAGCGCTGCCATGCAAGGTGCTAGCCTGCAACTTTGGGTTCAGTGTCTTGTCCAAGGACACTTTGGCATGTGGAGTCATGTAGGCCGGGAATCGAACCACCAACCCTGCGATTAGTGGACAACCCGCTCTACCACCTGGAGCCTATCCCCACAGCCGCCCCAGTGGGTTGGTACACTACCCAGGGTGTCCCCTGCCTTGTGCCCCGAGTTCCCTGAGATAGGCTCCAGACTCCCCATGACTGTGAAGGATAAGCGGTATGGTAAAATATAAATATAAGTCATAATTAAAGTTATAATCATAATTTTAGCCCAATAATCCGGTTATTCAGTGAGTGTGTAACGTTAATCTGATATCTTTTGTCTTTCTATATATGAGCATACATGCAAATGACTGCAGATAGTGAAAAAGCTTGTCTCCATCTGTCAGTCAAAATAGAGACGGCTTAAAGAAGGACAACATTACGTGCAGTTCCCAAATAATTTTCCAGTAAAGTGCTTTGAGAGTGACACACTGGCATCCAGTGACCACAAGTGAGTGAAATGTGCTTCCAACCAAGCAGCATGACATAGTCTACACAACTTTATGAATTAAAAATGTATTTTATGCATGTTGAGGAATTAAAAGTCTGTAGGATTTATTAGCATTCACTTATTTATCGCAGGGTAATTCGCTACTTGACTGATAAAATTGTTTTGTATACTCCTTGTTACTGCATCCAAGCTACCTAGTAAAAAGTACTGGCCACTGATGCTACTAATCTGGGATGAGTTTCCCAAAAGCATCGCAGCACAAACATAATTGTTAGATGATAGAGTGAGCATCGCATTGAACACTCTCTCTCCCAGTTGAAACATTCTTAACTTTTGCAATGCTTTTAGGAATCTCAACCCTGATTATTCCGTAATGGCACATACCCATTTTCTACATTATGGCATGCCAAATTAGGCAGGTATTTTGTAGATGTAAACACACTCACCGTTAGCTCACATACCTCCTTGCCTTATGCTTGACATCTGTACTGGTCTGAGCAGGTTCAATGCTGTATTAGCACACTGCTTTGATAAAAATTGTAGGAGTTCATTAGTATTATATTGCCATTTTATAACACACTAAGCAAGAGTCACAATTTCGTTGCATTTACAAACACAGACACACTGGTTGTAGTAGTGTGTGTTTCAGGATCCTGTTCTTATAATAATACACTGATTCTGCTTTAAACGTGTTTTTAACAGGGAAAGTGTATAGTGTTCCTTAATAGTGTATGGTGTTGTGTGTGTGTGTGTGTGTGTGTGTGTGTGTGTATGTGGACCCTTTGTGAGTGTCTATGTGAAAGAGATTACAAATGAAGTTTAATTTGCTGTACGTGCTAGTTTGTATAAGTGAGATTGAGAATGTACTTATAGTATAGTGATAGATTTGTATGTGTTTGTGAGGTTGTGTGTATGTGTGTGTGTGTGTGTGTGTGTGTGTGTGTGGTTGCAAATGTATGTATGTGCATTTATGTGTGTGTGTGGGGGGGGTTGTAGCATAGAGTTCTGTATGTGTTAGTGGTGTGTGTGTGTATTTGTGTGTGTGTGGGGGGTGGGGGGGGGTTGTAGCATAGAGTTCTGTATGTGTTAGTGGTGTGTGTGTGTGTGTGGTGGTGGGGTTTGTAGCATAGAGTTCTGTATGTGTTAGTGGTGTGTGTGTGTGTGTGTGTGGGTGT
>JANDJT010000167.1:8828285-8841701 GCA_024331685.1 Stegophilus panzeri | reverse complement strand
GTATAGAGTTCTGTATGTGTTAGTGGTGTGTGTGTGTGTGTGTGTGGTGGGGGGGTTTGTAGCATAGAGTTCTGTATGTGTTAGTGGTGTGTGTGTGTGTATGGGTGTGGGTGTGTATTATATTGCATATGAGTGTATGAGAGATTGTTTTGGCCATGTGTGTGTTTGGGTGCATGCATGTATGCTTGTGTGTATGCGTCTTTGTGTATGTATATGTGCATGTGTGTGTTTGGGTGCATTTGTGTGTATGCATTTAAAAATAATAATAATAATAATAATAATAATAATAATAATAATAATAATCCCTTAGATTTATATAGTGCTTTTCTAGACACTCAAAGTACTTTACATTGTATGAGGTTTGTGTGTGTGTGTGTGTGTGTGTGTGTGTGTGTGTGTGGAGGAGTAGCATCCACCTGGATGATGTGATGGCAGCGTTAGTGCGCCAGAACGCCCACCACACACCAGCTATTAGTGGAGAGGAGAGAGTGATGTAGCCAATTCAGCGATGGAGATTATTAGGGGGCCATGATAGATAAGGGCCAAGGGGGGAATTTCACCAGGACTATAGGGGTTATACCCCTACTCTTTATGAGAAGTGTCCTGGGATTTTTACTAACCACTGAGAGTCAGGACCTCGGTTTAACGTCTCACCCAAAAGACGGTACAACGAAAGACGTGCATTTGTGTGTTTGTTTTGTTTGTGTATGTGAGTGCGCATGTGTGTATGTCTGTGCACGCATGTGTATGTTAGTTTTATGTGTGAGTGAGTGTGTGTTTATATGTGTGTGTTTGTGTGTTTGGTTGCACACACATGTATGTGCATTTGTGTGGGTGTGTATTGTATCTCTGCATGTGAGTGTATGAGAGGTTTTTTGTTCATGTGCATTTTTGTGTATATGTTCTGTGTGTGTGTGTGTGTGTGTGTGTGTGTGTGTGTGTGTGTTTGGGTGCCTGCATGTGTGTATGCATGTGCATTTGTGTTGTGTGTGTTTGTGTATATGAGTATGCATGTGTGTGTGAAATATATATATGTGTATGTATGTATATATGTGTGTGTGAGCGAGTGTGAGTGTGTGTTTACATATGTATATATTTGTGTGTGTGTGTGTATGTATATATGTGTGTATATTTTCTGTGTGTGTGTGTGTGTGTGTGTGTGTGTAGATTGTGTGTGTGTGTGTGTGTGTGTGTGTAGATTGTGTGTATGTGTGTAGATTGTGTGTGTGTATGTGTGTAGATTTTCTGTGTATGTGTGTAGATTGTGTATGTATGTAGATTTTCTGTGTGTATATGTGTTTGTGTGTAAGAGTGTGTTTGTGTGTGTTTATGTGTGTGTTTGTGTTTGTTTATATGTGTGTGTGTGTTTGTGTGTGTTTATATGTGTGTATTTGTGTGTGTTTATATGTGTGTGTTTGTGTGTTTATGTGTGTGTTTGTAAGTGTGTGTTTATATGTGTGTGTAAGTGTGTGTTTATGTGTGTGCGTGTGTCTGTGTGTGTGTGCGTGCGTGCGTGTGTGTGTGCGCGTGTGTGTGTATGTATGTGTGTGCGTGCGTGTGTGTGTGAGTATGTGTGTGCGTGCGCGCGTGTGTGTGTGCTTGTGTGCGTGCGTGTGTGTGCGCGCGCGTGTGCGTGCGTGTGTGCGTGCGTGTGTGCGCGGGTGTGTGCGTGTGCGTGCATGCGTGTGTGTGTGTGTGTGCGTGGGGGCGTGTGTGTGTGTGTGTGGGAGTGTGTGTGTGCGGGTGTGTGCGGGTGTGTGCGTGGGTGCGTGTTTGTGTGTGTGTGCGTGCGTGTGTGTGTGCGTGCGTGTGTGCGTGTGTGCGCGTGTGTGTGCGCGTGTGTGTGTGCGTGTGTGTGTGCGTGTGTGTGTGTCTTCTGAGGGCGTGGGTATGCTGTTTGAAGCGGGTGGTTAAGCTGTTAGCCTCAGATGAATGCAGGGGGAGCTCAGTCTCCTCTTTGAAGTGTGACAGGAGGAGGGGGATGTTACCACGCCCACCAGGAGGGGCCTGCAGAGAGGGAGAAACTTTCGCCCTGTTTTTGTGAGGAACACTAGAGGTCCAGCTTGAGTCTCAGATGCTCTGTTTTAATTCTTACACTAATTATTCACCGGTCCTACAGCAATGCCAGCGCTTCCTGCTCCCTGCTCCGCTTTACACTGTGATGCAGTGCACAGGCTGGAAAGAGTAACAGAACACACACAGACACACACACACACACACACTAATGTACTCATGATGCCACTACACACCATTGCTTAGGATTTTTTTAAAGTATGAATGAAATCATGTCTGTACAGTTTCTGGTGTTTATGCTTACCTTTGTGTCAGTGAGGGCTGAATGGGGGAACTCCCTTTTCACTCAGACCTCCCAATGTGTGTGTCTCTCCCTTTCCACACACACACACACACACACACTCCGAGGCATGCTAGGTCGTGTCTGGGACCCACCTCAAAGGGAAATGGAGGCCCAGGTGTGCAGCAGGGGTTGGGGACTGGGACGGGTTCAGACAGGCCTCGTCCCAATCCACTGACAGGCGAAGACACTGCCTTGTTCTTCCTCGACAGACTGAGCGGAAGGCTCGGTTAAAAGATATCTGTTTTCATGTGAGTTGCTGTCTGCTCCTCTTTCATTTTTATTCTTCTTCCTTTCTGTTTTTCCGTGTGCCCTTTTCTTTCTTCCCTCCTTTGTCTTTCTGTCTGTCTTTCTTTATGGAAAATATCTACATTTGGATTAATTTCTCAAAAGTGTTGTATAAATAGAGTTGAATCCCACATGAATCCCAGGTTGGTAACTGTCTCAAATGGTGTACAAAATTGTTATACACTACATACAGTACTATATACGGTATACACACACACACACACACACACACACACAGTGAACAAAATTACAGGAAAAACCAACATAACGTGTCTTAGTGAGGTGTTGGTCCACTACGAGCCGTCAGACCAGCTTCAGTGTGTCTCAGTGTACAGGTCTGTAACTGTAACTAGGGGGAGGAACTCAACATGTTTCATTCACAAACACAGTCTTTCTGAAGAGTCACTAAGGTGAATGATTCAGTATTGGTCACTGTGAGTCATTAGTTTTGTTCCGTTTCTGTTGAGGGCTTCACAGTTGCAAACCGCGTAATTGAAACACACAAGTTTCAAATATATGTTTATTTGTAAGTGGCTTTAAAAAAAATTCTTGTATTGTGTGATTTGTATTTTCAATCAAATATATGCTAAACCTTACCCTTAACCCTGACCCTGGAGCCGGTGAATCCTTTTTTGTTGTTCATTGGGCCAGTGTTTGAATCAGGTAACCTTTAAGTCAGTACTTTTTAAAAACATTATTATGTTTTTATCTGCTGGTGTGTGGGGGCATGGTGGCTTAGGCCCTGTTTACACTAGTGCGTTTCTGGTTTAAAACGGCGTTTTAAAATGAAAACGATCCTCGTCCACACTGGCGTTTCCGCTATGTTTCAAAAACGATCTCCATCCACACTACACGACCGAAAACGCATGTCACATGACCATTCATGCACACTGGGCATGCGTATACAAGTGTAAACAGGAAGTTGGTTGCTAGGCAGGCACAACAAACCGGCGTTCCATGTAGGGCTTCTGCTGCTTGAAATTAGATTTGTTGCCGATTGCTCTAATCATAGCTCGCCTCTTGCGCATGTTGGCAGCTGCAGTATTATAAAATACAGAATTTCACTGCACAATGGCTGCTAAGAATGACAACAAAGCCAGAAAAGCTTGTGTTCAGTCTCCGTGTTGTTGTGTATATGATCAATGTAGCGTAACGGTCATATGGTAGAGACTTGACAAATCAGGGAAGGATATGCAATGATCCAGAAGACCCCAATCAGGGGGCGAATGTGGGTAGCCACGCCTTCGTTTTCAAAAGTCTTCGTTTTGGTCTGTTTACACTGAAACACGAGCCCAGAGTTTACAAACTAAAACGGGGTCTTCGGCGTTTCCGAAAAGTCTCCGTTTTCCGGGGTCGAAAACGCCCGAGTAGTGTAAACGACAGGCATAACCGTAGCCAAAGTTATACGTTTTAAAATAAAAACACACTAGTGTAAACAGGGCCTAGTGGTTAGCCTCACATCTCTGGCATTGGGGGTTTGAATCCAGTCTCTGCCCCCTTTGTTGTGTGAAGTTTGCATGCTCTCCCCGTGCTTCAGGGGTTTCCTCCCCCAGTTCAAAAACATGCGTTGTTAGTTGATTGGCATTTCCAAATTGTCCATAGTGTATGATTGGGTGTGTGTGTATGTGTGATTGTGCCCTGCGATGGGATGGCACCCCATCTAGGGTGTCCTCCGCCTCGTGCCCCGAGTTCCCTGAGATAGGATCCAGGCTCCCCACAACCCTGTGTAGGAGAAGCAGTACAGAAAATGGATGGATGGATAGATGGATCTGCCGCTGTGTCTTAACCATCTGCAGGCTGGGGGTTGGGGTTAGGGGATTGAATCCCGCCTCCGCCCTGTGTACACAGCATTTGCATGTTCTCCCCATGCTTCAGGGATTCCTCTGTGTATTCTGGTTTCCTTCCTCAGTACAAAGACACGTGTTGTAGGCTGATTGGCATCTCTAACTTGTCTGTAGTGTGTGCGATTGTGCCCTGCGATGGGCTGGCACCCCATCCAGGATGTTCCCCACCTTGTGCCCCAAGTTCCATGGGATAGGCTCCAGGGTCCAGGCTCCCTGCGACCCTGTGTAGGAGAAGAAAATGGATGGACAGATTTGTGCAAGTCGTATTCACTGCTCTCTTCAGTGGATCCATGAATAAATGAGTTCATAAATGAGTCTCGTTTGGAACACCGTTCTTCCAAAAGATATTCCCTTAGTTAATGATCAATTGGGTTGATATTTGGTGATATTAATGCATGTATTTTACATCATTTTCGTACTACCTGAACCATTTAGTGAGTCCTCGTGCGCTGTGGAAGGGGGTGGATCATCCTGGAAAAGAGCACTCCCATCAGGATAGAAATGTTTCATCATAGGATAAAGAAGATCAGAGTCAGAATACAAAATGTACTGATGTATAGGTGTTCGAGAACTTAGAGTATGCCATGCATGAAATCCCACAATGCAGTGGAGTGGTTATTGTCCGCTGTAGCCTAGAGGATGCAGAGACACAAACTTTGGACACAGGGTGTCACTTGGCGAAGTCTTGAAGTGGGTCTTCTTTTTGCAATCTGGTGGTTTTGTGTGCATAGTTGTAGTTATAATAAACATTTGCACAGTATCATTTTTAAAATGTGCTTTCTGTACTGAATCAAGCTGGAATGTGAGAGCAGGGTTTCACAGAGACTCGTTCTTGGATGTACTAATACAAACCAGCCAAAACACTTATTCGCTCAAAGCTGAGGTCTGTTCACATGGGCATATAGGATAAACCCTCTTTGTACATTGATTTTATTGATTTTTAAAATGCACCTATGAACCTAATAAAGTAAAACTATAGCTGCGTGTTTACATGTATGTTTTATTCATGTTGATCTATATTCACCAGTAAATAACATACTTTGTTTTTCACTGCCTCATGATATATATATATAATGTGTGTGTGTGTGTGTGTGTTTATACACTTGGGGGAAGTTGTGACTTAGGTGTCTTCACTGAGAGATTTATGATGCTGTCTTCTACTGACCATTACACACTCTCTCTCTCTCTCTCTCTCTCTCTCTCTCTAGGAGGTGTGATGGGATTCTGTTTCCAACTGTCAAAACAGCAAAGCGTCAAATGGGGACTTTTGTGCTATTATTTAACACATTGCTTATATACATAAAATGAAGCCATTAAAAATCCCAAATACCTAGGATTAGGATTAGAATGCAAAAATAACTAACATTTCTTAATTTTAATGCCAGGCAAATCAATTTCACACAGGCATCTATGAAACTGAGGAGCGAATCATGCTGTTCATTTTGGAGTCTGGAGCAAATAACTGTGGACCTGTTGGTTTTGCACAGAGCTCAGTTGATACACACACATGCACAGCACCTCGAAGAACACCACACATCATTTCCATTAATGTGACCCAGTGATCACCAACTAACCAGAAACATGGGGCAGCTGTGGCTCAGGAGGTAGAGCAGGTTCTCCACTAATCGTAGGGGCGGCGGTTCGATTCCTGGCCCACATGACTCCACATGTCGATGTGTCCTTGGGCCAGACACTGAACCCCAAGTTGCTCCCAATGGAAAGTTAGCGCCTTTCATGGCAGCTCTGCTACCATTGGTGTGTGTGAATGGGTGAATGAGACTCAGTGTAAAGCGCTTTGGATAAAAGCGCTATATAAGTGCGCAATTTACATTCATGTGCCTCCACTGTTAGCCTTACCCATAATACACATATTATTAGTCAAAATTAGGTCAGTACTGGTCTACCTAAATCTAATCTAACCCAAAGTCTGATTTTGCATGAACGAAGTTGAAATGTAACCCTAAACCTAGTGTTAGCATTTCATGCAAACTGAGTTGTTATGAATTTGTGATTGTGAAACCATGTTGCAGTCCCTGATTGTAGAATTTAACCGAAAATCAAGCAAACTCTGCAGTATTCGGAGGAGCTTTTTCCGCAGATTTAGGCCAAGACACATCACGTGACGTCATCACAACACGCATTCAGCCAGAGCCCTCTTTTATTCAAATGAATCGAGCATGAGTACATCTAAAAGGTCTCATTTACCAACAAACATTACTGGGAAAGAATTTCATGCGATTACAATTATGCCAATTCAAGTAGTTTTCCACAAAAAAATTTAAAAATCACAAAAAACTCGCAAATTTTGAGAAAGCCACAGCAAAATCAAGCATTTTTGGCCGCAACAATCACAAAAAAGAAATCCTGTGAAATCCTGTATGGACTGATGTTGAAATTGTGTCCATATGAAGACAAACTATTTCTAAAATCATTCTATTGTATGTCCTATGAATGTCTTAACAGAGATATTTTTTATTTTTAAAACTCTTAAACAAACAAAAATCTGTGCTCACTGCAGACAAAGACTGAACTACCATGTCCAACCAATAGTTTAGAATTTACAACAATTTCTGGCCTTGTGTGATTGGAGAGTTGTAGTTAGTGTTACTAACTACAACACTGAAATAAATAAACATAAATAAACAAACACCCAAATGGCAAGAAGTCATGCTAACAATTTCTTGATAGGCCCTGTCCTAAATAGCACCTCAGCCCTTAAGTCCTCATCCAATCCCCCACTTTGGTGACATTGCTAAGGTATGGATCTACGGTGCAGGAGTGATCAAGAGGGCTGGGATGCAGTCCTGAGTTTTTGTCCTTCATCTCATTATGCTTGTGTTCACTGTGCTTTCGCGATGACTCTCCTTTCAGTGACACCTGCGAAGAATCATGTTACTCAAATTGCATAAGATCGTACTGACAAATTTAAATGGCAGAAATAACTGATTACACACAGATTACACCTATGTGAATACCACAATGCCACATGTGCACCATCTGGGACAGGGTCGGTATCACGAACCCACAATACACTGCAGACATTCTTAACACTGAAAGATGGTACAAGTCAGAAGGTGGTTTATAAATAGCGCTTAAGTGATTTTGTAATAAAATGATGTGTAAAGTCAGCTACATAAGCTGTAACGTGTGTTTAGCATCCATACGCTCAGAATGCATTGTGATCTGAGTTGTTTTCTATGGAAGTATATCTCACATGCTAGTTAGCTGATCAGCTGCAGGCTGTTCTTGACTGTCCTTTCATTTCATTTCATCATCCCACAGACGCTCGATCAGATCGAGATCTCGGGAATTTGGAGGCCGAGTCAACACCTTGAACTCTTTGTCATGTTCCTCAAACCATTCCTGAACAATTTTTGCAGTGTGGCAGGGAGCAGTATCCTGCTGAAAGAGGCCACTGCCGTTAGGGAATACTGTTGCCATGAAGTGGTGTACTCGGTTTGCAACACTGTTTAGGTAGGTGTTACGTGTCAAAGTAACATCTACATGAATGCCAGGACCCAAGGTTTCCCATCAGAACAATGCCCAGAGCATCACACTTCCTCCGCCGGCTTCCCATAGTGCATCCTGGTGCCATCTCTTCCCCAGGTAAGTAACACACAGTGACCCAGCTGTCCACATGATGTAAAAGAATGTGATTCACCATACCAGGCCACCTTCTTCCATTGCTCCATGATCCAGTTCTGATGCTCACAGGCTCATTGTAGGCGCTTTCAGCGGTGGACAGGCGGTGGTCAGCATGGGCATTCTGACCGGTCTGCGGCTACGCAGCCCCATACCCAGCAAGCTGCCATGCACTGTGTGTTCTGAAACCTTTCTCTCATAGTCAGCATTAACATTTTCAGCAATATGTGCTCTTCTGTGGGATCGGACCAGAAAAATCTGCTTTCACTTCACCTGTTATCGTTCCTTAGACCACTTTTGGTAGGTATTAACCACTGTATACCGGGAATACCTCACAAGACCTGCTGTTTTGGAGATGCTCTGATCCAGTCATCTAGCCATCACAATTTGGCCCTTGTCAAAGTCATTCAGATCCTTACGCTTTCCTGCTTTCAACACATCAAACTCAAGAACTGACTGTTGACTTACTGCCTAATATATCCCACCCCTTGACAGGTACCACTGTAACGAGATAATCAAAGTTATTCACTTCACCTGTCAGTGGTTTTAATGTTATGGCTGATTGGTGTATATGCTATGCACTATTCCTAAACACATCTATGTCTTCTGTCAAACACTAGTGTTTGGGATACACTTAGCTAATGGCTAAAAACAAATGGGCTAAGACAGAACATGCCATAGACATGTGTATTTTTGCAAATAACTATCTGTTACATTATTTAAAAAAGAAAACAAGAGTATGAAAGCTGGCAATTCAGCATGTAAGAAGTTGGAAATGAAGAAGCTCCCTCAGTAATGTGTGTGTGTGTGTGTGTGTGTGTGTGTGTGAGTGTATGTATGTGAGAGAGAGAGAAAGAGAGAAATTTTAAGAGGGGGCAGGTCTCATTAATCCATTTTACAGCTCTGAGATGAGGGGAGATGCAGCAGCAAACCTGATTTAATGCCTGCGTGGTTGTGGAAGTGATAAAATATGGTTACCGTCCCAACCACATGTAAATCTCTCCACTTACACACACATACGCTTACAGAAACACACTTAGGAATACTGTCATAATTTAACCCCAGACAGGGCAAGAAGTGAAGAAGTGAGAAGTGAATATCGATTGAATTTTGATCAGAAATTGTAACGCTTGCTCACAGTTTTTTTTTTTTTTTTTTTTTTTTTAAATAATCACATCACCAGCACCACTCACTGACTTTCCCCACCATTTCCCCTTGAGAGAATCACAGTCACAATATTAAGGGCAGTTCCATTACTTTATAGGCTAAAGTAAAGTTGACTAAGTGAGGCCTTGGAATCCCTGCAGCTCGGGCTTAACTATTAGAGCAGAATTTGACAAAAGGCATTGACAGTTCAAGATCAATGGCAATGATTTTTTCCCCAGTCTTCAGCTGTTCAGTTTCAGTGAACCTGTGCTCACTGTAGCCTCCGATTCCTGTTCTCGGCTGAGAACTAGAACCCTGTCTAGTCTTCTGCTGTTGTAGCGCACCGCAAGGTTCTGTGTATTGTGAGTTCTGAGACGCTTTTCTGCTCACCACAGCTTTGAGTAGCAACTTATTTTGTAGCCTTCCTGTCAGTTTAAATGAGTGGTACCATTCTTCACCTCTCTCAACAACAAGGCATTTCCGCCCTCTGAACTGCAACTCAATGGATGTTTTTTCTGTGTAAACTGTGGAGGCTGTTGTGCGTGAAAATCCCAGGAGATCAGCTGCTTAAGAAATACTCAAACCGGCCCATCTGCACCTGCAAGATCACATTTTTCCCCAACTGTGATGTTTGATGTGAACATTTACTGAAGATGTTGACCTGTATCTTCATGATTTCATGCACTGCTTTGCTGCAACGTGATTGGCTTATTAGATAGTTGCATGAATGAGCAAGTGTACATGTGTTCCTAATAAATTGGCTGGTGAGTGTATGAATTGAGTTTGTCGTTTTTATTTTTTAGCATGTTTAGTCCAAAGAGCACATACTGGACACAATCATTGTAATTATAATACATTTTTTGTTTTTACAAAAATTGAACACACTGATATTTGTGTTAAATATGAGTAACACAAAATGTGTTAATTATAAGTAGATACACAGCGAGTGTTGATTTGAACACATTTGTTTAGAGAGTACACAGAATTAAAACAGGAAGGATGTCTTAAGAACATTTGGGTAAGGTTCCCTCTGTTTCAAGGTTCTCTCCAGCAAGCACTTTATCCTGATAACGGTGCTGGTGGATTCCGAGCCTATTGGATGGGATGCCAGTCCAGTGCAGGGCACCATGCACATACATTCACACACTCGTTCACACCAACAGTCTATTAAGTATTGGCAGTCCACCTACTGGCATGTTTTTATGGGATGCGAAGAAACCAGAGAACCTGGAGATAGTAACTCGAACTCAGGATCCTTGGAGAATCATTGTGACCTTCTCTTCTGAATTCAAAACACAAACTGTTCAGTAAATACTATATGTGTACAAGTATGTATCACAAATATTTTTCTTCAGTGACCTTTGTTACCATACCTTATGGTAGGAGGTCTTATAATATCATCTGTTTACTTGGACAACATCTTCAGTGCCAGATGTGGGAAGATGTGTGGATGCTTTGTGCACAAAACCATGTTAAACCTTCAGCATAAGAACGTACGGAAGTACAAAGGTTCAAAACTGTACAACAGTGTTAGGCACCCTAAATTCATAATTAATTCATTTTTTTGGTAAAGAAATTAAACATGGTTAGCACGTTTACCTGGTTTGGGGTTGGAATCCAGTCTCCACCCTGTGTGTGCAGAGTTTGCGTGTTCTCCCCATGCGTTAGGAGCTCCCTCCGGGTACTCTGGTTTCCTCCCCCAGTCCCCAGTCCAAAGACATGCATTGTAGACTGGTTGGCATTTCCAAATTGTCCATACTGTGTGAATGTGTGTGTGATTGTGCCCAGTTATGGGTTGGTACCCTGTCCAGGGTGTCCCCCACCTTGTGCCCCGAGTCCCCTGGGATAGACTCCAGGCTCCCTGCAACCCTGTGTAGGATAAGCCAGTGCAAGATTTTGCGATTTTGCAATCGCAGAAATTAACGCAAAATAAAGCGTACTCCGCAATATTCAGACGGGCTTACATTTTTTCAAAATTACTGCGGATTTTGCACACATTTGGGCTAAGATGTATCATGTGATGTCATCACGACGCGCATTCAGCCAAAGCCCTCTTTGATTCAGTTGTGTCGAGCATGAGTACATCTGAAAGGTCTAATTTACCAACAAACATCATCTGTGAAAGAATGTGCAATTGCAATTTTGCCAATTCAAGCAGTTTTCCGGAAACAAAGCACAAAAAAACTCCGCAAATTGTATTGCAAATTTTGAAAAAAGCTGCAGCAAATTCAAGTGTTTTTTGGCTGCAACAATCACCAAAAACTCCACGCAATCCTGTAGGGATTGATAAGCGGTATGGAACATGGATGGAATGGGAGGAATGGTCCAGAGAGCTTTTTTATTTTGTTAAGGAGGATATTATGATATAAAAAAAATCAATTGGGAAGATATTAAGAGCATTTGAGTTGAAAACATTGAAGCTATGTGGAATTTCTTGATAGAAACAGAAGCAAGTCTGCACGGCAATCTAGGTAAAATTTTCTGAAAAAACCTAGCAACTGATTTAATTCTAAAACCATAGAGAATTTATTCAGGTTTATACAATAGATAAACTGTCGTCACACCAAATGTGGATCTGATTTAGTTTTTACTTCTGAACGAATATTCATAATACATTTTTGACATGTAGAAACTTTCATTATTTTTGTCTTCATTCCCCAGATTTTCTTTACACACGGTCTGTACTGTATGTCATAGAGATCTGAGCAGAATAAACTTATGGTAGAGAACAACAGGACCTAGAGAAATGTACCACCCACAGTAATGGTATAAATTAACCACAATATCTGAGCAAACTCACACAACCAGTACTATCCTCACACTGGCACTTCAGGACTGATGCAGAGGAAATTCTGCAGGATTTGAATCTGAAACATTGCAGTTGTGAAATGCTCTTTGTTGCCAAAATTGCAAAACAATATCTTAATAAATTGGATGTGTTTTGTGTTGAAATGTAGCCAAAAACATGGAATCTTTTTGTTTTTTTTAGAGGTACTCTCACCAATTACTTTGTGAATGATCTTGCTTTCCCATTTTTCCATATGTAAATATGTGATAGCTGAAAGCTCTAGGATAGTCGAAGCTGCTTTCCAACCACCACTTGGGGGCTGCTCCTACTCGGGCCTGGAAAAAAAAAATCATTTTACCAAACTGTAATATGTTGTTTTCCCTTCCCTTATTTGTTGCTGTTATTTTCTTGGCATTTAGCTGAAGGGATGACGGTCCAGCGGTGCACAAATCAGCGTGGAACCATGGCGAGCGACGGGGTCACAAATAGGATGGGAGCCGCTAAACCGATAAGACTGCTGCTGCGGAGTGGGAACGTTCAGCGTTTTGCTTCTGCTTGTGTTCTCTCTCTCTCTCTCTCTCTCTCTCTGTTCTGTTCACTAGGTTGCTGCAGGCTTTTACATAAACCAGTTTGGAGCCTCAGTTCTCACCTCAGCACAGATGCTGTGGAGCTGAGGAAAACGTGTTAAATATTTCATTTTGCTTTTTCCTCGCACTGTCTACTTGTGACGAATTAGGGCTGTAATATGGCATTGTTTTTTTCTTCTTCACTTTGTTATGGTTGTGTAATCAAGAAATGCTTTTGCATTGATGTTCTCAGGGAAAAAATAGTAACAAAATGGTAGCGGAAGTAATGTTTTCAGCAAAAGCCATCCATCAAGTCTTATCCAGCATCTCTCAAATCTATATTTAGACCAGTGCTTTGGGTGATCCACCTAATAGTATATGGATTAACTTTTTTGTTGGTCTGTTGTCTGGATAAGACTTTTTTTCATCCCTCTCCTAGTTTGCCACTTCATGTTTTTACCAATAGAGCCCAAAGCCCAAGTTAACCTATAGTCTTTGAAGCTAGCAAATAGTTAACCTTAATCTGATATGAAGTCAAAGATAGAGTAAGCTTATGAGAAGACATATTCACAAGCTTTATAGTGTCTTCTACCTACAGACATATATGTATATACAGAGCTGTGAAAAAGTATTTGTCCCCATTCTGATTTCTTCTGTTTTTGTGTATATCTCATACTAAATTGTTTGAGAAATTAAAACAAAATATAAGATCAAACAAAGGCAACCTGAGTAAACACACAATACAGTTTTTAAATGATAATGTTATTTATTGAAGCAAAAAAGTTATCC
>JANDJT010000167.1:8805493-8824996 GCA_024331685.1 Stegophilus panzeri | reverse complement strand
AGAAATGTTGTGGAAGGACCTGAAGCAAGCAGTTCATGTGAGGAAACCCACCAACATCCCAGAGTTTAAGCTGTTCTTTACTGAGGAATGGGCTAAAATTCCTCCAAGCCGATGTGCAGGACTGATCAACAGTTACAAGAAACACTTAGTTGAAGTTATTGTTGCACAAGGGGTTCACACCTGATACTGAAAGCAAAGTTTCACATACTTTTGCCACTCAAAGATATGTAATATTGTATCATTTCCCTCAATAAATAAATGACCAAGTATAATGTATTTTGTTTCATTTGTTTAATTAGGTTGTCTTTATCTACTTTTAGGACTTGTGTGAAAATCTGATGATGTTTTAGATCATATTTATACAGATATATAAAAAATTCTAAAGGATTCAAAATCTTTCAATCACCCCTGTAAATTTGCCAATAATAAAATTGATCATGTTCAAGACTTTCTGTACGGTTTTCTATCAACCAGAACCTAAAGATCAGATCAGAAATGCACTAGATATCAACACTAACATGCCCCAAAACACTTATGGGAAATCAGTAGATAAATATATCCAGTATTATATGCTTCAGAATGTAATGCAACCTGAAAATTAGGCCCCCATGTTTTGACTGGGAAGCCGACTTCTCTCAGAAATGAAGACGACTACATTTCATCTTGTTTTTATTATTAGTTTTGTCTAATCTATACAAACCAGGACTACCAAAGAGAAAACTAGGATGTTGCAATTAGCTAATAGATCAATAACTATGGATTGTTAAGCCATATGATAGTGCTACCTTAGCCATTTATTCAAAGATTTCACACATCGCCCTGCACAGTATCTCAATGAGAAGCCTTTGAAAGTATTAATGAGTTTTTTCACTCCACTTGAGGAGGAGTGGATGTGCATGATGAATATCTCGAACAACGCAACAAACACATTAATCTCACATCTCACTCGTGCCATGTTTCTCTTTTTTGCCTTGTGCTTGTTTCATACATCTCGCTTGTCTGGTTCCTCGCATCCCTTTGCAGTGTTCCTATGCTTCAAAGAGAGACGGTTCACACTGTGGGCCATGCAATTAGGGTGCCTTCTTCTCTTCTACTTTCTCTGTCCCTCTCCCTGTTCTACCCTCTCTCTGTCTTCTTTTCTGTAACCGGCTCTCTTTTTGCTCCCCTCCATGCACCTGCTGGCCTTTCCCGCCATATTTTCTTGGATAGGTTTACAATAAAGGCAAACAGCAAAGAAGAAAGCAGATTAGATGCTCCCTTTGCAAGACAGCTGAGGGGGAGGATGTGCGTTAGAGAGAAGAGAAGCTGGAAATAGGCAGCTATATTTGGTGGTGCACCACATCATGGTGAGGATAGTAAAAGAGCAGGATGGAGAGATAGAAAGAACGTGATTGCATTTACTAGGCATGGAGACTGGGTATCAGTGTTTAGCAGCCAATGCTGGAAGCCTCAGTGATACTTTATCCCTCTCCTTCTTTGTCACTTCATGTCTTTTTCATTGCAGTCCCATGAAACATAAGATAATAAAATGATTGAACGATCATGTTGAGCAACATACTTTCCTCAGTGAAACTAGCCAACTACTACTCAGTGGTTTATGATAATTTTGCACGTTCCATTTATGAGATGTAATAGTCTATACAAATCTGAATGAGAAAATTTATTATTATGAGCAAAGGGGAATGGATTCGCTTATCACCCATTTGGAAACTCAAGTAAGATCACTACAGTAAGAAATAAAAATGATACAACTCCACTAAGACAAACACTGATTTAAACACTGAGATAAAGTCAGGGGTGGAAAATACTTGAGTAATTGTGCTTTGTTGAAATTCTTATGTATTAATTTGGCGTATTTATACTTTTCCTGGGTCTTATTAAGTACTTGCTACAAATCTCAACGGTTTCTTGATCTCTTTTCCAGTCAATGACTGTATGATATCAATAAAATGGGCGTCCACACATTTCTTTCACATTTTACTCAGTTTTAAGCATTCAGTCAAGTTCATCAGCATAGAAAAAGATCAAGAATAATTCCAATTCATCATCTGCTGTGGTTTTCGCATGCTACACAGCGTAGTTAGTGCTAGAGCTATCTGTGGAAATGCAGTGTTGAACTTGATATAATGAAGTATACAAAGTATAAGATGAGGCAAGTTCTCTGCTTTCCTAGAAGGCATGACCTCCACCAATTTGAAAATGCATGTTGAGGTAAATTTAGCTAATTTGCTAACATTAACTGGATATATTTAACTACATTAGCCGGGTTTCTTTGCTAATGCCAGGTACAACTACAACCAGTTCCAGTAACTAGTGTAATTGGCTAGATATCAAGTCAAATTCTAGCTAATGATATTTCTTAGAAGATAATGAATTTTTCTGCAAGTTTTAGATTAGTTTTCACGTGAAAACATGATATTAAGTTAATTTTGGGTAAAAACGTACTTTTTAATTTTTAATACTTGAGTACAGCCACCTTTTCTACTTTCACCTGAGTACATTTTTGGTTGGATACTTCCACTTTTAAATGATGAAAGTTAGTATTCCAGGCAAAAATGAAGTTCAGTCTGTAACAAAAGCAGTTTATATTCACTGGATATATTCCACTTTTACACACTAGACTACTCTATAGCTGTAACTAATACAATGACTAATATGTTTTACACTGTGCATTCAAGAACAAGAAATAAAACCAGCAGAAGTTACATTTTGGGGTTCTAGTTAAGAGCTGACTGGAATAATTACATTGACGACAATAAAATTGATGTCACTGTTAAATTCAACATGGAAGAACTGCGTGATTTCACCTTTAAAGCGACTGTTGACAAAAACATGAGGAAATAAAAATAATTCTGAAAAGATGTGAGCACACTTAAATCCCATAAGATCACCCCATAAGATCACCCCATAAGATCAGAACACAAACAAAAAGGCATTTTTTTTAACTGTTGCTGTTAACTGTTTGTTACTGCAAACAAATCTCAATGTTTTGGAGAAATGGAAATGTTTGTGCAGTTTTGGAGAACTGCGATAACCAAATCAACAGTGATTTGTTTTTTTCAAGCTATGCCCCCAAGTTCCATTATACTACATTCGACTTTGCTTGGAAGTGGGAAGTCAGAACGCTATTTTCAACCTCTGTGCATTCAAGCTACAAAGTTGGAGAAAAACATACAGTAGATGCCTCCATGATCATGTTTGGTTAGCAACAAGCTAGCCAGCTGACTGTGTTGAGCAATGAATATTTTCAAGATTTAACTAGCAAATATGTCTGTATGTTGATTGATCTAAAGCAACTACTTGCATATACAGCATAACTCAGCTAAAGAGCTGCTTTGTTTACTGCTGACTCTGTGTGCAGCCATCTTGATTTGACATCACATGTTGAACATGTGTAGGAACTTGGAGTTGAGAAGACCACCCCTTCCACAGTAGGAATTACGAATTAAGTGAGTTTTTCTTTGTTTTTTCCTGGTTACAAGTTGGGAAATATGAGTCACGACCTTGTGTCGAAAGCAGCAGTTGTTTCTTTCAGAGCTTGAGCAGTGTGAAATCAGTGGCTAACCTATTAGCTGTGAGCTTTGTGAGTTCAAATAAGTGATTATAAGAGAGCTTTTGAGCAAGCCCCAAATGCTTGAATTGTATACAGCATGTCCAGTACCAGCGGGAAAAGCTCTCTAGCGTACAACACATAATGTTTCATTTTAATGTGTGCCCTGTTGAACCCTTAAACCTTAACTTATTATTTAGTTAAAGCATTCTTTACTGGCAAACTGTTTACACTGACATTTTCCATAAGTTTTATTGGTTAGTTGTCTCACCCCAAAAGCATCATAAAATTACAATCATCCAAGCTGCTGGAAAGAGAGCATTCAATGTGATGCCCACTCTACCATTTAACAATGATTTTTGTGCTGTAGTTTTTTGTGAAACTTAATACTGGCTAGTTGGGTTAGGTGTGTTAAATCAGACAACTCAATAAAAATGCATGCCTACTGTCAAGAGGGGTTAACCACTCTTTACAACCATGGTGAGCAGAAAAGCCTCTCAGAACATACAACATACAGATCCTTGAGGCAGATGGGCTACAACAGCAGAAGACCACAGTGAAAACATTTATCCTGGTCAGGGTCATGGTGAATCCAGAGTCTATCCCTGGTACACTGGGTGTGAGGTGGGAATACATCCTGTACTGGAAGTTAATCTGTGGTGCAGTCTATTATGTTTTCCCCCTGTTTTACAAATAGTGTTATATACACTATATGGCCAAATGTTTGTGGACACCAAACCATCACACCCATATATGGGCCTTCTCCAAAATATTGCCACAAAGTTGAAACACACAATTGTATAGACTGTCTTTGTATATTGCTTTACAATTTCTTTTCAATGGAATTAAGAGGCCCAAACCTGTTCCAGCATGACAATACCCCTGTGCACCAAAGTGAGATCCATGAAGACATGGTTTGCCAAGGTTGGAGTGGAAGAACTTGAATTGCCTGCATAGAGCCCTGACTTCAACCCCACTGAACACCTTTGGGATGAACTAGAACGCTGACTGCACTCCAGGCCTCCTCACCCAACATCAGTGTCTGACCTCACTAACACTCTTGAGTCTGAATGAGCACAAATCCCCGAAGCCACACTCCAAAATCTAGCAGAAAGCCTTTCCAGAAGAGTGGAAGTTATTATAACAGTAAAAGAGAGAATAAATGAGTGTTATGGTCAGATGTCCGCATTTTTGGCCATATAAAGTATTTTAAGCACAACCTCACCTGGTAATAAATCATTTTAAACTTCCATACTATTATTCCATAAGAAGAATGGTATAACTAATTCAGAGTTCCTAATCTGAGCTACACTTTTATACCGCTACATTGCTATAAGGTAGGCTAATTTTATACATACTTACTAGCCCAAAATCAGAGAAAATGACATTTATACAGTGTCTTGATTAGCTATTGATTTCCCAAAATATATAATTCAGTACTTGTACTGTTACATGACATTTAATGTCATATGTGAAAATGGGAAGCTGTAAGTACAACCTGTGGCATGCCAAAAACTGTGAATTATGGTTGTTCTGGTATCATATTGTGATCATATATAATTATACCCCAGCACTGTTGAATCCTTAATTCTGATTGGCCAGAAAGTGTTCATTCATTTATTTATAACAGCAGCTCTGAGAGTGGTTCAGGCTGCAAGGTTATATTAATGTGTTTATTCTAATATGTTATCGCTGCTATAATAACAGCTTACAAAGGGGTAAGGTAATGCTCCATACAAATGGATTTATAAATGGTTGTAACAGACAGAGGTAATGCTGTACCTTTTCTGGTTTCTCAGTAACATGAGAAGCTGTATTTGATTTTTTTTTGTCATATTAACTCCAAAAGGGAGAAAAAAGAGAAGTTGAGCGAACAAATATTTATAGCTGTTATAAGAAGTTATAACAAGAACGAACTTGTTTCACAGACGTTCCACTTTATTAAATATAACTATAAATGGATAAAATGTAAATATGTTGGGGGGCATGGTGGCGTGGTGGTTAGCACTTTTGCCTTGCACCTTAAGGGTCGGGAGTTTGATTCCTGCCTCCGCCCGATGTGCGCGGAGATCGCATGTTCTCGCCGTGCTTCGGGGGTTTCTTCCGGGTACTCTGGTTTCCTCCCTCAGTCCAAAGACATGTATTGTAGGCTGATTGGCATTTCCAAATTGTGTATGATTTTGCCCTGCGATGGGTTGGCACCCCGTCCAGAGTGTCCCCTACCTTGTGCCCCGTGTCCTGTGATAGCCTTCGGTCTCCCTGCAACCCTGTGTAGGATAAGTGGTACAGAAAATGGATGGATCTATGTAAATATGTCATTTTTTAATAAATACAAAATTGTATTTTCTAGCAAGTTGCTATGGTATAAGAACACTTTAAACACTTTGAGACATGAAAGTGTTATAAAAAGTTATAAAATCACTTTGAGACATGCCGTTAGAGAAAATAATGATCTCTGGGGTGGTAAAGGCTCACATTCACATCACACCAGCCCATCATGGATTATTCTCCTATAACACCACAGCAGGCCATTGTCAGGTATTTGTAGAGGAGTAATGAAACACGAACAATACAGACAACATAAACTTAAACATAAAAGATATTAACTAGAATTTCGAGGCAGAAAGACATACATGGACTAGAGAACATAACATGACAGCGACAACGAAAGACAAAAGCTCGACATTGAGTGAGGTGCAAGACGTGACATAAATACTCATAGTTCTCATTAACCAAAACATGACACAGGTGCAAACGATCATGTGACGTGATCCGGCGAGGTGTAGTGGCTGATGGCAAACATAGTCATGCGCCCATTTTGGCGTAACCATGACAGTCATATTTTATTCATACATTGGTAATATTTTTAAATGAAGAAAGTGGCATAGTGGAAAAGAAATCTCTACGACTAGATTTACCACCTGTTCATCCTGGTAACATATTGCATGCTAAAGCTTCACTCCATAGTGTCTTGTTTGGTACAAACAAAACAGATTATGGACAAGAAACATAATATACCCTGGGAAAATAATGGAAAAAAGGCAACTCCAGTCCTGTTGATTACCATGGCTGAGGGAAGTGTCCTAGATCTGAGAGGGAAATGAAAGGGAGTGATCAAGATTAATGGGCCCCAAAAACACTGTATGCTGTTGAACGGGGAAAAGCAGACATGCGATAGGAGTGGATAAGGACAAGCCTTGGGTTTGGTCTGTCTCTTCTTGTTTTATCAGAATCTTCATGTTATAGAACAGACCACATTTTTTTTTCTTTCCTTCGCCTTGTGATGGTTTGAGTCTTTAAAGTCTTTTTTTTGTAGACTGCTTAAATTTTTTCTCTGAACTACACTGAAGCCTGAAATTTCAAAGACTTTTTGCCCTATGATTTTTCCAAAATCTTTATTCATACCCGTCAACGTATATTTTGTAGTCTATGCGTGTGTGTTTGTGTGTTTATGTGGATAGGACGTACAGAGCTTGTGTGTATTTTACTACTTATGTGTATTTGTTTGTCTCTGCGTGAGAGATTGAGAGAGCTGGGTATGCGTGTGTGTGTGAATATCAGTGTGTGCATGTGTGCCTCTGTGTGTGTATATGTGTGTGTGTGAAATGTTAGAGGGCTCAGCACTGTCCCCGCCCCCTCCCTGCATTCCCGAGGCTCCGATTGGACTGTGTTTCCATGGCGACAGCGGGCCTTGCGAGGAGGGGAAGGGTTGTTGGCGTTAGTGAGGCGGCTGTGTGTGACTCTGTTGCCTTTCTTATGCTTCATGTCCCACAATATCATGCTACAGAGCGAGCGAGCGAGCGAGCGAGAGAAAGTGAGAGACAGAGAGATGATATAAAGTCAAAGAGTTCTAAATAAAATCTGAAAAACAGAGCGAGGAGCGTAAAAGAACTTGAAGACTGAAATTTTGAAGAAAGAGGAAAGATAGGAGGGAGATAGTATGAGCTGTTTGTGATATAATATCACACACACACACACACACACACACACCCCTGGGCTCCAGACCCATAAACTCACTTTACTGCCTGATACACTGTTCTAACATCTAACATCTAAACAGCTAAAAACAGCCATCAAAACCATGAACAGCCATCAAAACCACTGAATCTAATGTGAAGCCAAACTGGAAAAACTGGTAATTGAGAATTTTGTTAAAAACACGCTAGAGACCGTTAAAAATAATGCTGATACTTCACCGTAACCTTTTGTGCCATTTCAGCAAAAGTGGTGTTGTTGATGAGATCACTTTATTCAGGACGTGTTGTTGATGTAACCAACCATGTGGTTGATGTAACGTAGAAGCCATAGAGCACCGAGTCCTTTTTTATGGGAACTGTGCAAACGACATGCAGGAAACAATCAGAGAGAGCGAGAGAGAGAGAGAGAGAGAGAGAGAGAGAGAGAGAGAGAAAGGATAGAACAGGTCTCTACAGGTGGGTATGATATACCTGTCTCACACACAAAACACACACGTGGACTCAAACACAAACCAACACAAATCTAGTTCCAACATGTCGATAGAGCAAGTTTACCCATCAGTGAAGGAGCAGGAAGCTCTACATGTTCCCTAGGAACACCTCAAATTCAAATTGTTTGAAGCAAACAATGTGAAATACATGAGCTGAAGTGGTATCTAATTTCCATTCTCCCACACCGAGTTTAGAAGAGGTTCTTTGAAATGAAAGAACATTACTTGCACCCTTTCTTTATAGTTCATTATGTCATCAAGACAAACCACTACAGAGTGGCTCCTTCACCCAAAAGTTCCCCCTATCTCTTAATTAAGTAAATAGTTAATAATGTCCAATGGCACCATAATATTCTGAGGATTATAGATTAATATTTTGTCTAGACAAGAACACATAATAGGATGTTACATCATTGGCCATAACTGGAATATTTTAACATTTCCCATAGATCTGCTCACCACGTTTAGTACTACACATTTCTAAATTAACTGAAAATATTGACCTGAATCTGCATAACGCTATACTATGCATTGTGCTGCTGCCACATGATTGGCTGATTGTATAATTGCATGAGTGCACAGGTATAAAGTTGCCAGTGAGTGCATATTACATTACATACAGTATATACATCATATACAGATTAAATGATAATGTTATTTATTGAAGAGAAAAGTTATCCAATACAAACTGGGCCTGTGTGAAAATGTATTTGCGCCTGTAGTTACTAATTGCCCAAATCTATAAAAGACTTAAATAGAACAAATCAACACTTAAATAGAACTTTTTCAACAGCATGAAGTTGGTTAAAAGGTCTTATGCAGTAACACACTATGCCAAAGTTGAAAGAAATTCCAGAATGATGTGGAAGAAGGTGATTGAAATACATCAGTCTGGGAAGGGTTACAAAACTATTTCAAAGGCTCTGGGACTCCAAAGAACCATAGTGAGAGCCATTATCTCCAAATGGAAAAACTCAGGACAGTAGTGAAACTTCCCCGAAGTGTCCGACCTTCCAAAATTCCTCCAAGAGCACAGCAACTTCTCATCCTGGAAATCACAAAAGAGTCAAGGACAACATCAAAGAACCTACAGACCTCTATTGCATGAATAAAGGTCACTGTTCATAACTCCATTATCAGAAAGACACTGGGCAAAAATGGCATCCATGTATGAGTGGCGAGGTGAAACCACTGCTAACCCAGAAGAACATTAAGGCTCATCTGAATTTTGCCAAAACACACCTTGATGATCCTCAAACCTTTTGGGAGAATGTTCTGTGGATTGAGCAGTCAAAAGTGGAACTGATTGGAAGACAGGGGTCCGGTACATCTGGTGTAAACCAAACACAGAATTCCACAAAAGGAACATCATACCTACAGTCAAGCATGGTGGTGGAAGTGTGATGGTGTGGAGAAGCTTTGCTGCTTTAGGGTCTGGGCAAGTTGCAATAATTGAGGGAAACATGAATTCTGCTCTTCACCAGAAAATCCTAAAGGAGAATGTCCGGTCTTCAGTCTGTAAATTGAAACTCAAGCGCAACTGGATTATGCAGCAAGTCAATGATCCAAAGCATAGGAGTAAATCCTAGTCCTAGAAGTAAATGAAAGACTAATCTCCAGTTATATAGAAGTGTTTGTTTGCAGTTATTGCTGTTGAAGTTGGCACAACCAGATTTTAAGTTTAATGGGGCAATTAGTTTTTCCACATTTACTGAGAAAAACAATATACAATACAATGTTAATGAGTTGCTGTGAGTCACACTGATAATCCTGTAATAGTAAATAGTAATTCACAGTCAGCACTGTGTCAGAGGTGTTGGTTAGAACTAGCAAGAATTTTTTTTACGTTTAGCTATGTCAAACATCATCATGCCTGAAAGAAATCTGACTACACGGAAGCAGACATGAGCCAACAACCAACCAGAAGAGTGTAAACAAACAGGAGTGAGAAAGAGTGAAAGAGATTCAGGACTGATGGACTTTTATCTTTTTTTTTTTTGTCTGCTCAACATGTAAGGCATTTATTTGTTATTTGTTCTAACTATTTGTTGGAAATTAGATGTGAGGGATAGATGATCATCTGGTGGTTTATTCTTGTTGTGGAATTTATATTGTTACCCAGTTAAGAAGTGGTTTAGCTACTCATGACAATTATTGATAACCAGTGCTGAAATACACAGATAGCCAGTGTACTCCAAACTCAGATCAGTCAGGTGAGAGTGAATGATTCAAGCTCTCTGCTCACCTGATCTGTCTTTTTACCTTCTTGTTAGCGTTTTAACTAGTGTGCTAACAATAAGGCAGAGAATTTGTGTACTTTCTGACATGCTGGAGAACAAATACACAAATTAGAATACACAGGGAACACGGATCAGGTAAAAAAAAATGATGGAAACTGGAAATGTTGAGTTGAAACAGGAAGAAAAGCACTCTTGCACAGCACAGTGGAGTCCATCATTGTAACTTTACTTACTTTGTGGCTTATTTGGAGTCATTTGGGGCTCAGTGACACATGGCCCTCTCACATGCCTAATAGATTGCCTAACAGATTTATCACTTATGCAGCGCAGCGATTTTCACTTAATCATGCTGCACGTATTAGACGATTTTTTTACGGAGGCAGCTGACGTTGAGGAAGCAATTTTACAGCTTTACTTGCTGTCTACAATTTCCGTTCATCAATAAGATGAGAACCAGACCTGTTATAAAGCCAAATATTCTCGAATGGTACAGTCGCATCATTGACGTCATGTTTCAAGTTCCGTGCTCGGCCACGGTTAACCATCACGCTAGATGCATTACCGTGCCACTGAACTAAATGAACCGTTGCCAAGCCCACCAATTCAAGTGGGCCTGGGCATGGTTCAGCGTACCATGCCCGGGCACGGTACAGAGCGATCACACTAGTCAAATGATCTGGACTTTTGGGGGTCAAATGTGCTCCGGCACGGTACATATCGTCTAGTGTGAGTACACTCTTAATAGATAGCTTTGTCTAACAACCTCAGAGATGTGCAATGCCTCAGGGAAAGCCCGAACATTCAAGCCGTGGTCTGGAGTGTAGTGTGAGATTACAGCAGGGCAACCCTTTTCCAGAGCTCATACTTTAGTTAACTAGTTAATTTTAGGTGACTAGTAGGTTATGTGCTGTTTATGATACCTCAGAATGAGTACAGTTACACTACGGCAGGTCGCTGGTGCACAGGCACTGCTGCTTGATCAGGCAGTTATGGTATGAGCTAACCAGCTGATGGTGGCTAAACGAAAGCTTGTGTTGAGAGATTTTTATATTCAGTACAACCCTTGGGGAGTTTATGTATAGATTAATTTTCAGCAACTGGTTTATCCTGATCAGAATTCTGAACGTGGACGGGACACGAGACCAAACACACACACACACACACACACACACACACACACACACACACACACAAAGCTTTTTAGCCCATCAGGTGTCTTACACTAGACAAACACAAAAACACACTGAAAATCCTACAAACTTTACACCATGCTGTTTGCTTATCATGATTTGATAGACAAAGTAGTCCCAGCTGTACTACAGAATTTGCACAGTGACAAAAAAAATCCAGCTTTTACAAATCTAACCTGCTATTCCCATAGATGCCAAGTGACAGTCGTCTGAAACCTTTGAACGTCTTGGAGATGTTTCTCGCTTCTTATCTGCTTTGGAAGGCAGGGGTTTTGGTCACCGCTTTTCTCGAGATGGTCCTTGTCTCATTTCTCTCTCTCGCTGCTTGATGTTACTTTTGATTTCTTGACGGTGGGGGATACACTGAGATGTCGTGCTCAAACATCAGAATGTTCCTAAGGGTTTTGAAAGAAACAGAAAAAAAAAATTCCAGAGGCTCCCGAACCTTTTGTGACTATTCTCCTTGAAGAATTATTTTAGAGGGAATCGAAAGATCTACCTGTTTTTAAGGAAACTCTAAAGTTGACCCATTTGAGCATACGTCCACTGATACTGCGAGAAGACTACACATTCCAATAGTTTTTTTGATCACCCAGGTGCCGCTTAACATGCTGTTTAAACAATGAAAAGTGATGAAATTAAAAAAAAAAGTCCCACTATATATTAGGTTCCTGTAATACCTGATAGGTATAAACTATAAACTATACAGGAGACTAAAATGTGACCACTGAGGATGTGTATTCTGATACAGACGGATTACAGTCGTATAGCTTATATAACGATGAGTTTTAAGTTCAGTTTTGGCTCGTGTATGTACACAAATGTATCTTGACGATCTTGAAAGGACATTTAACTTTCATGTAAATTCTGTACAAGATCTATGTCGTAACACCAATCTGTATTTTGCCAGTACCTTCATACTGATGTCAGAAATCCAACAGATAAAACAAATGTCAAATTCCCTCACCTTGTTACCCCTCCAAGAATCTCCTCTTACAACTGTCAAGATACACGTGTACACGTACACAAGCCAGAACTGAATCCGATACACTGTTTACATGCTGTAAGATTTACATACTACTGCATTAGAGGAACTTACTGATTCAGACGAGTTTAATATTCTATTAATAATTCTCTGTCTTTAAAAATCTTTTCCAACACGCATCATAAGAGAAAAGCAGGGATATAAGAAGTACTTTTTTTTCTGAGATAATCTGAGAAATTGTTAGCTAACTACCATAGGTACATCTACCCAATACTAGCAGCTCAGTGTGTTATTTCATAAACAAGCTAAATAACCAAATTAACACACACACTGTAATCAAAATGAAAATCCAAACAGTATTGCTGAGATGAATGTGGTTTAAAGTTTAATATTGTTTTAAAAAAATGTTTGTGTTACTTCAGTAGATAATCTCACATGGATACTGTAGACTTGTACCTGAGAATTGCTGCTGTAATTGCTGATGCTTATAATGAACATCCTTTCAACACACTTAGTACTCAGTCCATACAGGATTTTCCTGAGTTTTTTTTCTGATTATTGTGGCCAAAAATGATTGAATTTGCTGCTTTTTTCCCCCCAAAATTGTGATGCGACTTGCAGAGTTTTTTGTTGTTGTTTTTTTTGGAAAAGTACTTGAATTTGGCGAAATTACAATCGCACTAAATTGTTTGATGTTTCTGGGTAAATGAAACCTTTTAGTTGTACTCATGTTTGACAGACGTGAATCGAAGAGGGCTTTGGCTGAATGCACATTGTGATGAAGTCACATGACGCGTCTTGGCCCAAATCTGTGTGGCCATTTTGAAAAATTCCAAGGTCCTCCAAATATTACAGCGTTTGCTTGATTTTTCATTCATTGCTGCGATCACAAAATTGTGCAATCCTGGAGGGACTGAGTACTGTTTCACTTGACAGTATACAGCTGAGAACAGAGTCAAGTTTTCTTTCCCATGTCACCTCACTGATTTTTTCCTTTGCAAATGTCACCTCTGGTTGTTAATCAGGGATCGAAATCTACATCAAGATTTCTATAAAGCTGTTTTGGGACCTTGGGGGCACTGGACACTCATTTGTCTTAGTTTGAATAAGCTAGTAAAGTTAACATGCATACTTTCTTATTAATTACTGTATGCAAAATCCACTTCCTAGAATACAGTGTTCATTTTGCATTAAAATTGTTCAACAAAAACAGTCATTTAAAAAATGTTAGAAGGCTATAATATACAAAATAAAGAACAGTTCTATAATTTACAATAACTAGATACAATACTGTAGATTATCTCTCCTCTGTTGTTCTGTAATATAATCCATAAGATATTTCTGTGATATGTCTTCGAATACTGACCATCCCACAGCAATCTGTGGCTGGTTGACCAAAGGAGAAAGTGGATGGCATTACTGTGTCTCCTCTGTCAATCAGAGTGATACTAGCCAATTGCGTGGGTCTGTGAGATCATATATGCAGAAAAGGGTAGATAGCGCTTTCCTGTGAGTGTGTTACGCTACCCTCTGATGCAGCATCAGCAGCAGTTCCAAAAAAAAAATCATTTGGAGGTTGGATTTGTTTGTCTCAGAGCAAGCACGTGTTTGCCCCTCCTTCCCATGGTTGATAGACCAAATTGGGGAGAAAATTTAGTTTACTGAGCTTATTTTATGTACTGGGCTTAGCTAAACTCAGTACAAGCTCAATACAGCTTAGCTAAGTGTACTTAACTAAGCTCAGTACACAAAATAAATAGTATATTCTTGCAAAGACCTCTTGTGATCCTTTAATATGAAATCAATTCATTGTATCATTTTTAAGAAATATGAAAGCAAATGTCAAAAAAGCTCTAAGATATTGTGACATTTCCTATTTTTGAAGGCTGAAATCAGCAGGTAGTGTACGTAGGTTGTGTTTTACACCCAAAATATTGAACTCAATAAAATGAAACTAACTTGAGTCAGAGCAGTCTGTGGAAGAATGTAAGGATAACAACGTAAGAGAGATTAAGAATAGGCAGTTAGTGTAGTAGACACTGAGCATTGTGATATATTAACTATAACACTTTCTGCATTGTGGACCGCACTAAAATCATTGTTACAATGCTGTTTATGAGAATAGATATGGGGGAATCCATGATACAAACTGAATTGTATTGTATTGTTATGATTATAATGGTATAGTGACTAAAAAAAATGCAGCCCCACCTTTCAGTGTTTCTCACAAAAGCACACCCTCAGATCACATGTCTGGGCTAGAACACCTGAATGGTTATACATGAGGCGGAGCTTACATGACTGACAGGAGCATAGAGCATAAAGACACCTCCTGGTCCGTGTTGGTGGTCCACATTATTTGCTTTTTTGTTCTGTTCAGAGCCTGTGGTGCCACAGAGACTGGAGTTTCTCTGAGCTGATATGTTATTGTGGCTGTTAGAATGAGGAGAACATTGCCAAATATTACAAGAGTCATGACTAAAAAAATCACTGACCCCAGTTTTAAGTCCAATATTGTTAAAACTATGTGTATTTTCTTTGTATTAGAATTTAACCAATCAAAATATTAAGTTTGAGTGCAGCAGACTTCCACAAACTATAAAAACATCTATGGAGTGAATATTTCTAGTGGTAATGTCTCTGCATGCATACTGAATATACATGAATATACATGAATATACATGAATATTCTGTATATGAATTACCAGTTTATTTCCTATTAGATGTCTAGTTGTAACTATTAAAATAGAAGCTCAGGCTCTGATTTACAAAGTTCCAAAATAAAGCACTCTAATTTGCTAAATTGCTGTAAGTTTGCTTTGCAAAGAACAATTGCATGAATTCAGTCAAATGAAAAGTAGAGGTCAAAAAGAACTTTTTTTTGTTGTTCTATTAGTTCTCATTAGTTACAATGAGTTTCTATTATCAGAGACTTCCAGAGGAATAAAGTGAAACTCACTCACTCATTTACTCTCTGACTTACTCACTCATTCACTCACTCACTGACTCATTTATTCACTCACTCACTTATTTACTTACTCTCTCACTTACTCACTCACTCACTTACTTGCTCACTCTTTCACTAACTCATTCACTCACTCACTTATTCACCCACTCACTCATTCACTCACACTCTCACTGACTCACCCACTCACTCATTCACTCACTTATTCACTCACTCAGTCATTGACTCACTTATTCACTCACTCACTTACTCACTCACTTATTCACTCAGACAATCACTCTTTCATTCACTCACTTACTCACTCACTTATTCACTCAGACAATCACTCTTTCATTCACTCATTTACTCACTCACTTATTCACTCAGATTATCACGCTTTCATTCACTCACTTACTCACTCACTTACTCACTCAGTCACTTACTCACTTATTCACTCACTCACTGACTCACTCATTCACTCTCACTCATTTACTCACTCACTCATTCACTCACTGACTCATTTATTCACTCACATTCAATTACTCACTCACTCATTCAATCACTCACTCACTCAGTCACTTGCTCAATCTTGCACTCATTCACTCACTGACTCATTCATTCACTCAGTCACATACTCACTCAGTCATTTACTCTCTCACTAATTCACTCAGTCACTTACTCACTGACTCACTCATTCACTCACATTCAATTACTCACTCATTCAATCACTCACTCACTAAGTCACTTGCTCAATCTAGCACTCATTCACTCACTGACCCATTCATTCACTCAGTCACATACTCACACAGTCATTTACTCTCTCACTAATTCACTCAGACACTTACTCAGTCACCCACTTACTCACTCAGTCACTTACTCACTCATTCATTTACTTAGTCACTTACTCACTCATTCACTCACCCAGTCACTTACTCACTCACTCATTCATTCACTCACTCAGTCACTTACTCACATGCTCTATCACTCACTCATTCACTCACTAACTCAATCATTCACTTATTCACTCTCTCACTCACTTATTTACTCACTCACTCTCTCACTCACTGACTCACTTATTCACTCACTCTCTCACTGACTCACTCACTTGCTGAATCACTCATTCACTCACACTCTCACTCACTTATTCACTCACTCTCTTATTTACTCACTCTCTCACTGACTCACTCACTCTCTCACTCACTGACTCACTTATTCACTCACTCTCTCACTGACTCACTCACTCACTGACTCACTCATTCACTCACACTCTCACTCACTTATTCACTCACTCACTTATTTACTCACTTTCTCACTGACTCACTTGCTCACTCAGTCATTCAGCCACTCATTCACTCACTTATTCAGTCACTCACTCATTGACTCATTATTCACTCACTCACTCAGTCACTTGCTCACTCACTCTATCATGCTCTCATTCACTCACTGACTCACTCATTCACTCTCACTCACTTACTCACTCAGTCACTTACTCACTCAGTCATTCACTCATTCACTCACTGACTCATTCATTCACTCAGTCATTTACTCTCTCACTTACTCACTCACTCACTCATTAATTTACTCAGTCACTTACTCACTCATTCACTTAGTCACTTATTCACATACTCTATCACTCACTTATTCACTCACTCACTGACTCACTTATTCACTCACTCTCTCACTGACTCAGTCACCCACTCAGTAACTTACTCACTCACTCTATCACTCACTCAGTCACTGACTCACTCAATCACTCTCACTCACTTACTCACTCACTCATTCACTTACTCACTCACTCTATCATTTACTCAGTCTCTTACACACTCATTCAATCACTCAGTCACTTACTCACTCATTCATTCACTCAGTCACTTACTCACTCACTCAGTCACTTAATCACATACTCGATCACTCTCTCATTCACTCACTGACTCACTCACTCATTCACTCACTCATTCACTCACTCACTCACTCACTCAGTCACTGACTCACTCATTCACTCCCACTGACTTACTCACTCACTCATTCACTCACTCAGTCACTTACCCACTCTATCACTCACTCACTCAGTCACTTATCAATCACCCACTTACTCACTCACTCAGTCACTTACTCACTCACTCAGTCACTTACTCACTCATTCATTCACTCAGTCAATTACTCACTCACTCAATCACTTACTCACACACTATCACTCATTCATTCACTGTCTCACTCATTTATTCACTCACTCACTCACTCACTTATTCACTCACTCACTTATTCATTCATTTACTCCCCCACTCACTGACTCACTTATTCACTCCCTCTCTCACTGACTCACTCACTCACTCACTCACTCAGTCACACACTCAATTACTCACACACTTATTCATTCACTCAGTAACTTACTCACTCACTCAATCACTCACTCACTCTATCACTCACTCATTTGCTTGACTCACTCATTTACTCTCACTCACTTACTCACTCATTCACTCACTCAGTCACTTACTCTATCACTCACTCATTCTCTCACAGACTCACTCACATTCACTCATTCACTCACTCACATTCACTTAGTCACACACTCATTCACTCACTCACTCAGTCACTTACTCACTCTGTCACTCATTCAGTCACTGACTCATTTATTGACTCAGTCACTTACTCACCCACTTACTCACTCACTCACTCATACATTCACTCAGTCATTTACTAACTCACTCATTCACTCAGTCACTTACTCACTCTATCGCTTACTCATTCTCTCGCAGACTCACTCATTCACTCACTCACATTCACTCACTCACTCACTCATTCACTCACTCACATCCACTTACACACTCAATCACTCACTCACTCACTTACTCACTCTGTCACTCACTCATTCATTCACTGACTCATTTGTTGACTCAGTCACTTACTCACTCACTCACTCATTCATTCAGTCACTTACTCACTCAGTCACTTACACTCTATCACTCACATTCACTTACTCACTCACTCACTCATTTACTCACACTCTATCAATCAGTCATTCACTCACTGACTCACACACTCACTCACTCACATTCACATACTCACTCACTCATTCACTCACTGACTCATTCATTCACTCAGTCACTTACTCACTCACTAATTCACTCACTCACACTAATTTACTCTCTGACGCACTCACTCATTCACGCAGTCACTTACTCACTCACCTACTTAGTCACTCATAGATAATGCAAAAGTTACACATCAGAAAAACTGCTGAAAATATGAATAAATGAAGCAAGGAGTATAGAAAAAATCTCTTCAAAGGCTCTATTTAAATATTGCTGCCATCAGATGTGTGAGTGTGTGGTGAAACTATAACAGGAAACCAAGTTTACTGAAGCAATAGTAAATCATCATCTTGAACATTCTGATGTTCTTTAAGACAATAATTACTCATTATTTAGGATTAGTAAATGTATAATTTTGGCTTCCACAAATTTAATACATGCTTATTGATTGTACTAAACTGTGCATGCAATTGCAGTTCCTAAAGTGACTTTTCAGGTTTAGTAAATCGCATTGTAGGTACAAAATTCATCGCTTTAATTAGATACCGCACTGTGTTTTGCATCTTAGGCAGATTTCTCCTAAACTGCATTTTCATTAAGCTAAACACATAAAATGGACAAGACATGACATTTTACACATGTGAAAGATGCAATCCTTCATAGATCCTGTTACTAAATCAAGTAACAACTTTTTTTTTTTTTTGCATGTGTTAATTTGTTTGTACATATTTTTACACCCTTAAAGCTTCATAAATCAGGGCCATAGTTTATAATAAAACATATGTCTGGATGTAGCTAAACATTTAATTTCATTATTGGGATGTTAAAGCAATATGTTGATCTTCTGTTATACAGTAACTCTGATACATTTCTTATTTTTAGGTATAAAGGAAACAAGGTCAGCGTCACTCTTTCTGAGCCCACTCCCCAAACACACACACACGCACACACACACACACACACGCGCGCACGCGCTTCTAACGACCCAGTTTCCAGAATTACAGACACTGGTTCCCAGTTTAACAGAAGCAACACAAACTCTGATGTCTAACAAAAATAGGGATATACAGTATATGTATACAAACTCATACTCA